>CM070551.1:83964527-84407919 GCA_036346405.1 Phyllostachys edulis
CTTCGACCACTGGTCTTCAGTTTTGACTAGTGTATTATGACCACACTAGTTTAAGGATCCGATCAGATGATTCCGACCATACTGGTCTATTCCTTCGACCACAATGGTCTATGGCTTCGACCAGATTTTCGACTACAGAGTATCGATCACACTGGTCTTATGGTTTCGACCACTGAGTTTCGACCACTGTGTTCCGACCACTCAGTTTTGACCACTGAGTTTCGACCACTATGTTTCAGCCACTGTGTTTCGATCACTCAGTTTCGACCACTGAGTTTCGACCACTTAGTTTTGACCACTCAGTTTCGACAACTCAGTTTTGACCACTGTTTCAACCATTCAGTTTCGACCACTGAGTTTATGTCTTCTTGTCTAAGAAATTGCATGCTTTGGAATTTTAGAAATGAATGGGCCTTTACACATATGTGCCCAATTCCAACAACCCCCACCAATTCGAAAGCAAGTAGCAAAAAGGAATGAAAAAGATTATTGTGCTAAAGAGTTGTTGATATACCAGTCTTTTAGTGTAAGTCTCGTACAGGTTGAACTTGCACATAGAATAACAAGATTCATCTTCTCACAACTGATGAATGGATTATGCCTTGAATTCACAATCTTTTGTGATTAGATTGCACTTGAAATCTCAACTGATACTAGGCTGTCAAAGAAACAAGCCTAACCGGAGCTTTAAATGGTCATGATCCCTTATCTGCTCATGAGCTTTCTAGAGAATGCCCCTATTCTCGTGAACTGCGACCTTAGTTATGCTCAAGTAGGTGTATTCATTCTAGGTATCCTATAGGCTAATACCTTTTTTTTCCCTCATTGAACACTAGAATACATTAAGGCTTTAAGCCATCCTCTTCTATACAGTTGAGAGTATTTTGTCTATTAGGACACGGGTACATATTTTATTAAAATGTATTCTCTTGTTCAAACATCAACTTTTTTTTCCATTGCCTCAGTCACGGGATCTCAGATCAAAAAAGTATTGGTTACTGTTGAGTTGTAACTCCAATGGGCCTCATTCCCATGTCCATAGATGCAATGGATATTGCCTTCCGTGCTAGCCCCTTTGTGAAAGGATCTGCCAGATTTTTCTCAGTGTGAATATAATTCACAGTAATCACTCTGGAGTGCCTCAGTTATCTGACAGATTTAAGCCTACGCTTCACATGTCTGGAGGACTTCATGTTAGCCTTAGTACTTGTAACCTTAATCAACACTGTTTGATTATCATAGTACATTAGGATTGCCGGTATTGGTTTATCAACCAATGGTAAGTCCAACAGAAGCTCTCTAAGCCATTCAGCCTAAACAGTAGCTGTGTCTAGTGCTACAAGTTTTGCTTTCATGGTTGATCTCGTCAATATGGTCTATTTACACGACCTCCATGAAACTGCAGCACCTGCAAGGGTAAACACATACCCACTTGTAGCTTTGATCTCATCTGCATCAGAGATCCAATTTGAATAACTATATCCTTCTAATACAGATGGATACCCAGTATAGTGAATTCCATATGAGGTTGTGCCTCTCAAGTAGCGCAACACTCTTTCAAGTGCCTCCCAGTGATCATCTCCTGAGTTAGAAGTAAAACAACTTAATTTGCTCACAACAAATGATATGTCAGGTCTTGTGACAATAGATAGATACATAAGGGACCCAATAATTTGTGAATATCTCAATTGATCTTTGCCTAATCCCTTATTCTTTTGAAGCTTAACACTAGCATCATAAGGAGTTGGGGAAATCTTGAAGTTATCAAAACTGAACCGGCTCAAGATTTTTTCAACATAATGGGATTGGTTCAAAGTGATCCCATCCTCATTTTTGATCAATTTGATATTCAGAATAACATCTACCTCTCCTAAGTCTTTCATATCAAAGCATCTAGATAAGAAAGATTTGATCTCGTCAATAACAATAGTGTTTGTCCCAAATATAAGTATGTCATCGACATACAAACACAAAATCACTCCTTGACCCCCACCATAACGATAATACACACACTTATCTGCCTCATTCACAGAAAAACTAGCAGAAGTTAAAGTTTTATCAAACTTCTCGTGCCATTGTTTAGATGCTTGCTTTAGACCATATAAGGATTTGATTAATTTGCATACCATACTTTCCTTTCCAAAAATCACAAAACCATCTGGTTGCTCCATATAGATTTCTTCCTCTAACTCTCTATTAAGGAAAGTTGTCTTCTCATCCATTTGATGAATGTGTAGACTTTAGGAAGAAGCTAATGCAATGAGCACTCGAATGGTGGTCAATCCGGCAACAGGAGAGTAAGTATCAAAATAATCCTCACCTTTTTTCTGGGTATAACCTTGGCCACAAGTCTTGCCTTGTACTTATCAATAGTACCGTCAGGCCTCATTTTCTTTTTAAAGATCCACTTGCATCCAACAGGTTTACATCTGATAGGACGTTCAATGATCTCCCAAGTCCTGTTAGCCATGATAGAATCCATCTCACTATGGACTGCCTCTTTCCAATACTCAGCAGCAGGTAATGCATAAGCATCTGAAAGAGTGTTTGGCACATCATCCATGAGATATACAATAAAGTCTTCGCCAAAGGTTTTCTCAACCCTTTGTCGCTTGCTCCTTCGAGGAGCCTCTTCGACTAAATTGTTATCTTCTTCAGAAAAATCACAAACTGGTGGTATATCACTCATTGGTTTAGAGATGGTGGTAGGTTCAAAATTACTATTATTCATAGTTTGATTATCCTCAGTTAGAGAAGCACTGCCTGCAGTTCTCATAGGATAAATGTCCTAAAAAATGAAGCATCTCTGGACTCCATTAGCGTGTTAACAATTATCTTAGAAGTTTCTGATTTTACTACTAAAAATCTATAGGCTGTGCTGTTATGAGTATATCCTAGTAAGACACAATCAATTGTTTTAGGTCCAAGATTTATCTTTTTCTACAATGGAATATTGACTTTTGCCAAACACCCCCAAGTTCACAGAAAATTAACATTAGGTTTTCTCCCCTTCCATCCCTCATATGGAGTAATCTCACAACTTTTAGTGATTACTCTTTTTAGAATGAAAGTTGCTGTCAAAATAGCTTCCCCCCACCATATCTTAGGTATATCAGAACTCTCTAACATGGCATTCACCAAGTCTGTAAGTGTCCGATTTTTCCTCTCAGCCACCCCGTTTGATTGAGGTGAGTATGGTGGTGTAACTTCATGGACTATTCCATGTTCAGTACAGAATTGGGAGAATTCATGAGAGATATACTCTCATCCACGATCAGACGTTAGTCTTTTAATTTTCTTTTCTAGTTGGTTCTCAAGCTCAGCCTTATAAATTTTAAAGAAATTTAAAGCTTCATCTTTTGTTTTTAATAGATACACACAACAATATCGAGATGCATCATCAATAAGAGTTAGAAAATATCTTTTGCCTCCTTTGGTCAACAATCCATTCATCTCACACAAGTTAGAATGGACAAGATCTAAAGGTGCTAAGTTCTTTTCCTCCTGTAACCCCTTAAAGGGTTTTCGAGGTTGTTTTGCTTGCACACAAGTTTGACACTTCGATCCTTTGACAATTTCACATTTTGGAATTAAGTCTAATCTGGGCATTCTAGCAATACTATCAAAACCATATATTGGCCTCACATTTATTCACACCAGTTGCAACATTCGGATTATACTCTAAAGCACTCATGCGGAACAAGCCTCTGCTCTCATAGCCTTTACCAATAAATTTAGCAAACTTAGACAATACAATTTTATTTGACTCAAATACTAGCTTATACCCATCCCTGCATAGGAGAGAACCACTAACAAGGTTCTTGTTTATGGTTGGTGCATGCTGCACGTTCTTCAAGTGGACAATCTTCCCTGAAGTAAGCCTCAGATCCACCGTGCCAACACCAAGAACAGAAGCATGCAACCCGTTCCCCATTAGGACGGAGGAAGCCTCGGCTATCTAATAAGAAGAAAACAAGGAAATATCATAACATACGTGAACATTAGCTCCAGTATCAGCCCACCAATCAGTGGATTGACATGCTAAAAATACAATAGGTGGATTACCATACCCTCCTGTTGAGGCCTCACCTATGATCACGTTAACAACCTTTTTCTTTGGCTGTACACCATCATTGCTCTTGCGGAAATGACAGTCTTTTGCCATATGACCATTTTCCCACATACAAAGTAGGTGATGTTCCTCATATCCTTCTTCTCATTTTCTTCTTAAAGCTAGTTGTCTTTTTTGATTTAAAGCCTTTGTTATTCTTGCCATATCTATTCTCTATGACATTTGCATTGATCTAATTGTTCTGACTGGAAGTGCTTGGTGCATCTTTTGCTCTTGCCTTTTCTTCCACATCAAGAGCAGCAATGAGATCCTCAATAGATATCTCTTCCCTCTTGTGTTTTAAGTCAGTGGCAAAACTCCGTCATAAAGCAGGAAGTTTGGCAACAGTATGTGTAGCCACAAACTTAGGAGGCAAAACAAAACCTAGATGTGCAATCTCTCTGACCAGTAACTGTAGCTCATGATCCTGTGCAACTATCAACTTAGCATCGTCCATGCTGTAGTCAAAGAATTCCTCGCACATATAGAGCCACTAACCAGCCTCAGCTTCGACATATTTGTGCTCGAGTGCATCCCACAAATCTGTGGGGAACATGAAGTCCTTGTACACATCATAGAGCTAGTCGGATAGTATGGTCAGTATGCATCCAAGGGCTGTGTTGTTATCTGTGTCAAACTGCCTGGTCTGTTTATCCGTAATTGGATACTGTGTATGGATCACCCACCACAGCCCCAAAGACATAAGCCAAAACTTGACTCTTGTTTGCCATCTATGAAAGTTCTGACCAGAAAACCTCTCAGGTTTCAAAGCATCAGAAGCACCAGCCATTGCTGAGTCACAAAAGGTCCACAACGAGGTTTCTGGATTGTTGGAAATGTGGAAAAATTTTTAAATCCACATTTGATTATGAGGAAAAGATCACAAAAAACTAAAGATGCATAAAACGACACTAAGAGTAGGCATCTTATTGCACTTCTACACAAGAGGAAAAACTGGTCGAAAGAACAGAAAACTGGTCGTACAACAAATAGAGTGGTCTTACAACCAACTTACAGTATAGGTCGTTGAAGAACAGTAAACAGTGCAGACTTGATGTAGTGCAGATCATAGATGATGCAGCGCAGATGGCTGTCCAGAAACCTTATTACTGCCCATGCAGGTGAACTCTACGACAATGGTTCAGAGATATCCGCTCACCCTCCTTTCTGATGCACGCTGAGGAGAAGAGACGACTTAATTCGATAGCTCAAAACTTCGGTACAATTGATCAAAGAGGAAGATGGGAAAGGAATTAATCGATCACCGAGGAAGGAGCCGAGGAGGAAGAAGGCGGCGAAGCACGAGAGTGGGCGGCGGGAGAAGAAGAGGAAGGGGTGCGGGTAGTGGGGCAGGTTGAGGTGGTGGTGCGTTCTTGGGGAGGAGGAAGAGGAGGAGTGGAGGAGCGGGGAGGAGGGTGGGGAGGAGGCGAAGGGGTGTTGGTGGTGGAGGAGGTGTTGCTGCTTCGCCGGTGAGTGCGGTCGACTGATCGATGCCATTAACTCTCCTTGTTGTTGTTGTTGTTGTTGGGTTTGGCTGTGGAGAGAGACAGATGGATGGGTGGATGGAGGAGATAAAGAAGAGAGGAGTTTGGCTGATGCTGTCTGTGCTTGTGGAAGGGAAGGGAATCAAAGAATCAACAACTAGTACTCTAGGAGGAGGAGGAGGAATTAATCATGGCGTGAATGGCGGGGAGATGTTGAAGAACTTGCTCGAATCGAAGAAGGAAGTTTGGTTTGGTTTGGTTTGGTTTGGTGGAAATGGATGCGACATGTGAGGCGAGGAGAGGGGGGACGGAAGAAGGGTCAGACGTCCGAGGTCGCCGTGGACCAGAAAACCCCCCAACCTACATCGCAGAGAAGAAGAAGATGAAGATGAGAATCAACAACTAGTATTTTCTATAGGTATGCAACTGTCAACTAGACAGAGAATTGGCAACCCAAGAAAGATGAAATGGCAGCAGTTAGCAGTCGAAATCGAAATGCCACACCATCTTGCACGCTACAGCAACCCATCCACTAGTTAAAACTAAAAAACGGACTTCATTCTCTTATGTTTTTTAGGAGCTTGGATGGTGCTAGGCGATTTTAACATCTATAGATATGCCCATGAAAAAAATAATGGCTAGTTAAATTTGAGTGGCATGAACATCTTCAACAACTTGATCCGAGACCATGGTCTCATCGATATAGACATCCCAAATAAGAAATACACATGGTCTAATAAGAGAAGGAATCCGACTCTGATTAAGCTAGACATGATCCTTGTTGACACTGAATGGAGTCAGATGTTCCGGGGGATTTCAGCTTAGGCAGAGGTGGCAATCACCTCAGACCACAACCCAATTATTGCAGAAATGACTACCAATATTCTCCCCTCTAGAATTTTCAGATTTGAAAACTACTGGTTGTCAATGCCGGATTTTCAAACTTTGGTAACTCACAATTGGACAAGAGGCACCAGACGCTTAGCTAGTGCTTCGGTTCTGAACCATAAATTAAGAAGACTTCGTGCAAAAATTAGAGCCTGGCACAAACCGAAGACCAGCCTACCCAATCTGCTTAGCAACAACATATACACCTCAGAGTACCTTGACAGCATAGAGGAATGGAGACCCCTGACTTCCATAGAATACATCTTCAGAAAAAATATTCGTGTCAACATAAAAAGAATAATGAAGCTCTCAGCGTTAAAATGGAGGCAGCGGGCCAAAATCAAATGGTGCAAGCTTGGTGATGAGAACTCACACTTCTTTCACGTCACTACAACGATCAATCATCAGAAAAGAAGTATAAAGGTTCTAATCGACAATGGGATTGAACACTTCGACACAACATCAAAATTACAGATTGCGACTGAACATTTTAGAGAAACATTCAGCACGACAACACGTTGGTCAACTAATATTAATCTTACAGAGCTTTACCCTGAAGACCAACAAAGCCCGCACTCTCTATCTGAGGCCTTCGACTGGGAGGAAATAACAAACGCTGTGATGCAATCGCCAAACAATACAAGCCCAGGGCCGGATGGTTTCACCAATGAATTCTATAAAAAATTCAAAACAACCCTGAAAATGGACCTGTTACAGTTATTTAATGAGTTTTGGACAACACAGCTTGATCTTATAGGTATAAACATATCGTACATCACGCTGATCCCGAAAAGAGAGACGCCAACGGACATCAAAGACTTCAGACCAATCTCACTCTTGCACAACATACCAAAACTGATTAGTAAAGTTTTGTCCTTAAGACTAAAGCCGAAAATTTCTGGCCTAATAGATCAAATGCAGTCAGGCTTCATCTCCAACAGGTCAATAGCAGAAAACTTCATATTAGCATCAGAATTGGTTCAGTCTGCTCTAAGGAGGAAAAAACCAATGATAATTCTTAAAATGGACTTCCACAAAGCATTTGACACAATCAATTGGGAATGTCTTATTCACGTCCTACAACACAGAGGCTTTGATGACGGATGGACCAAATGGATTCGCAGCATCCTATCAACCAGCAAAGCACACATACTCATCAATGGTATAGCAGGTGAACAGTTTCAATACAAGCAAGGTGTGCGGCAAGGAGACCCCCTGTCTCCATATCTTTTCATTCTAGTAGCTGATGTTCTACAAAGATTAATAAAGCAGGCAACGAACAATGGTATAATCTCACACCCGCTGGACCTACAAGAATATTTGCCAATCTTACAGTACACAGATGACACACTCATTTTATTGAAAGGTACAGTGCAACAAGTGACAGTCTTAAAGGAAATCCTAGACACTTTCTCTTGTTTCTCAGGATTAAAGATCAATTATCATAAGAGCACACTCATACCAATTCACATGTCAATTGAAGATACAAATTTGGCGGCTGCCACCTTACAGTGTCCTATCAACTCCCTACCGTGTAACTATCTAGGATTGCCTCTTGCTACGAATAGAATTCCTCACAGTCTGTTACAATCGATAATAGACAAAGTGGATAAGAGACTGGTGGGCTGGATCCCAGCCCTCCTGTCTTGGGGGGGAAGAGTTACAATGATCAACACGGTGCTCTCAGCTATACCAACTTATTACATGAGCTGCCTCAAATGGCAGGACCGTAGCATTGACGCAATTGACAAAATTCGGAGGGCTTTCCTTTGGCGCGGAAACAGAGAAATGCATGGAGGCCACTATCTTGTTGCCTGGATGATTGTCATTTTGCCAAAAGAACCGGGGGGGGGGGGGGCTAGGACTAAGAGACCTCAGACTACACAACCGAGCTTTGCTCATGAAATTTACGGCTAAACTATTGTCTAATCATCTAGATCCTTGCTTCAAGAGAACAATTGGATGCTAAGTTTACCCACCCTATTCACTTTTGCAACTCAACCAAACTGCTTAGTTCGATCGCAATTTCAAGAGAACAATTGGATGCTATCACTGCAACTAGTCCTTTCGCAACAAGATGCTTTAGAATATCAAATACTGCGAGCATTCCTGTCCACCCAACAACTACAATTGAATATTTTGGATTAGAGGGTAGCCCTATCAACCATGGCTGCCCCGACTACATCGACTTTTTATATAACCTTATCATTTCATGGCTTAAAATGGCCAGCAATAGACTACACTTGGAACCAATCAATACCACATAGCTGCAGATCTAGTCTTCTTATGGCTAGCTTTTCGAGGTTGTCTAAACACCAAAGACAACATGACAGTTAAACATTGGACGAAAGACCCGCATTGCGACATCTGCCCTGCAACAGAAACAATTGATCACATTATCTTGCACTGCCAGCTTGCAGACAGTCTCTGGAAAAAATTAGGTCTTGCATAAGAAGCAAACTCAACTCAGAACATACTACAATTTCTGGAAAAGATTATGTTAAAGGATAAAACTTTAAGCAAAATTTGGCCAATCTGTTTTGCGGCCTATGCTCATACATTATGGATTCTGAGAAATAATCGGGTCTTTCAGCAATCTGAGAACAATGTGACGTTTCTACTCTAGAAGATTCGAAGCTTAATCACTCTTTGGATGTATCGGGCTAAACCCAAGGCTCAAAATGAAATGCGTCAGTGGTGCCACCTCTTATTGTAACTCTTTTCGTTCATGTTTTATTTTCGTTTCTTTCTTTCTTTCATTCGTTTCTTTTCTTTTCTTTCTTTTGTAAACTATTGTTTGACAACCATTGCAATATAATGGTCATAAGGTAGAGATTCCTCTACCTTTTTACATCAATTTTTTTTAGATGGACTTCATTGTAACGATATAACCATGTACTGATTGATAGGCGTGCTTTCAGATTCAATACGAAAACTGAAGAAAATAGAGGTTGATACCTCACATAAAACACACCCTTGGAACAAGGAGGAATTGAAGGGATCGTCAAGGAACATTCAGATTCAGTTACTGATCACTAGCAAATAATCGATCGATGCTAGTAGACAGTGGTATCAGTAGCAGCAGATAATTGATCGGTGGGAACGAACGGAGCGCGTGGAGGAGGAGACGCGTCCGTCCGACCGACCGTCTCTGTCTGGGTGGAGGAGAAGCTTTCAGGAAAAATTCCAGTACTATGAAATTTCTTCATTTGAAACAATCCTACACTCCAAACAACCCTTGCTTGTAGATTCACTCTCTCTCTCTCTCTCTCTCTCTGTGTGTATCGACACCATTAAATCCATCCTTTTTTCCTCCAAAATTCCTTTGTCCCAAAGATATACAATTATTCAGAGCCAAATCAGGACATGTCTAGAACGCATGAGTTTTGCGGGAACGGAGCGAAAATTCTCGCATGTTTGGCCAAACAGAACCTTCAGCTTCTACTATACTACGATGATAGGGTGATTGATACTCATTGATAGCAGCAATGTGGTAGAGTACAAGGGAGGCAAATTTGGTTCTTTGATCCCCAGCATGCCTGGCGTGGCCTAGCATAATCTGCATAGTAAGCAAGGGACGGCGGAATTGAATTCGCTTCTTCCTTTCTTGCTCTCGCCTTAGCCTTGCCTTGCAATTCAATCCCTTGCTTCCTTTTGCATGCATTGCAGTGCATATACCTTCCCTCCTCCCATGAGCCATTGCTGCTACTACACACATATACGTATAATAGTATACATGCATGGCTACGCAAAATCTACTCTAGTCTATTCTATATTAATCACTCGTTAGTGCAGGATGGCTGGCAATATCATATTATATATATTGGATATAATCTGCCGGTGCATACATATATATTATCATGCATGATATCATTCAGAGTCAGGACGACGACTGAGAATGGTAAATAAAGGAGATAAAGAAAGAACAAGAGAAGAAGAAAGACGCTGTCAGCAAAGGGACAGGAAGGTTCAGTCAGAATCGTTCAAACAAAACGAATGATAAAAGCTAGGTCCACTTCATTTTACAAACTACTTAACAATCGTATCTACGCGCGCGGTAACAATTACCGCTGAGATTCAAAATTAGTATTTGAAATCACAAGGGATCTTCAAATCCTTGCAGAAATGTATATGTAGCCTGCCTGCAGACACATGGGGAAGAGAAGAGGTCTGATAAGGAGTGCCAGCTGCTACAGATGGCTTCAGGTATGAGTAACTAGAGGTACGTAGCGAGCGTATGCTGCTAGAACTACTAATACCTTATCTAATCTAGCATGCAGTTGTTAGTTATACTACTAGCACCTCATCAGAGACGACCAATTTATAATTAATATTAGCAAGAACAAACATACGCACGCCTCCCCCCGTCTCCTAGTATAAAGAAAGCTCCTTGCTTGCTTGTTACTTGTTAGGCAGGCACATCGATGAGCTGGCAGGCTAGCAGATGCAGACGAGGTCAAAGCATGCATTCCTGTCTGCCAGCCAAACCCACCTAGTCAACAACTCTCCCGTAGGGTTTTAAAATCAGGGCCCGGTAGAGCTGATCAAACCGGTCGTGCCTACTAGACTGGTATGAAGTACGATACTGTTGGTCTGGTCTAGGCACGGCACGGTCCGTACTATTTATGGGTCAAGTCAGCACGGCACGATAGTCTGGACCATGCCTGAGCCGGCACCTCGGCACGAAGGGCCGACACGAATAGTGCCTGCCCACCAATCATTTACCAGGCCCGCCCGTTAGGGCACTACAACATCGTTTTAATATACATATATAATTTATTTTTATTTATTAATATTTATATGATTTTCTTTCCATTTTTAATACTTATATGGTTTTCTTTTGTAGTTTTAAAATTTTATATAGTTCATTTTATAAGTATATATAAATTTATTTTGGTTTTTTAAATATATATATATTTTCTAGGATTGTTTTTCAATTTTTCATGTCTTATGAGCTAAATGACAAATATTTTAACGAGCTAGCTATTTGAACATTAATAAAATTCTATTACATTTTCAATATCATTGTCTCATTTTTTTTCAATTTTCATGTCAACTTCTGAATTCTACACAATTTTCTAAATTTTCTGGATTTTTTTGGATTTGTTTTGAATTTTTTCAATCTGTCGGGCCAAATAAGCTAAACGGGCCACATTTGGCCCGATGGGCTAAATGGGTCAGTCTGTCTTTGCGCAGACGCAGATTGAACAATGCGTGCACGGTCATCATCTTGGATCGTGGGTAGCTGACACGGCACGAATAGTAGCTGTGCCGAATGGGTTGGGCAAAAATGGGCCGAAATGACATTGAACTCGTCTTGCGTCTTGGCCGGTCCTGCTTGGCCGACTCTGGGGCCCGGACCCAAAACAAGGGGAAAAATTGATGGGGGAGGGCTGAGGTTCTCTCCCCATCCCATCGGTCATTGATTCTTCTTTCATTAAGATGATTTTTCTTCCATTAAGACGAATCAACGATTGATGAGGAGGGTCTCCCTAGCAAATTTCCTTCGCAAAACAGGGGATATTTCGAAACCGTGTCTCTTCATTTCTTGCATAATTGAAGTTTGGGAATTGATAAATGGTAAGATCATTAGATTTACAGATTTTGGAATTGATTGCAATTGAGCATGTTAGGGGTGAACGGGGACAACCAAAAGCCCTGTTTGGCATTGCGAAACAGGCGACCGGACCCAAAACAGGGGGCATTTCGAAATCGTGTCTCTTAATTTCTTACATAATTGAAGTTCAGGACGTATTACACTAGATAAATTGTAAGATCGTTGGATTTACAAATTTTGGAATTGATTGTGATTGAGTACGCTAGGGGCGAATGGGGACAACCAAAAGACCCGTTTGGCATTGCGATCTTATTCTATTCTACTTTTGGATATCACAGTGCAGTTGAAGGCTAGGGGCAGAGCTACATTGATGCATGGGGGTACAGTTGCACCTCCAAATTTTTTTGCACAAAAAACTGGTATACACTCCCCTTAATACATAAAGTATGCACTACACATACTAACATACATACTTCTCAACTCCTGATAGCCCATTTAGCATTAGGCCCAACAGAATATGAGAATCAAGCCCAAGTCAAGTAGTCAACTAGTCAAGGAGGCGTCAGGCCTAAGTGCCATCTGCCCATCCAGGCATCTTTGCTTCCTACTAATACATTTGCTTCTTATGACAGGTTTGATGAAGTTAATATATATAGAGCTACTTCTTTGCATGACATCTTTGCATCCTGCTGATTCATTTGCTTCATATGATAAGGATAAAATTCTTAAACTTGCTAAGTTTTATCCTAAAGACTTCGCGAACACAGATTTGATCCAACTTTCTTTGCAACTTAATATGTTTATCACTGACATGGATCAAGATACAAGGTTTCGAGAAGTGAAGAATCTCAGTGAGCTCTGCATTAAACTTATTAAGACAAAGAAGGATGATCATTATAAACTTGTTTATTTGCTGCTCAAATTGGTATTGATCATTCTTGTGGCTACTACAAGGGTAGAGAGGATATTTTCGGCAATGAATCATGTGAAGAACAAGCTAATAAATAGCATGAATGAACAATATTTGAATGATTGCTTAGTTACGTACATTGAGCGTGATTTTTTTCTACAAGTTAGTGATGATGCTGTCATCAATCGCTTTTAAAACATGAAGGAACATCGTATCAATTTGTAATTTTCTAATTTTTTTGTGATGTTGGTTATAGTGTGAACATGTAATTTGACACATTTGAACTTATGTACTATGTCATTTGAACTTGTGTTGGAACATATGTGTCTTAGGTTCGCACCCCCATCGTCAAAATCCTAGCTCCGTCATTGTTAAAGGCACCATTTTTGGAATCATAATAGAAAATTCCTACTACTATCAGTTAAAGATCCCTATAATCAACTAAATTCCGCAGCACAACACAACAACCGATGGCTGGGCCCTAGGCACAGGAAAGCAGCTGGTGCGAACCCTGTTCTCACAACCCCAACGAGGGCTTGTTTGGATAGGGAGGGATTAGAACCAATCCATTCGGATTGGAAGGGATTTTAGTTCAAATTTCGAGTCAATCCGAAGGGAGTGAGTCAGATCACAATGTATCCAAACAAGCCCTGAGAGAGATCTCAAGAGAAATTAAGAAAGAAAATAGGAAAAATATATAATGTACTACGTAGAGTAGCCTAATTCTGTGATTCACATGCATGCATGATGGCATCAAATCGATCAAGTAGGTCGTAGGGCAATTTGAACGTGTGATGCCATCGCACACACTTCACGACCGGTCCGGCCGACGGATAAATAGTGGTGATCGATTGATGAACAAAGGCGGTCGATAAGAAATGAATTGTAGCTCGATTTTCAAAATCACAAATTGATCCAACTTTTGATCAACAACTCCAAATTTCATGAAACTTGAAACATACCTTCTCTAGAATGTCACGAACCTATTCCAATCAAAGATCTTGAAGTTCATTGCCAAAGTTCCAATATTTTTCTGTTTGAGTGAAGTTGCACCAAAACCATGCTAAATATGAAAATGATGACTGAGAGGAGCTTGTGGGAGGAGTCAATCCAAGATGGCTAAGGATAATTTCCCACACATCATAGCAGTCTCAATTACAGCAAGAATCAAGCCAAAATCCATCAAGAGTAAAACCCAAAAAATCACCATTTCTTTCACCAAACCAGGCAAACCCAAGAACTTATAATAGAAAGTAACTAGATGGATGCGATCTGGTCTCCAAGAGATATATCCATCACTTACATGTTCTAGGTACAAAGAAAGATCAAGAGGGGAGGAAGGGATGCCAAAAACTAAGCCAAATCAAGAAATCAACACTAGAGCATCTGAGATGAAGATTTTGATGAATTTAGAGATTTGATTTCTACTTGGAGATGAATGTTTACAACCACTCCCTTAGAAGGACAAAGCCACTCGAGCAGCACACACACAAGTTCTCTCACATCTCTTAAGATTTTTCTGCCAAACACTTTTGCTTCTCTCAATCCCTCATCTCCATCTCTCTCAAACCCTATTTCCTCCTTATATAGTGGAGGCTCACATGAAACCCTAAAATCAACCACTTAATGGATACTATCCACTAAGACATTGGAAAAACCCGCAAACCCAACAACATAATGGGTTTTTTCAACTCAACACACCCATGTATTTCAAAGCACCATCTTCATCCATAGCTCAACAGCCCGAATCACTACTATAAAACAGGTTATACAAGATGCCTCATGGAACCGTTTGTGATACGTAACTATCACAGACGGTTTATAATTAGAACCGTCTGTGATATTCTGGCATTATAAATATCCGGTCCTAACAGACCCCCTTCCCCTAGCGCCTCCACCTTGCTGTTTGAGCCGCCACCCTGCTGCCTCCTCCCCCATCGCACCACCTTAGAGAGGAGAAGGAAAGGAGGAAGCTAAAGAGAGGGGGAAGGGAGGAGGATAGGAGGACGGGATTTGAAGGAGTAGGTGAGGAATCTCGTGGGATATTTAGTATTTTTGTCTTGAGCTCCGAGGGTAACGATCTGTAACCCCTTATATTTGCTCTAGGTTAATCACTAATCAATTTAAGTATGTTTGGTTAATAGGAAGAGTAAGTACTTATGGTTTATTAATATAATTTACCACTAATTTGTTATATGCGTAGCGTAGATGGACCAAAACTAGATGTGTGGTGAGAACCGTGTGAGTGAAGAGTACATTAATGATGTTTTTGCTTTTAGAAGAGCCGCCGAGTAAGATATGTTGAAGAAGGGATAAAATTTATGTACTGTCCATGCATTGATTGTGGTAATCAAGATGTTTAACAACCCGGCGTAGATCGAAGCGCACTTGATTCGAAGGGGTTTCAAAAAAGGGTATACATGTTGGACCAGTCACAATGAAGAGCAGATTATACAGGAAGTTAATAATGACGACATCGCCGAGGAAGTCAACGATATGCCGGATGTGGACTATGCTTTTGATGAGGATAGGTTGCACGATGACAATCTGGATCAGATGCTATGCGATGTAGAAGGGAACTACAGTGAGAGAGACTTTTGTAAATTTGAGGGCTTAATGGAGGACTCAGTCTGCAAGCCGGAATATACAAGGTTGTCAACCGTGTTTGAACTACTAAAATTGAAGGCAAGCAATGGTTGGTCCGACAAGAGATTCACGGTGTTGTTAGGTCTCCTAGCGGATATCCTTCCGAGGGAAATGTATTGCCCAACACCACCTACCAAGCAAAGAAGGTTCTTTGTCCATTAGGAATGGAAGTAGAAAGAATACATGCATGTCCAAACGATTGTATCCTCTACCATAAAGAGTATGAAGACATGCATGTATGTCCCATGTGCAAAGCATCCCGATACAAGCGTAAGAATACTGCTAAGGTGAAGGAAGGACCTCCTACTAAGATGTTGTGGTATCTGCTTGTAATCCAATGTTTGAAGCGTTTATTTGCGAACTGAAAGGAGGCAAGATTGTTGCGTTGGTACTCGGAGGAGCGTAAGAAAGATAGAAAGCTAAGACACCCTGCTGATTCTGCCTAGTGGATAAACTTCGATCGAAGCTTCGAAGAGTTCGGTGCAGAATCGAGGAACATAAGATTAGGGTTGAGTACAGATGGAATGAATCCTTTCGGTAACATGAGTAGCCGACATAGCACCTGGCCCGTGAATCTATGTGTGTACAACCTTACTCCTTGGCTACGTATGAAGCGAAAGTACATTTTGATGTCACTACTTATCCAAGGGACGATGCAACCTGGGAACGATATTGATGTGTACCTAGCACCATTGCTGGAAGATCTTGTGACACTGTGGAATGAAGGGGTACAAGTATGGGATACGCACAAACGAGAGAACTTCAGTTTATGCGCCATGTTGTTCTACATCATTAATGATTTTCCTGCCCTTGGTAACCTGTCAGGGTTCAGTACAAAAGGAGCTAAAGTTTGTCCGCACTGCTTAGATGGTACCGAGAGTGTATGGCTGAACAACTCGCACAAAACTGTGTATATGCGTCACCGTAGGTTCCTTCTCAGGATTCACTTATACCGCAAGATGAAGAAACAATTCGACGAAAATAAGGAGGACGGTTTAGCTCCAAGGGCTTTTAGAGGGAAAGAGGTCTATGATATGGTTAAGGATATCGATGTTGTGCTTGGGAAGGAATGTAAATTAAGGACCTGTTAGAAGAATATCTAGAAGAAGCGGTCAATTTTTTGGTACTTACCTTATTGGGAGCACTTAGAAGTTCGCCACTGCATCGACGTCATACACGTGAAGAAGAATGTATGTAATAGCTTGATTAGTGGCAAAACAAAGGATGATTTTAATGCACGGCGTGACTTGGTTGATATGAACATACGGACCGAGTTAGCACTGAAAGAGACCGATAAAGGACGAACGTATCTTCCCCGGCTTGCTACACTCTATCTAAGGCCGAGAGAAATGAACTGTGCCAGAGCTTTTATGGTGTGAAAGTTCCATCCGGTTACTCCACTAGTATTAAGAAACTTGTTTCTATAAAAGATTTGAAATTAATTGGTATGTACTCTCATGATTGTCATGTGCTAATGACACAAATGCTTCCTGTTGTAATTAGGAGTATCTTGCCGAACAAGGTCCAGGTGGCAATATTGAGGCTGTATTATTTCTTTAACTCAATTGCCCAGAAGGTCATCGATCCCGAAGGACTAGATGCTCTGCAGGACGACGTGGTGACGACTCTATGTCATCTTGAGATGTATTTCCCTCCGTCATTTTTTGATATCATGGTCCATCTCATTGTTCACCTTGTGAAAGAGATAAAGATATGCGGCCCTTTGTTCCTACGTCATACGTACCCGTTCGAGAGGTGCATGGGAATTCTCAAGTCCTACGTACGAAATCGAGCTCAACTAGAGGGAAGCATCATCAAAGGTTATGCAACCGAAGAGGCCATTGAGTTCTACGTCGACTACATGGCTCAGGTGGAACCAATAGGTGTGCCTCTATCTCGTCATGAGGGGAGACTGGAGGGTATCGGGACCATCGGAAGGAAAGCAATCACTCCCGATCTGGATACGTATGCTCAAGCCCATTTCACGGTCTTGCAACACATGACCCAAGTGTCCCTGTACATCGACGAGCACAAAGACATGGTACGCCAATAGAATCCAGACCAATCGGAGGTTTGGATCACAAGAGAGCACAACCGTCGGTTCAACGAATGGTTAAAGGTGTGATTCATTAGGAGGTCAACAAGTGATGATACGCTGCTATGGTTGGCAAAAGGGCCAAAATTTACAATTGTGACATGGCAATGATACGACATAAATGGGTACACATTTCATATGATAGTTCAGGATAGGAAGAGCACAGTCTAGAACAGTGGTGTCCGCATAGATGCATTTCACGAGTAGTTCAATACCGCCGGGCCACGTGGGTTGAACTCCTACTATGGGTTCATAGAGGAGATTTGGGACTATGTACTTTTCAAGATCCCCCTGTTTCGATGCCATTGGGTTAAACTTCCGCAGGGTGTGAAGGTTGACAAGTACGACGTCACTACTGTGGACCTCAAACGTATTGAATACAAGGACGAACTATTTGTACTCGCTAAGCAAGTTGTTTAAGTTTTTTATCTAATGGACCCGGCAAATAAGAACTGTCACGTAGTTCTTCATGGAAAAAGAAAAATTGTCGGAGTTGAGAATGTCGTGGATGAGGAAGGGTACAATCAATTTAACGAGTTGCCTCCTTTCGGAGACGGCATCAGGCTTAAGAAAGAACCCAGTGAGGAAGCTTGCTATATGCGCGTCGATCATCATGAAGGGCTATATTTCAATTAAGAATTTCTTCTATTGTAATTTATCCCAGAGCATGAGACATGAACTATGTTTTATACTCTTGGTTATTATTTCGCTGTCAATGTGGACTTGCCATGTGTTTTTGGAACTCTATTCAACCCACACAAAATTCAAACTCTATTCAACCCACACAAAATTCAAATTTTCCCCAAAATTTTGGAACTTTATTCAACCCATACAAAATTCAAACTCTATTCAACAACCTAAGCTAGATTTGAATTTAGTTTAAGCAAATAACACTTAAACAACAAGGTTTCAAATTTTATTTGAGTATTAGCACATCCTAGGAACCTCCCTGAATTATTTCAGGAATTTAGGATTTTTTTTTGCTATTTTATAGAGCTCGGGTCTGTTCGAACCGTCCTATCGGAATCGGACGGTCCGATCGGAGGAGACGTTCGGACTACGGTTTCATAATAGATCCATCTAGGATATGGTGCATATCACAGACGGTTCTATTATCCAACCGTCTGTGATATGCTCCATATCACAGACGGTTCTATTATAGAACCATTTGTGATTAGTTATCACAGACGGTTCCATAATAGAACCGTCTGTGATACCCCTTTATTAGAAGGGTACCGCTAGGGTTTGCACCCTTACTCGTTACTTCCTACCCCAGCATCTTACTCAGTCGCCCATTTGCTTCCCCACCCGAGCGCACCAGACCTCGATGTCGTCGCCGCCTGAAGCCTCCTCCCCACAAGCTCTGGTCGCCCCCTACTTCGTCGCCAGCTCCAGCCACCCCGATTCCCCTTCTCCCCGTCGTCGATGCCCCTGTTGCTCCTCGGGAGCGACTTACCTTCAACGCCGCCCCTTGGCCTGGCCTGCCGCCACCTCCGGCTCCTCCTCCCCCGCTCGGTTTGTTCTCTCCCTCTCTCTCTCTTTCTCCCTCGGGCGCCGCACCCTCCTAGCGCCGCCGCCGGACTCGGCCACGCCTGGTCCTTGCTCGGCCCTTTGGTCGCCGGTGCCTCTTCTCCTATTACTCACTGGCCGAAATGTATGCATCATCTTTTGGAAAACTTTGTTAGCAATGTAACTTGTAAGATCTATTATATAATTATGTGCTAATGGATGATATACGTACTTAAGTCTCAACATGGGAGATCTTGCTGTTGAGGACTAGTTGCATATGTTGGTGGATACAATAGTTTTGGATAACCTTGCCAAGTTCCCTAATTATCCTCAATAGTCACTAGTCGGTAGCTGAAACTATTGTAGACAGGTAGTTAAAATTTGATGGGTAAATATGTCAGATATCATATGGTCTGATGTATTATATCATAGTTTATAAATTGTTCCATGCTTTGTTCACCAACACATGTATTTATGAAATTATGCGCAACTGAGAATAAATGAGCAATGGTAAAGATCATCTCTTTCATTGAGATGAAACACCAAGTATTATAGTTCAATTTTATTATTATTCTACTATGGCTGCTGCCCTATTGATAGTTTTTTTTTCTTTAGAAGGTGGTTGGGATTATGTAATTCTTGTTAAAGTGTCACCTGATGTAATAGAAAAATATATTTTAAAGATTACAAGTGCGACATACAGACACAACGTTACCCTCGTTATCTGCTGAATCATGAGATAGACTTTTTGGTTCAGAATCTATGTCATGACCTCCCTGCATGTTGTGGGTTTAATTGCAACCTCCAACTGGAAAATGTTGAATATGTTATAGATTCAATTGTATAGAGTGAGACTTACTGAGATTTGAACAAAATTGCAAATATAAGTCATATTTTCCCTCGGTTGTGCTCTTATACAAAGAACATGTATATATCTTTATAGTTTTGCAATTGTTGTTGCTCTATTGCTTCGATTGTTCAGGAATCAAGTATATATCTTTATAGTCTTGCAACTTTTTTTTTTGTATAAAATATGTTTCCAAGGGAAATTATCTTCGAAAATACCTACTGGATATCAACTTGCAATCCATTTTATTTAAACTCTCAGTGTTTTGAATTCTGCAATTTTAGTTCATTGCATATGTAACTTATATAGATAGCAAGTAAGCGAGATGGCGTCCGCACCGTCTTCGCCACCATCATCGATGTCGCCAAATACGTCTGGATCTCTGAGGAAAGTGGTACGTAAGCGAAATGGTAGAGGAATATTGAAACAGCCTGCGGGCCGAATGTCCATCACGGAGGTCAGTGTCGTTGAGGTCCCTTTGAGCCCCAAGAAAGTAACGGCAAGATTCCAGACCATCTGCGGGATACTTGAAAGGGAACGGGTCCCCATCATCACACCAAGCTGGAAGTCTCTAACGGACGTAGAGAGAGGCCAGCTGTGTACTGAAATTTCAAGCTCGTTCACTATCCCAGAAGTAGACCAAGCACACGTGAAACGACAGCGTTGCTTCGCGATGGGACACGCGTGGAGGACTTTCAAGAGCACGCTTGTCACGGCACGTGAACACAGCTCGGACGCCTTCACGAAGTATCAATTTTGTCGCGGGATATATGGGACGTCTTTGTGCGGATGAAGACGATGGCCGAATTTCAAGATCAAAGTGCGGCGCACAAGGCTCTCCAGGCATAAAACACTCACCCCCACAAACTCGACACTGCTGGGTATACGGGTAAAACCACGCAATGGGCGGCGGATGACGAGAACACAACCCCGCCATTTGCTGAGATCACAGACGAGCGCGCCCAAAGCTGGTTAAGAGCGAGGGCATCAGCCATGTCAGGCGACATCTCTTTCACAAACCTGGCAGACGAGAAAGTGTCCCAACGTCTGGTAAATATGTCGAACTACCTAGTTGTTAATAAGTCTATAACTTTATAGTGTCTAAAATAACGTGATGTCCTCTTGCAGCAAGCATTGACTACCGAATCTTTCCAAGGCTCCTTCGAAGCAGCCAGGGAGAAGGATATACTATCCACAGCCCTGGGAAACAAGGAGCACCTGGGTCGCACACGAGGCGTTGGGGTTTACGTACCTTGGAGGGACGGATTCACACACGACTCCTACATGTATAGGAGTAGGAAGAGATCCAAAGCCGAGCACGAGGACTGGTTGTTAGAGGATATTAATGCAAGGCTTACTACAAAATTTCAAGGATAGATAACAAGATTACAGGATCAAATGAATCAACTCCTCAACCAGTCACAAGCCGCCCCCGTTATTTTGGTAGCCAGTCCTCCTTAACATCGGAGTAGCGTGGCGTCCACACAAAATCCTCAACATCGGAGTAGCGTGGTGAAGTCTAATTACCTATCAACAACATCAAGGTAATGTACATCTCTGAAATGCTCCAAAGATAGACCTATAGGATGCCTTAGCTAATTGTGTATCATTTTGTAGGATCCGACGCCCTACAAGCTCCAAGTGAGGATGGTTGGGTCTATTTCTATTGAGGCTGGGCGGGGGATGGCGTATCCATGCTAAGAAGGGACAGTGCAGCACGGTGCCTAGCTAGTGCAGGATTACGCTAGGGTCCAGGTGGACATGGTACATGACAATTTTATGGCTGTCCCGCTGGAGATTCGCCCAAACGAAGACATTAGAACACTAGGGGATGCCATGCACACTTTTATCCAGTGGCCCAAGAAGGACATCGCCCTGGACCCTATAGTGCTGTGGATCTCGACATGACCATGCCTCTCCAACAGGACCCTCAATGACTCCACCACATCCTTCGCTTCAGAAGGCCGCCTCATCAGTTCCCGTGGAGAAGATGCCGAAGGAACAAGAAAAGCGTGTCGCCGTATTGGTTCCGAAGTCGCCTCACAGGAAGATGTCTAGCGGGCGAGTTGTTAAGGCCCAATCAAAATCGAAGAACATTAAGGCGCATTCGAAGTTCGTGAAATACTCCCTCGGAAGTCCATTGGCCCCCGACATAGTATTAGCCCACGCTGGAATAGGTTGTCAGTCTTTGCATGTCTGGTACATGTGGAAGACCAAAGAGAAGGAGTGCGATACTGGAATCACCATCAGATACACGAAGGAGCATTTCTTCCATGAGCCGGGCCACTTCGTCATGGGTTTCGACGACTTATTCAACCTATTCAACCTCAATGCTCTCGACGCCTCGCTTCTACGATGCTGAACACTGTAAGTGTGTACAATCAAGTTCTAGATTTATGTAATACCGATAAATATCACAACTCATTGCTTATGTATAGATACATGATGAAAAATGGCAGGGGATGGCGAGAATTGGCGGGTTTCCTCGACCCACACGTGGTCTCTGAGCAAAGCATCATCGAAGACGCATCCTACGTCGTGAAATACATAACGACGGGATTGCTTGCTCAGGACAACAAGGACTACATATTGGTGCTGTACAACCAGAAGTACGTGCTTCACTACTTGCTATACAAATTTCATTTGTACTTTATACGCAGCATGAACTTAGGTTTAATGACTATATCGACATACATGAGTAGGTTCCACTGGATCCTTTTAGTCATTATACCAAAGAGGAACAAGGTAATATATCTTGATTCCCTACTCAACAAAAACCACGACTTCACCCTTGTGCAAGGAATACTTGACAGGTATGCTCATTTCCTCTATACATAACTCTATTGTAGTCTTCGTTTGTTTGAAATGGCCGATGATAACCTTTTAGAATCATGTAGGTCGTTCAACGCCTATGTTGCCGAGGAAGGGCCATACAAGGGATCGAGCGCCACACTACAATACAGGAAGCGATTTCCGGTACGAGCTACAACACAATAATCCTATATCACACTTCGTAATAATGTCTCTCGAACTGACTATACCTATATATGTAATTCTATTTTTGTAGTGTCACCAGCAAAAACAAGATCACCTATGTGCATTCTACGTTTGCCGTCATATGCAACAAATCATGGGTGCTAAGAAGAATGATCCAGAGGTTTGTCAATCTCGCAATAATTATTTCCTAATTATAAATTTAACTATATATGCTTACTACTTTATTCCTACTAGCGATAGGGCATGATACTCGATTTAGATTCATTCACTATGACCGAGATCTCGGAGGTTCGAGGAGTGCTCTACGGCTTCATGAACACAGAGATTGTTAACGCCGACGGAGAGTTTCACTCCATCGACACCACTGAACGACCTTCAAACAATTGATTCAATTGTAATTCACTTTGAGTAGTTGTAATTCAATTGTAACTCTAGCGACAATACTTGAACATATTCTTTTGTAATTGATTTTGAGTTGTAAATGATCACTTTGAGTTGTCAACAATTGATTCATCTGTGATCTATCTGTTTTCTGCTTGTTTGTTTTTAGAGGGCATGGCTAGCAATTCCTGAGGCTGGCCAAAAATCAGAAAAAAAATTTAGATTAGTATGACGAACTATCAGAGACGGTTTTTTGTATAAACCGTCTGTGAAGGCCTACTATTACAGACGGTTTTCACCAAGAATCGTCTGTGAAGGGATACTATCATAAATGGTTTCCATCAAGAACCGTCTGTGATATGTAAGATGTCACCGACGGTTCTATTTACAAATCGTCTGTGATATGTCGGATATCACAGACGGTTAGTAAATAGAACCATCAGTGATATCTTACATATGATAGACGGTTCTTGGTGGAAACCGCTTGTAAAGTAGTTCTTCGCGCATTTGGTTTCAACTAAAACCGCCAGTTGTTTCTTATCACAGACGGCTCAAAAACCGTCTGTGATAACCGCCTGTAATCGCAGACATACAAATTCAGACGGTTTAAAAATCGTCTGTGATGACGGTTTCGAACCGTCTGTGATGAACTTTTGTGTAGTAGTGAATCCATCATGACTTGCCCTCCATGGAGTATCCTTGACGTAATCCACTTAGGTCACCGCCGTAGTTTTGCACACCACCACTTTTCCGGTATTGGGCAAATGATCGCATTGCCCTCAACCGACATTTCCCAATTCCTTCTCCTCGAAGTATCTCTCATACTTCGTCATCATCCATGTGGCTCCAATGACTTCCCGTCAAGCCTCTCACGCATCTAGATCCTATCGAACCACCTCCCTTGCAAACGGGTCAAAGTCACTTAGCACACCACATGCCTTACCAAGTACCATATCTGCACCTAGCTTTCCTGACCGTTCTGGACCTCAGCTCCTCCCTGAGCTTAGTCTCGGTCCACCTTGTTGTTGCCAGTCACATCCACCATTCCGCAAGCCTCATTCATCTTCCGATGGCACCTTAATCATTCTAGACCTAAGCTCTCCTAGCTTAGTCCCGATCCCTTGACTATTCTAGACCTAAGCTCTTCTAGCTTAGTCCCGGTCCCGTCTGCCTCACCATAACGTAGCTCCGAAGTCCTACAATCATCACCGACAAGCAAACCATTACATAGCACCGCACGACAATCAAAAATCATCAATTGACATAATTGATGAGTCAAGAACACGTATCTTTAAAGCTTCACTCCTGGAAACATCACCAAGCCACAAAGCTATCAAAAGTCTCACAACGCACCAAGAGCACCATTTTACCTTAATGGTCTTTGCTCAAACTTTGCCTTCTATTGTTCTTATCCATCTTGCATCCTGCTTGAGTCTAACTGTCTCACTCGACATCCATGACAGTTCTAGACCTTGATTCTCCTAACCAAGTCCCGGTCCTCCTCGTCGTTGACCATAGTTGACTCCAAGGCACATGCACAACAATGGACCAAGAAACTATTTCTTGGCACGAGTTCTTCACAACTTAACCCACATTAGTCCAAATATGAATAAAGCAACACATATACACCAATCCAATAGCCCTTGACCAATTATCAAATTTCAGCTCAAAGCCGTACACCTCATTGCGCCCTGAAAAACCACATGCGCCCACACTCGACAGCAATATATATACTAAGCAATATATTTTTCATGCTTACGAAGAAATGATCTGGCATACACTTTTCATACATATGACCTCCTTCATGTTTTATTGGCATGCAGGCTTGACATCCAGGAGATTATTCATCCGATGCTCCTGAAGTGGTGTTTTGTTCAAATGCTGCTTATGTACCTCACTAAACGATGTGATTCCTACTATTTTTGTCATGATTTAGTAGTTATCTTGTGAGACCTCAATGTTACTACTGCATCTAGGTTCCATTTGGTATTTGGAATAGAGTTTTAAGTACTTGGCCGACT
The DNA here is from genome assembly GCA_036346405.1 of Phyllostachys edulis. Taxonomy (NCBI): domain Eukaryota; kingdom Viridiplantae; phylum Streptophyta; class Magnoliopsida; order Poales; family Poaceae; genus Phyllostachys; species Phyllostachys edulis. Next base: position 83,989,974 of record CM070551.1, read on the forward strand.
TAATCTATACCTTCCAGTCTGATGAAAGAGTTTGCTCTTCCATGTTTGATGGCATCTGTCATATATTCTGGTTCTCAGATTTTTTACTTAGATGAAACCTGTCGTTATAAATCATGTATACTCTTATCCATGAAGTTTGTAATGATGGTTGTCTATTCTTTTCTATGAAGTTTGTAATGATGTCTGCGATACTTCATATTTCTACATATGTTCTGTTATTTTTAAAGTTTGTAATCTTTTCCTAGAATAATTTATATTTTGCATGATGTTGTGATGTTTGTGATACTTCATATTTCTACACATGTTTTATCATTTTTAAAGCTTGTAATCTTTTTCTGGAATTTATAGAATTTTTTAATTTTTTTTAATTTTTTTTTATGGCCGGGATTTTTATCCCTGTTGTTCCCAAATGGCAACAGGGATTTTTTTTCCGACCGGGAAAAAATCCCCTTATGTTGAGGGGGATTTCATGTGCCATCAAAATCCCCTCAAAGGATTTTCTTTCCTGGGATTTTGCTCCCTAGCATCCAAACAAGTCCTAAAGGATGACCTCCACACGGTCTTCCAACTTTACTAGTGTAGTATTACACAAATGTCAACGTAAAAATGGCCAGGAAGCATCACAAAGTAGAGTGCGTCGCTGTCACCGATCGATCGAGATCGAGCAAACCAAACCATACCAGAATGCTAGCTATGCATGGGACCGACCGACAGACTCAAAGGACCCAAAAAAAGGGAAATTTTGCTTGGACTGAAAACAGAACAATCTTCAACACTTTTTCGGTTTGAGTTGACAGCAGCAGAAATAGATGGATCCCGGCCGGCCGGCCTTCTTCCTAACTGAATTTGCCAAACCCAACCTCTCTCTCTCTCTCTCCTCTCTCTTTTCTTTCATACAAGTGATGGAACTGATGCCAATTGCGTATGGTCATTGCAAACTAACTAAATCCTTGCCATAACCTTGCCATAACGACATGGTCTTGAGATTCTGACTTTGTATCGAAGACATGGCAGAAGAAAGAGTGAGTGACTTTGTATCACGCACCAAGAAATAAAGATCACAGACATGCTACCAAACCCTTTTTCTTTTCTCTCGTTTCTTTTGTTTCTCTCTCCACAACAAGTTTATTTCCAATCTACTACAAGGCGTGAAGTTTCCGTGTAGTAACTAGGACAAGCGTGCAAATGCTTCCAGAATGTGCAACAACGAACTACCTAGGCCTGCCTGATTCGACGAGGAAAATACATAAAGAGCCCAAAAAGCTGGCCCAGCCCAACAACTCGATCAACTAGTACTGATCGAGCAGTAAGTAAGTATAGTGGAGTCCGTACTACGTAGTAGGTGCTATCACTATATGTGGTGTGGAGTTCAATAAGGTAGCTTCTCTCCTTTTCTTTTTAGAAAAAAAAAAAGGACAGGAGCTCTGCTTCATTTCTAGAAGAAGAGAATAACACCAACTTAAAAAAAGTAGGGACACAACTTAAGCATATGTCGGGACCAGATTACCACATCCGAAACCTCTTGTGTATTCTAAACTAATTTCATGATCAGCAGCTAGCTCATGCAGCACATCGATAAAATGCCATCTATTCAACGAATTAACTAAAAAGGTAGGAAAATACTAATAAGGAGTAACAACTGGACCTTATGGTCAACATTTACTTAATTTGCCACGCAGGGCTTAAGAAACAAATAAAACTCTTGCAACGAAAAAAGATAACTTGTGGTGGTCATTCAATATGCTCACAGGCAATTGAGTGGGGAGCACATCCTAGTTCGCAAAGTCTTCAAAGATATCCTCGAAGAATTCTTGAGTAGCCTGACCTTCTTCAACTGGGCAACAATGTTTAAAGTCGTGAGTACATAAAGTATTCAGCAAGTCGTAGGGAACAATATACAATTAATATTTATGCAAGGCTTGAACAAAGGAATAACCATATGGTTCTTTTGCAGAAAGCAAGTATTGATAATAAATACAGTAAATAGATTGTAAAGCGTAATTGAAAAGATATAAATAAATAAGGTGTAAATAATTGTTTTGAAACAATCAGTGAACCTCCCATTTACTTCCCAACCAAACCACCAAGTGAACATTCCATCCACCTTGGGAGGACAAAGCCACTAGATGGGTGATCTCTCCCACCTAGGTAAACATTAAGGAATGTTCCTACGGACATTCTCTCCCTCTCCGTTGGATTCATCACTTTCTACTCCATTTGACTTCTTGAGAGCTCAACCCCTCCCGCCCTCACTCCGGATCAAACGGTTACCTAACCGTAAATCTAACTATCACCCAAAACCCTACCACTGGACCAAATGAATATAGTTTGGATCTATCTACTTTGGTCTGAAATATTTTCTTCAGTCCAACTATCACGGTATGTACTTTATTCCATCTAAAGGATTTCCTTCATCAACTTCCTTTAGATATACTTCGTCTCCAGTATTTCCTTCATCAACTCCAGATGAGTATGTTTCGATCTCATCTGAAGTACTCCCTTCTTTCAAGATGCTAATAAGTATGTTTAGTTTTGTTTGAAGTGTTTTCATTTCATTTGAATGTCTTTGGATTTATTGGATTTGGTTGCTTTCAGACGTTCTTGGATTCAATCGTATTCTGCGTAGTTAGAATCTGAAGCTACAATGGAATAGCGGTCTGAGACAAAGCAAGAACAAGATTGTCAAAACATTAAACATGATGATTATCAAAACATTGAGTGAGATGATTATCAAAACATTGAGCAAGAACAGGACCGTGGTGATCAGAATATTGAGCAAGGCGAGTCAACACTTTGACCATTTTGCACCTACTTTTGAAATGCAATTATATTATTTTAAATTATGAAATTGTATTGCTATGATTTATCCAAATATGTTGGTCTAGCTCATAGTTACTACCTTAATCATAATTGTGTATAAACTTAAAATCCTTGAACTTGGACATTATCCTTGTCACCCTAGAATTAATGGTTTACATACTAGTTAATAAGTCTGTATCTAAGTGTCATGCTTAGTTTTGCTTAGATACATTGTTATGTGGGCAATGATTTACCCCGACATCATTAAAAATATTTGAAAATGAGATTGAGCAGTCGAGGCTAGAGCCTGGCTGGTATGTTGACTAGAAATGTATTTAAAAAACAAAAGAAAACCAAAAACAGATTTTGACTTGGGTGGTTGGAAAGCATGGCGGGTGTTGGTAAGAGCACGATTGTGGGAATATGGGGAAGTACCGCCCAAGTCAATAAAGGACCGAGTTCTTGTGATGACCTCTTGTGTAAAAACAGTGCAACCACAAGTCTATAATGGGTACAACCTAGCTAACTAATTTGTTCGTCTCGGCGTGGCTTCACCACTGGTGGGTGTGTGGCATGGGTATAGGTTAGAAGCCACAGAGAAACTACATGGCGCAAATGGGAGACCTCCCGGGGGAAAGGCCCAAGGAGGTTGATACCTAGCGGTGTGGGGTTGCGTTGAGGTGGGGCATTATAAAGACCTTATGACAATCATCTTAGTCGCACACCTATGGAAGTGTGTCAGATACATTATAAGTTGATTGTCTCTTGTGGGTAAAGTGTGTGAACTCTGCAGAGTAAGAAAACTATCTGGATAGCTATGCTCATGGTCATGAGACTAGCTTTCCTTTTAATAAAACAATGATTTGTAGGTGGTATGAAAAGGTGGGTTGAAGCCCAGAGAATTGAGATGGCCTGGTCGAGGACTAGTGGTAAGTACGGGATATGACCCGAGAAAAGAATACAAGCATTGGGTGGACGGAGCCACTTGTATAGGAGGTTGGATCCTCTGCTAGTATTTTACAACAAAACTCAACTTTGTTAAAACCTGTGTTAGTTAAAAATGCTGGGTCTCAAGATTTATTACCACTTAATCTATTTCAACAAGTGGCTTTATGCAAACAAAAGAACCACAAGCCATTCCTTTGACCAGCCTTACATATTATATAACTGCATTCTGTGTGTTGGCTCGCGAGTACAGTTGTGTACTCATGCTCACTCTTTATATTCTTTTAGTCAGTAGGCATAAAAGAAGGCTACATGGACAATTATGTGCATTCAAGTCTGAAGATAAAGAAGGCCGAGAACTAGGTCGCGGGCCCCAGTCAATTGTCTGTGGGTATATCGTGAGGGATTCCATGTGTTATATTGTTATTCTGCTTCCGCCGATTCTTTAAAGGTATTTGGCCTGATCGACCATTCTGAAAGACAAACGCCATAAGGTATATTTACGCTTTGTTTATTATTATGCAATAACTTTATGTTTTCATGATATGTATTTGATATCCAATGATATAACTGTGGGCACTAGCTACTGATCCAGGGACTAGTGCTGTGAACACAGAGGATTCTAAATTATAAATTTGGGGTCCGACACGAGGTGCTCCTGTGCATGTAAGATCAAATTGGGTGAGGGGAAACGTTCCTTAGGGGGCTAGAACATGACGTGACACAGTTCATTAGGGAAGGATCTCACTGTTTGGCCGGAATGACAAGCGGGAGCGGTGGTCGTGTACCGAATATCATCGAGCACGAAGAAGAAGCTCGTGTTCCTAGTGCTTCGGCTACAAGGAGGCAAGAACAAGGTAAGGGATGGAAAGAGGAGGTAGAGGAGATCATCAGGGACATGAAGAAAAGGGCCGGAGTCCATCGATGCGGCCGGGAGGCTTGGCGAGCGGCGGCGGCCATGGCTAGCATTGACCTTTGGCTCCAAGCTTGAATGAAGATGGGGGAATGGAGGAATGGTGAAGGGAGACGAGGGGAAATGGACAGGGAGAAGTGACGCACTAGGTGCTCACATATATAGGCGATGGTCTCAAATGAAATGACATTAGGCCGGCGACAATTGCTATGGTGATGGCGCGGTAGGCAGGCAGGGCATGGTGTGGGCAGGCGATGCGACTGGGGCAGGGCATGGGCGCAAGGCGAAATCGGGGGCAGCTCGGTGAAAGCTGGTGGCGAGGCACTGTGCTGGCGTAATTGCTCACCGGCAAGACGGGCAGAAAGCAAAGATCGCACCGAAAGCGCTAGCGCAAGCGTGGAAGAAAATGACTAACAAAGTGAGCCCTACCGGTTAGCTACAGAAGAGAAGGGAGAGAAATCTGTTTCCAAATTTTCTAAAAAAGTTGATGGTTTTAGTGGATTTTTAAATATAGATATCGAGCTTCGAAAATTGTGAAGTTTTTAGGAGAGGCTCCTGACATAGTGTAGATCATTGTATCATTTTTCTAGGATTTTGGTCGTTCTTATTTTTCTCTAAAAATCTTTTAAGCTTCAGTTTGTATACTTTTGTATTATTTGATTTTGAAGAAAGTTCTAAAACCTGTTTGAGAATATCTCCCCATTTTATTAATAGTACATTTACACCAAGTTTGGATTTTTAATCAGCATCTTTTGTCCCAATTTATTTTAAATTCATAATGAGTTTTGGTATTTTCAAAATTAAATTCTTAATTTCTCAATTAGACAAAAGTCTTACAGAAAAATCCAGAAAAACGAATGTCAATAAAATGCATAAGAAAGTTTTTAAAAACTTCGCATTTTCGCACATTTGAGAATAAGCTCAAAATTTTAGGATGTTAGAATATTTGTTTCATGTTATTTGTAATTGTGTATGGATGTGCGTGCCAATGTTGTGGATGTGTGTACTAGCCACTGATCATGGGACTAGTATGGTACACACACGAGAGTTTTGGGTATTCCACGCCCGGGATCCGACAACACCAGTTACCATAGGAACCAGCTGTTGATGGGTGCGATGTAATGTTACAAAATTAACATGGCCTACGATTAATTTTATTCCAAAGTAACACAATAAAATATCAAACAAATTACCTCGTCGACAAATAATCCATTAGCATGTAACAAAACTTAAGCTAGTACTGCAGATATCATCATTATTAGATCAAAAGATCCTACACATGCTAGACAGGGCATCATAAAATATAGGAACATAACCATCATAGCACGCATATTCCACAAATTAGGGTTCGATCACTCATAGCGAGATGGAAGGAGAAACTGGGCTGATGAAGAGGTCGATGCAGCGAGCAGTCGTGCGGATGCGCTACCTAGAAACCAGATTGTCGGTATCTGTGCAAGTCTTTAGATCACCGGCGAAGGCTCAAAGACACTGCTCTCCCTCTATCCTTTGCATGGCGGATGGAGGGATGTTGGGGCTTGGAAGGCAACGAGGCATAGTGGAAGATGGAGGAGGAGGAGTTGGTGCGTATCTCCCTCACGTAGAGACGTATCCCTATATAGAGGTGAGAGGATGCAACAACCGTCCACGTTTGAGTTTCGAACTGCCCTTATCTCCAGTAACCACCCCCGGGATCTCTCAACGTGCGCCAACAAACTAACCGCACGAGAACGTGTGTCTCCTGGTACGTGGCGATACGTGATAGTCCAAGTGTTGATGACATGGCACCAATGCACGCATGGCAAAAAGGAATGCATGCATACTACGCCACGTCGCGGTCGTGCGTCGTCACAAGTCACTCGAATAAAGGCGAAAACACGCGCGCGTGTACCATAGCCTAAGACTTGTGTGTACAGATTGGCTAGATCCCCTTGTCACTCATTCTTTGATTGATTAATTCATTGATGATGGAGGGAGGCCTTCCTCAGAAGACACTACACCATGGCATAGTATTAAGGGCAATGCAACTGCCAGGAATGTGTATTCCTAAGACTTATTGCTGCGCCTAAAAGTGTCACGGAAAACATTTCCAACAGATATGTGCATTCCCGAGCTTAATTGCCCTAGAAAAGTCATTTTTCCCCGCGCTTAGAGTTTCCCCAGCAGTTAGAGTTTTCCTGGCAGTTATATGTATTACCGGTAGTTAACTTACCCTCGATTGCATGTTTTCCGTGCTAAGTGCCCTAGATAAGTTTTTTTCCCAGCTTAAGTGCCCTAGATAAGTTTTTTTCCCGAGCTATGCCCTAGATAAGTTTTTTCCGCGCTTAAACCGCCTCGATTATCGATTTTTTTCCCGCGCTTGCATTGCCCTTAATACTATGGCTTATCAAGCACTTAATAGCGATATCAAATGCTAGCTGCACCTAGCCATCCATACTCTTTCAAGCATACACAAGCTTAAAATGAGCAATCAAGAGGAAATAAGCTATAATATTTGTAGAAAATGCCTACAGTTAGTGTAAAGAAATGCAGAAAGATGTCCATTAATATTTAGGGATAACTGTATGTTGGAGCTCTAACAAATGAATAAATTAAGTGAAGTCAATAAAAAGTGCATTGAGATCTACAAGTATCCTTGTCATAATATGATAACACCAATCTATTTTACATACCAAAATCTTGTAGTCAGAACAGTAACAACTAAGTATCCTTATCATAATATGATAACACCAATCTATTTTACATACCAAAATATGCTTTTATTTGAGTAACACTCCAAGAAATGTGCTCTCCTCTAGATTCTTTAACCGCTTGCTCCAAGAGAACGCATGCTACGATATATGCTCCTGCTGATTGACCCATCAAGTAGATCCTACAGGTTGGTGATAAATTAGTTTATTAATGTAGTGAAAGCTAAAAAGTGCCTAAACCTTGTAGTGCACTTAAAAGACAACATCTAAAGCAGAGCAATTGTAGAGCCCAAATAGATGAATTGCAAGTCTTGACAAAAATCATTAGTAAAAATAGAAGTTATGTTATTACTAGAATGCATGGGAATAATACTATCATCATTTAACTAAACACAGCTAGGCAAAACGAGAATAGTAAATAAAAGTGAGTAGAATAGATGGGTCCTTAGTGGAGATGGAAGTAAAAGTTTGATTATTTCCTTGATCCCTTATTGTTACTTTCCTAGGTCCCAAGAACCAAGCTAATGCAAAAAAAAGCCCAATGAGTTACACCATTTCCACATTCTGGTATAAAACAACAGACATTTTACTAATTTGCTGTTTCATGCAATACCAAAGCGAAGTGCTTCAGATTACTTACAGCTTCAATTAGCATTTGCACTCAGATTTTGCTAGATGAGAGCCAAATTTTGCGATCCCACTCTTCAATTCTTCATAAGAGACTATACCATCATTACTAGTATCCATCACCTTGAACATGTCCTTTATGTCCTCAACCTCTTCAGCCGACAAGTGATCAGCAATACCTGTCAAGTACCAATTTTGGTTAGTGAAACATATATTATTTTCGAGGTAAACTTCTAAAAAAAGAGAGATTAGCATCAAAGCACACTAAATCAGTTTCATGAGAAAAAGATCCAAACCCGTAGAGCTCTTCTTTTGAATCTGTTCATCCTTGAAAATTGTTTCACTTTGACTTTACAATGTCTCCAAGAGGAACATTTGGAGCTTTCTTAGCTTTTGAAGCTGTGGAGGCTCATGACAACAAAAATCAAGAAGGGTGCTTGAGTGCCACGTCTGAATATAAAAACTGTCTGAACACAGAACTAAGAAAAAAATGTAAATGTGATGCACAGTAACACATGGCTGATTAAATTCGCATATTATCTAGCATGTGGATAGTGTGATAAACTTTGATAATTTAGTCTGATAGGCATCCCGCATCCCAAGATAGTAAGAAAGAATGCATGGGGGAACACCGCATAACATGATATACAAAATAACACCAGCACTCCATATGTCTATTTCAGGTCCATAGTTTCTCTTCAACACTTCAGGAGCCATGTAGTAGGGACTTCCCACAATTTCAGAGAACTTTTCGCCTAACCAATCACATATAGGCATCAGATTATGTACGAATACAATACATATTTCAATATATATCATACATACATTTCACAGGGAAAAATTAAAGGCACATGACAGAAAGCAAAGTAGATAATCAAACAACCTAAATTCCAAATTACTCGAACAATGCACTGAACTAAAATGAGAATGGATTCATGTTTATCGGCAATCCTGTCATATAGAGGCATTACAAATAAAGTATAAAACAGCATTGTAACAGCAAACAAATCAACAAAAAAACTGAAGATTCTACATTTTTTTTGTGAAATGAGTTAAATGCATCAGGCTATGGCAAGTTGGTAAGTCAATAATTTACAATAATTTGATTGTTCCACACATAAATCAAAAATTCTGGGCAACCACTTCTTTGTGATGAAAAGAAATAAGAATCTAACCTTCCTTTATGCTGGCAATCTCTTTAGCACGCTCTAACAAAATGGGGCAGATTATTTTCAGCGCCAGGGCTAGCTAACTCAGTGTTTAACTGCTATTTGCCAAATGACAGAATTATAAGATATTATACAATAGCATGTTACATTAGAAAGGAATTACATGGTCATAAGTTCCTTCCAAACTCAAAAAAATGCTACAAAACCTCGTAAATAAATGTAACAATTGTAAGTCAACACACCGAATAAAACAATCAGATGCATAATTAAAATGGCATACATGTTAACCTCAATCAATCGGAAGCTACTATCGCCCAAAGAATGCATAATACAAGTGGTTCATCCTTCTTTGTTCGGGTTGATAGCCAATCAAGCTAGCTCCAAGATGAGGGTGCCAGAGATTGTGGTCAAGAAGAGCATTTGCCAAGGATCTCGACTATCCTAAAACATCATTCATGAACTCAATACTATTTCAACTTGTTCCATCATGACACAGTATTACAGACATGCTGAGAAACAAAAGGACCAAATGTATACTGGAAATGAACAATAAAACATGCATGAATTACATCGAGGATGAAAGGGGAGTGCAAGAAATTCATCATGTATCAACTTATTAAAGTATCATATGCCGCATGTAATGTGTCTGAGCTAGAAAATAACAGGGTAGCAATGCTTGTTTGTTACCAGGTCAAATATAGAGAATGTATTATTGTTGAAGAGCACAGCAAAGTGTGGTTCTCGGTACTTACTTGTGGTTCTCGGGCAACTATATATTGGCAATGTAGTCCTTTGTCCTTAACCATTGATGAAGGACCAAAAGTTGGTATTCTAGCTTTGATAGTGATATACCCACAATGGGAAAGGCCAAAAGGAGGCGAACTTGGTGCAACATTTTAAGGAGGTCGCATAATTGTTAAACACATTCAGATACAAACAAATTTATACAAGGAGGTCCCCACCGAAAGGAGGTCTGTAAGCGAGATCCAAAGAGATCAAACTTTTTGAGAAAAGGTTTGAGCCCCAAGGGAGACAATGGCACTAACTATACCAAAGAAGGATAGCTTACACATATGGAGATGAATCCTTCCTTCAAGAGTTTGACAGTGGTTCTCGGACATACTTGTGGTTCCTTAGCTATTTCTTTTATAGTGTCACCCATGTATGGACGAAGAATGTTGCATTCCTCAAAATCACGGAAAGTATTCTCAACTATTCTTGGTGCCAAAGCATGTTTAATTACAATTACAAATACAATCAGATGTTAACTGCTAAGGATCATGGTTAAAGGTTAAAAATGCTAAACATGTAGTAAATGTACCTTGTTGTCAAAAGCAAATATAGTAGCACGAACCATACTAGCAACTTCATCAAGAGTATGGTTTGTGTACTTTGCCTCTCCACCTTTTATCATCAGTTTTATTTGCACCGGGTTTTGCACTTTCAATTTCAGTTTAGTATTGTACAAACAGAGCAATGGAAGGGTTCATAAGTTTTAGCACAACAATATAAGTTTTAGCACAACAATATGCTTTGCAGCAAGGCCTAACAAATATAGCTGATAGACGTAAAAAGCCATTTACTTACATCAATCTACTCAAGGTGAATCATTTACATTTTTTGCTTATGTGCAACTAATATGATAGTGTCAGCCCAGAAGATAAGGCCGCCCCTTCATTAAAAAAGATTCCAGATTAAAACTAATCCTCAGAGTAGCCACAACACCACCTTACGAGGTGTACAAAGAGGACTACACCTCGTAACAGAGGCAGCATCTTAGATTGACAAAACTATAGACCTATAGGGTTATAGATATTTGCATAAATCTAAGGCTAAAAATTGCTTGAGTTCTCCCAAAAGCTCTCAGCAAAAATATGCAGAGGTTTAGTATACGGGACAATTCCAATAATCAGGCATAGATCCATAATTCACTACGCCTTAAGTGCTAAACCAAAATTAATCCAAGTGTTCTAATCCATTTTGATATGCCATACAATGGTAGCGTACATAAGGATTAAATTAGGTTCATAAGTTGTATTAGTGCATACAACCACCGTGCAATCTCAATCAGATCTAAATCATATTTTTAGTTAATGCAAAATGTCACCGCTAGTTACATAGGATACAATTAGACATAAGCATCGGTTGTCTACCTGCATTTGGGAAAGCCCATCCCAAGAACAGATGCAATATCAAGATCGAAGTCTGGATCACAACATTTTCATCCATGACCTTGCATGCCTCATTAACAACTCGAAGAAAATCATTTCCAATATGTCTTGATCGGATAAAGTAACAGGCTGCAAGCAAGATAATGTATCCATATCAACAAAATCTTCCATTAACAAAGCAGATAGAAGCCTATTCCTTCACACACAAAAAAAGAAAGTAAAAACAATTAGAAATAAGCAACCAAGGCATTGTATCATAAATGTAAGCTACAAGAGACTACCCCACACCATGTACTTATGATTACAAGGCAATAATCATATATGCCATTTCAAAAGCCACCGACTTAACAATCGCCAATGTATATACAATAAAGAATCTTACCTAACACCACCCATCTGCTCAAAGAATCCATCCAACAAGCATTTAACTTAGCATCCATTCTAGCAGCAGCTATACCATAGCCACTGTCCCTCAATCGATTCTGTGTTGGAAAAAGCATTAGATAACCACATTACATGCATGCATATGCCGGTCTAAATCATAAAGATATTAGTTTAGTACCTCCATTCCTGCTTTAGTACCTCCATTCCTGCAAATACAAGATCAGCAGTTACGTGACTAGGGCAATTTTCATAAAGAGAGATGCAAATTAAACAAACGAAGCATGTCTTCTGCACCCTGTCATTGCCTTTGGCACTATGGTCTACACAGACAAAGATCACAATTCACACGCATACTGGATTAAACAAATTTTTTGTTTTGGTAACAAGGAACCAATTCACAAGCATACCAGATCAAACTTTTGTATTGAACTAGGCTTCAGATTATTTTTAGAACTCTGCTGGAGCCAGAATTTTGAGCCAACCTGGCCTGGGAGCTTCAGCTGAGGGAAAAAAATGCAGCCCATTGACCAAATAGGGCATAAATGCAAGATGAAGAATTACCTCAACTGGTACATGAATGGGCTTTTTAGGGATATCTTGCAATGATAGGCTAGGGGTAGCTTTGAGAGCTTCACGAGGATCTGGAGTTTCTTGCTTATCCTTTAGCTCCTTTGGGTCATCATCGCCATAGAACCAGATCCTAGGATTGCTTGGATGATAATACTTACTGTGGAACTCCTGAACATAAGACACACACACACACACACACACACACACAAAAGGTTGAGATTTAAACCCAGACAAACTAATCAACCAATGTTAGCTTATTGGTGGTCCGAAATATAGAGAATATGATTCAATGGTCCTAGAAGCAATTCATCTTTATAATTTCCAATAAAAAAAACTAATGATCATTGAAACTTTGACTTATAGAAAAGGAAAGGGCCCTTCATCGCCCATGATTGCCTACAGCTAAATGGCAAAAGACATCACATAACCTAGAAGGTGTAGGGCATATAAGAGCAATAAATATCAATCAATGAAAATGCCAAATTTCGATTGAGAGCAATATCTTCTACAAAACCTTGAATTCTTCAAAAGTAAGCTTTGGGATTTCATTTGGGTCACCACCACTATCCACACCTTACGTGTTCTCAGGGAAAGTGCATGCAGAAATTTCAAATTTGTTAGGCACTTCTACTTGTAGCAACTAGCATCTAAAAGCATGGGGGCCGAGCCAGGGAAGGAGGGAGAGGAGTCGTCGGCTGATCCGGGGGTGAGGCCGGTCGAGAGCGAGCCATGGTGGAGCCGGCGGTGGCGAGTAGCCAAGCCACCAAGGTCAAGCGGCGGCGACGAGGGAGGGGAAGGGAGGCGGTGGAGGCGAGGGAGGGGAAGGGAGGAGGCGGCAGTGACGGCGAAGGAGGGGAAGGGAGGCGGCGACAGCGAGGGAGTAGGGAGGCGGTGGCTGCAGCCTGAAGCGGCGGAGGGCGTGGGTGGGGGGAGGCAGAGATGAGGAGGGAGGTGAGGGAGGGATTGGAGGGGAGGCGGCAGCGGGTGCGAGGTCGGAGGGAGGCGGCGGCTGCGGCTGGGGAGGAGGGAGGAGGGAGGCGACAGCGTGGGAGGAGAAAGGAGGGAGGCGATTTGGGGTTTGGGGGGGCTGGGGCGGGACCGCGCGTGGGAGGGGAGAATATGTGCGGGAGATCGGATAAATTTTTCATCTTCCCGCCCAATAAATTTTTCATCTTCCCGCCCAAAAGGTATTCCCGGCAGATAGATTGACCTGGTTGATTTTTTTTAGTGCAGATGTATTGTTGCTAACGTTAAAATATTACCGGCAGATAGATTGTTCTATAAAATAATTATTCCTGGCAGATAATGGGACCCCTAAAATCTTGGATATTATCGACAGATAGATTGCCACTAATTCAGTTTTTCTCCAGCAGATAATTGCCCTTAATACTATGTCATGGTGTAGTGAGAAGTTGCTCCTCCGAATGCAACAAACTGCCGACAAACTTTGACATCGGCTAGGTCCCATGTCAGCTTTGTTTTTCATTCCCGTTTTTCCTCAGGTCAGCGCATGCGTCAGCCATGTTTAACATGCATGATACAGTACAAATAGAGTTTGAATAGAACTATAGAGCTCACACATAATTAAGGCCTGTATAAGGCTGAGGAGGACAGCCAGGATTCTACGCACAGCGGACTGGAAGGGACATTGGTCATACACATTGCTTCAACATCGTACAGGGAAAGCGATAGGTAGGACGTACCCGATCGAATCCTTGCTGGTGCGGGCATTAGCCTTAAATTAAGGCCTCTGATTGATGGAATTTTGGTTCCGTTTTTAAAGGGCCAGGGGGCTTGCAGAACTGTACATCCTCTTTTTGATCTCCTTCTCCTCTAGCCAGCCTCTAGGACTCAGCAAAGTATGTACTACTGCTTGCTAACTTTTCATTTTGTTAGTACTAGCAACTCTGCATAATTCTATTCTAGTATAGTATAGCATGTATATATATAAACATTACGGCAAGGGTTACAAGGGAAGTTAATTAACAGATATATATCGTACTACCCGTTTGTTTGTTTCAAGAAAAACAAAAGGCTAGAAAGGAAATTGCCATGGAACAGCAGAACCCTAAGCGACCATCTGTGAAGGTTGACAACAGCAAGTGGACTGCATACTTCATCGACCCACACCCTTTGCCGTGCTCTCACCAGGTAACACCTTGCATGTATAAATAATATCTTGAGAGAGTTGTAGATTGTCCTTTCTATATATTTCTCCAAGTTATGTTAAGATTTCATATATATATATATATATATATATATATATATATATATATATATATATATATATATATATATATATATATATATATAGGAAAATAGTATGGTACTGTGACGAACCACCCTGTGATATACAGCAAATGTCTCTCTTTTTTTTTTTTGAGCTACGGTACTTCCCGAGGGAGGTCTACCAGGACCTCCCAGGAGGTCTTCAAGATCTCCTGGAGGTCTTGGCCAACCACCAGCCGGTAGCACCTCTTAGTATATCACAGAGAGGTCCGACAGGACCTCCCAGGCTAAGTCCCGTAGGACCTCCTGGAGGTCCTGCCCCTGTGCACCGAGCTAGTCCCAAGAATGTTGGCTAGCTCAAGCATGTAACTAACACAAGTGTAATCAAATCCATACACAAGCTAAGAGGAGCAAGAGACAAAACAATAATTATAAATATATTAAAGACCAAACCGGCCAAGCTTCTTACAAGAGTTGCCTCAAGGGCTACAACAGAAGAACAAGAACAGCGGAAAGCAATACTTCAACAATAGGTCCAACTGACACCCCATCGCTATCGAGTGGAGGACGCCCCTAGGTCACAAGGTCTCCAAAGACCTCTTCTTCATCGAGCTTTGAGCTCCTGGAGCTTCTGCAAACTGCCGATAAAAACAGAGGGCAAAAGCCATGAGTACATTGAATGTACCCAAAGAAGTCGTGAGGAATGTATGCATTAGATAATTATGCAAGGCTTGCCAAAAGGAGTCAGAAAGTTAGTTGCACAAAGCAAAGTTTGAAAATAAGTAATAAGTAGATTAAAAAGCTCAAGTTAAAACATTAGTACATAAATACATTTGATTTCAAAAGAGGCTATGAGCACCCACTCACACCCAAAGCCATCCTGGAGCACCCACTTCAGGATTACCAAAACCAACCGTGGGAGGTCTGGTCACACCCATGACCAGGACCTCTCCCACGACCACCCTAGAGCACCCACTCCAGGATTACCACAACCAACCCCTGGACCACCTAGTGAGCCAGCCATGACCCCTCTGGAGCCGGCCAAGGTCTCTTCAAGGCAAAGCCACGACCTCTCACCCAAGTGCCCAGGAAGCACAAGTTCACAAAGCTACCCCTTGCACCATTTCACTAAGCATGTCCATAACCAAGGACTTGGCTATTCGAATAGATTTTACACTCTGCAGAGGTGTACAACTTTACCCACAATCCACGATCTCTCTAGCGGGACGGGTTCCGGTCACCCTTGCTCACTTCCGAAGGTGAGCAGTCTAGAGAGCGCGACAAGGCTTTTACAAAGCTTTGAATTGACTCAGAGCTGCCCGCTAAGGTTTCGCAAATCCCCCCCTTTGGTCTAGAAGTCCGCAGGGTTATGGGGTGCCCCCTCTTGCGCCAACGAATCACACGCTCAACCCAACAGCCCCAAGCCAACCCATTGCTAATTATTCAGCCTGCACCATCCCCATAAAATGATCTTGTGGTTGCACTGATTGGCCCAGATCAATAGAACACAAAGTTAAGTCCTTAATTGTGCTAAGGCAAGACTTCCACAATCCCAAGTGTGCAAAGCACCCACTACTCACTCCCTGCCTTCTTGCCTCAAAGAAACGCTTTTGTAATTTCCTTGCCAAAAGACCACCCAGTCTTGGCACAACAAATTATTAGAGTGATCTCGCACCACAATCAACACAACTTAGGCGTCCCCGCCATAGTCATAATAGTGGCACCAACCACGATTCCAAAGATCATTAGACAAGATTATTAATTGATGAGGCATGATTCACGCACCCACGGTTTCTAAAGCGTATAAGCATATAGCATACGGTCCCAATGTTGGCAATAACAAGGAAATACCAACTAAAATATCCATCCTAAGGTGTCCGAAGAGTTCATGTCAACATGTCCAGTTCAAGTATACAAGTGAGGCATAATGTCAAGTAGGAGGATAACTACTGCCCAAAACAGTTATATAAAGATAGCCATGCAAGTTTAATAAATCAAAATAGCTTTGCAAAGTGGGATCAAAATGATCAAGGACCACGGCTTGCCTCTGTTGGAGAAAGAAAGAGCTTCGGCTGATGGAGCCTGATTCACGAGCTTCTTCAACGATTCAACCGAAATCTACACGTTTGCAAAAGAAACCAAATAAGCAAAAGAAACTCCAAGAAAACGAAAGAACTTACTTGAAATCAAAAGAGAAGAGGAGGTCCACGGGAAAAGGAGGTCCGGAGGAGATTCCAATGAGAGCTCCAAAGTAGAGGGAGGTCCAGACCCAAAAGGGGTCTGAGTCAGAGGAGCTCGGAGTGTTTCAACAGGTCAGGAAGAAACCGAGGAGGAAGTTGAAATGAGGAGCAGGGAGGCAGCGGTGCCCTCTGGTGCTCTATTTAAAGAGCAAGGGGAACAGAGTACCAACACAAAGAAACGACCAGGTTCAAGGTATTAGGATCAGGGCACACTGCCACAAGGTACGAAAAGAAATAAAGAAAGCAAGGGATGTGACACGAAGTATAAAAAGAGTACAAAGGTAGGTGGCAGCATTTAAGGTGACTCAACCCACATCAAATGCACTTAAGACTGCCAAGGGGCCAGTCAAAAGGTGTGCAGACTAGTCAAAGACATGGTCCACGGTCCAAAGAGGAGGTCCAAGGAGGAGGTCCAAGAAGGAGGTCCTACGAGGAGGTCCTAGGACAAACAGGGAGGTCTAGACCTCAAAGGTCTAAACACAAAAGGGGAGGTCTGAACCTAAAGGAGGTCCAAACCCAACAAGGAGCTCTGACCCTAAGGGAGGTCCAAACACAACAAGGAGGTCTAGACCACAAAGGTCTAAACACACAGAGGAGGAGGTCTAGACCACAAGGGTCTCAACCACAAAGGTCTAAACACACAGGAGGAGGTCTAGACCACAAAGGTCTAAACACACAGAGGAGGAGGTCTAGACCACAAGGGTCTAAACACAAAGAGGAGGAGGTCTAGACCACAAGGGTCTAAACACAAAGAGGAGGAGGTCTAGACCACAAGGGTCTAAACACAAAGAGGAGGAGGTCTAGACCACAAAGGTCTAAACACAAAGAGGAGGAGGTCTAGACCACAAAGGTCTAAACACAAAGAGGTCCTAAGGATATGAGGTCCAAAAGACACAAAGAAGGGGGTCCTCTCGGGCAGAGGTCCGAAGACAAAGATAGCTGGACCTCAAAGGGAGATCCAACCCTCAAACAGATCTAGACCCCAAGGAGGTCTAAATCACGAGAGAACTTAGACCTCAAAAGAGGTCCCAAGCACAAGGGGTAAGGCGCTCGAGGAGGCCCTGAGAGCAAGGAGGTCCCGACGGTCAAAATCTCCACAAAAGGAAAATCGGACGGTCAAGATCTCGAAAAGGAGAGGGCCTGAACGGTCAAGATCTCAAAAGGTAACGAGGGGGTCCTAACACTCGGATCTCCAAAGGGGAGGTCCGATAGTCAAGATTTCCATCAAAGGGAGGTCCTGGCGGTTAGATCTCCAAAAGGGAGATCCGACGGTCAAGATCTCAAGCCAAGGGAGGTCTCATGGAGACAAGGATGTGCAGAGGAATAGGAGCCGTTAGATCTTGATCGGACGAAGAGCAGGCAAATGGGCCGTTCGACCAAGCTTAACGAGCCAACTCAACTAAGCCGTCTGATGTAGATCGAAGGGCACAAAGAGAAGGGGATGTTTGGACCAAGCGAACAAGTCCTCAGGATCGGTCCATCCAAATAGCATCAAACGGTCCTAAGGCATGGAAGGCAAAACTCAAGCGGTACGACCGCAAGAGCCAGCGGTGGGTCCAAGCGCTAGGGAGGTCTTGGACCTAAGGAGGTCGGGACCTTTAGATCCAAACAAAAAGGAGGTCTGGATCATTGGATTAAACAATGGGGAGGTCTGGATCCTTGGATCAAAATAGAAGAGGGATCCGGATAGTCAAGATCTCCAAAGAGGAGGGTCCTAACGGCCAGATCCCAACAAGGGGGAGGTCTGAGCGGCTAAGATCTCCAGAGAGGAGGTCCTAACGGCCAGATCTCAACAAGGGGAGGTCTGAGCGGCTAAGATCTCCAGAGAGGAGGTCCTAACGGCCAGATCTCAACAAGGGGAGGTCTGAGCGGCTAAGATCTCCAGAGAGGAGGTCCTAACGGCCAGATCTCAACAAGGGGGAGGTCTGAGCGGCTAAGATCTCCAGAGAGGAGGTCCTAACGGCCAGATCTCAACAAGGGGAGGTCTGAGCGGCTAAGATCTCCAGAGAGGAGGTCCTAACGGCCAGATCTCAACAAGGGGAGGTCTGAGCGGCTAAGATCTCCAGAGAGGAGGTCCTAACGGCGAGATCTCAAGAGGAGGTCCTAGGGGAGGTCTGAGCGGCTAAGATCTCCAGAGAGGAGGTCCTAACGGCCAGATCTCAACAAGGGGAGGTCTGAGCGGCTAAGATCTCCAGAGAGGAGGTCCTAACGGCCGATCTCACCAAGGGGAGGTCTGAGCGGCTAAGATCTCCAGAGAGGAGGTCCTAACGGCCAGATCTCAACAAGGGGAGGTCTGAGCGGCTAAGATCTCCAGAGAGGAGGTCCTAACGGCCAGATCTCAGCAAGGGGGAGGTCTGAGCGGCTAAGATCTCCAGAGAGGAGGTCCTAACGGCCAGATCTCAACAAGGGGAGGTCTGAGCGGCTAAGATCTCCAGAGAGGAGGTCCTAACGGCCAGATCTCAACAAGGGGAGGTCTGAGCGGCTAAGATCTCCTAACGGCCAGGAGGTCCTAACGGCCAGATCTCGGCAAGGGGAGGTCTGAGCGGCTAAGATCTCGAGAGAGGAGGTCCTAAGGTCTGGCTCAGAGAGGAGGTCTCGGCAAGGGGAGGTCTGAGCGGCTAAGATCTCCAGAGAGGAGGTCCTAACGGCCAGATCTCAACAAGGGGAGGTCTGAGCGAAAGGAAAAGACCCAAGGGAGGATATCTCCAAAAGGGAGGAGATCAGAGGTAGGAGACCCACAAAGGAGGGACTCCAGGGAGGTCCAGAGAGAAGAGGAAAAGAAGAGAAGGTCAGAAAAATGAGATGGATCTGGGCATCAGGGGATGTCCAGCAAAAGGAGGGTCTGGGCATCAGAGAAATGTCCAGCGAGAGGAAAGACCAGAGAGAGAGAGGCCTAGAGGGGGGGAAAGACTAGCCTGGAGGACAAGCAAGGCCAACAGAGAAAAAGAGGCTAAAAGCCAAAGAGCAGCAATAACTCCAGCTTAACCAGAAAGGGATTAATTGAAGTTTGATTAGTTCAAGTTAAACCTCCGAATTTCTGAAATCTTCAAATTAAGCTTTGAACTCTCAACAAAACCAAATGGTTATTTTTTTTTAAAAAAAGCTTTTCAAAACCCTGGAAAAACGGGACGTTACAGGTACTCTTGGGAGTACGTACTCCCACCTCTCATATACCACTTAAATCATATGATGATACCTCTTTATCAATTTGAGTATACTCCAATAATGATTATAAGATACCCGAAAGTGAGTTCCATGAAAAATTTCATGAAAATCCACTTTTTATACCAAAATCCATGTATATACTTCTTTTATATATGAAAAGGGTATATAGCAAAAATAAAGGGCTCCAATGAATTTTTTTTTCAATCAAGTCGTATTGGAGTATCTTATCATTGGTATTTAAGTATATTGAAAATGATAAAGAACTATAATACATTTTTAAAGTGGTATATTTGAAGTGGGAGTATGTACTTCTCATATACCACTTAAATCGTATGATGATACCTCTTTATCTATTTGAATATACTTTAATAATGATTATAAAATACTCCAAAGTGAGTTCTATGAAAAAATTCGTTAAAGTCCACTTTTATAGCAAAATTTGTGTATATACTTCTTTTATATATGAAAAAGGTATATAGCAAAATAAAGGACTCAATGAAAATTTTTCAATCAATTTGCATTGGAGTATCTTATAATTGATATTTAAGTATATTGAAAATGATAAATAAGTATAATATGTTTGTTTAAGTGGTATATTCAAAGTGGGAGTATATACCACTTCAATATACCACTTAAACTCATATATTATACTTCTTTATCACTTTCAATATACTTAAATACAACTTATAAGATACTTCAAAGCGAATTTGATTGAAATTTTTTCATTGAGCCCTTTGTTTTTTGCTATATACCTTTTTTTCATATATAAAAAAAGTATATACACAAATTTTGCTATAAGAAGTGAACTTTAATGAAATTTTTCATGGAACTCACTTTGGAGTATCTTATAATCATTATTGGAGTATGCTCAAATTGATAAAGAGGTATCATCATAAAATTTAAGTGGTATATAAGAGGTGGGAGTACGTACTCCCAGGAGTACCATACTATTTTCCTATATATATATATATATATATATATATATATATATATATGCTACACTCATGTTTCCTTGAGAGAAAAATATCCATTGGAAATTTTCATTCCCTATTGGATTGCATGAATCCCCCTTCCATCATCCAATTCAACTGGGAATTAAATCCAAACCAAAAAAAGAGGGGGAGGAGGCCAACCAACTCCGAGCAATTGGTACTCAAACACAAAAGAATTCTGTTGAAAACACACGCCACCCACGTGAATTCTGTTGAAAAGGAATGTCTTAATGGGATTAATTGCAATAAGAGACAATTAAGGCACCTAATGGTACCGGTGTAAACATATTTAATTTATGGCATTTCCGGATCTACATACATAAAATGTTAGATGAATTCAAATCGAATCCAAATATTGCATGGATTCAACTATAAATTGAAATCCCACATATGAATTTCAATAATACTTTTATTCAATTTAGATAGAATGTGATTGTTGAAGCAACTTCTCTACACACCGATGAAATTGGTGGCGTTTATTGTTCGTCCATTTCAAGGTAAGAATAGTACACACTAAGTGTTTATCAATTCATCTAACATGAAAAGTTGAAACAACCATATCACTCATCCAATGGTCAAAGGTGACCTAGAGTCACTAGGTTAAATATTAGCCACTAGATCATGGCAAACGGACGGTCTACATAAAATTGGTGTACCTAAAAAATCTTCTTCATGGAAGCTGACATGTGGCTAGATGGCAAAGCGTGCAGGTGTGCACTCAACTCACCAAGATTCAAGTCGTAGCCTTGATGCTAGTGTCCACCGAATTTACGAGTACACACACGTGCGCGTTCAGTGGGAAAGCGTGTGCCTACGCTCCGTAAGGCATTAGGTGCATCCGACAAATTCCAATCATGTATAGAGGACGCGCATGCGTGTTTGTCCGTCTTGTACTCTACTTTTTTCCCTTCATATATAGTCTGTCTTAGAAAAACAAGATAGCCATCAAGATCCAGCGAACTAAATCTGAAACAAAATGTATTTCTTTAGTTTTTCAATTGAATTCTTTAGGGCTCCAAGTCTAGAACTTTTTTTATTAATTAATCTTTTTTTGAATTTTATTTTAAAGTTAATCCCTGGCGCACTTTATTTTCAATTCTGACCCCTTTGGCCGCCACGGGTGGTGGCGTGACAAAACAACACTGTCACGCGCTAGAATAAATCCCCAAAATAGCACTTTTTGTCACGCCACTGGTTGTGGCGTGACCAAATAACACTGTCGCGCCACTTCCAATGGCGTGACAAGAGTTTGACTAGAAATAGGCTGACGTGACAGTGTTGTTTTGTCACGCCACGGGTGGTGGTGTGACCAAAGGGGTCAGAATTGGAAATAAAGTGCGCCGGAGGTTAACTTTAAAATAAAATTCGAAAAAAGGTTAATTAATAAAAAAAATTCCCAAGTCTACTGTTAATATATGATAAAATTCTTTTGTTTCTCTGATCTTTCCTGTCAATCAAAAGCCCGAGACCACGATCAAAGAGAGGAGGGACGAGCTTACACGTAAGGTTCACAACATGATCAAAGAGTACATTAGCAACAAGAAAGACTTGTTGGAGGGGATGAAGACTGTTGATGTTGTAGAACGCCTAGGTGTTGGCTACCATTTTGAGCAAGAGATTGCAATGTTTATGCAGCTTCTCAACAACACGCCAGTTGGGGATGATGACTTGTCTACAGTCGCCCTTCGGTTCAGGCTGCTGAGGCAGAACCACTACAACATTCCGTGTGGTAGCTATATATCATCATCAAGACTTCAAATGTTCTCTGTTTCTTTTAGAAGCTAGGAAATATTCTCTTATAGCACATAGATGCTAGCTTTAACTAATGAACCATTATTTATTCTGCAAAAGAAAAGAGAGTAAACTCAAGAAGTGTTGTGCTAAAAAACATGATTTGTGCTATGTAGTAGTATTAATTAGCACAATATATACCAGATGCAAGCAGATGTGTTGGAGAGTTTCAAAGACGAGAGTGGGGACTTCAAAGACACCCTGCGATCTGATGTTGATGCACTACTTAGACTGTATGAGGCAGCTCACCTTGGCAAATGTGATGAAGACTTGCTCAGCAGAGCAGTAGTCTTCACCACGGATTGCCTGTCATCCCTAGCAAAAGGTGGCCAACTATCTGATCCCATCTTAGAGAAGAAAGTACAGCATGCACTAACTTCACCGACGCAACGGAGAATGAAGAGGCTCGAGGCCAGGCTCTGCATCTCCATCTATGAGAAGGATGAGGAAAGCAACCAGGATATACTTGAGCTTGCCAAGCTAAACTTTCACGTGGTACAACTGATGCACCGTGATGAGGTAGGATCGTTGATAATTTTAGATCCGTGCAACCTGACAAACCGATGGTGCCAACCACTGTCAAAACAGCAACCTGCTACAAAAGAATTCGCCCAACCACACGCTCGTGATCCCATCTACCCGATCACACAAAGTAGACGTGACGATGCTCCTGCAAAACACAAGGAATCACAAGAACAACAGAACGACATAACAGATTGGAACTCCCAATTCTAGTGGGGGCAAATATTGCTCAAACCCTAGAATCAAGAATATATTGATATCTGTATAAAAATTGTCGTCCCCCTTTATGGCGGCGCTGCCCTCGACATTTATAGTCGGCAAATCGGGCGCAGCCAAGTCCAAAACTACTCCGGTTCCGAACAAAAAAGGAAAACAGACTCATATCCTAATTGATTACACGGCCGGAATCACCAGACTTTGGCTCGGTCCAATGATGTTCGGCCATACGTTGGCTCGGCTTGGGCTTGACTTCTGGACCAAACTCCTCACGCATGCTGGACCAAAGCTTCTCACGCATGCATGCATTAAGAGCCCCTCACGCACACACACATGCATGCATGCATTAAGTGCTCCTCATGCACACACATGCATGATGCATTCATGTGGCTTCTCACACACACATGCATGTATGCATGCCTTGCTTTCTTTATTTCTTTATCTTGACATACATGCATGCACTTGACCGTAACATACAATGCATGTATGCATTGATTTCTCTCTTTGCCAGCAATTGACAGGAGCTACTCCTTGCTGCTTTTCCTCACGCACAAATCTGTTGATTAATCTTTTTAGCTCGTGCTCGTGTAATCGGTCCAATCAGGATGTCCTCATCATCCTCCCCTTCTTCAAAAAAAAAGCCGTCCTCGGCTTTTGATAACCTGAAAGTGTACTAAACAAAGAGAACAACGTATATGCATGGTATATGTATTTATCATCCGTTTTACCATCCCTTTTGTTTTGCAAATCATGAATAGTACAACAATAGCCATTAGATAGATGTGATGTATTCATCTCAACGCTCTTTTCATCCACATTATTCCCCCACCCATGAAAAGAAGTTGCCTTCGACTTTTGTAAGCATGTATGCAAATTATTTATGGATAGACCAAAATCATTTTCTGATATATACAAGTGGCTCATATAATCATATTTCGACTTTACAACATCAGTTTTATGTAATGGAGACGAGAAAATGGTTTTTGCCTTCCTTGCTTCAATTGCGCTACTCTGATTTCTTATACATGATTGTTCAACAAAAGATGACCAAATAGGCTTTATAAATCTTTCTAAACAGTAGGCACTCCTATTTATACTCACCTCTAAGTGATCATGACTTTGTCCAAAAGATGTTTTGTCCAAAACATGCAATTTTAATTCAGCACGCTTATCACGGGTAATGCATATTCGATAAACATGAAACTTGTTGTCTACACCATAATCTCCAATCAAATTAAATTTATAAGTGGAGGCGTAGGTACTAGCTAGTGATTTTGAACATGCCATTTCAGAAACTCTCTCAATCACACTAGATAGCTCTATGGGTTCATCGAACATGATATAGCATAAAGAATCATCAGGATATATTCTAGTAAGAACTTCATCATGAGTAATCAATTCCACATTACGTAAATTAAGCGCATTAAATTCAGCACGTGGAATATTCAAAGGAACACTAGAGTTCTCACTCTTACTTACCTCTTCTTGATGAAGATTCAATTCAACACCATTATTATTACCTTTAACGTCCTCCTCAGTTGTTGTAGGTGTTGTAGGTATCAAATCTTCATGATAAAACCATGGGGTAGCAAGCACTCCATCCCCAACTGTGGTTATCTTCTCGTCTTTTACTTCCAACGGTGCTGGTTGTTGAAACTTCAACTCCTTTTCTTTAATATTAACCTGCACAATGTGAGAAACAACACTAGAAGTTGAGAGTAAATCGTTAATTTCAGCAACACTCATTTCTTTTGGTGTATCCCTCACACTCTCAAATTGGATGCTCTCAACCTCACATATGGTGGAATCACACAGCTCACAATTTTCAACACTCTCACTTAATTTGGCTATGTGGCTCTCATCCTCACATGGGTTTTGAAGCATCTTATCTTCCATTAATCGTGGGCCAGCAATGGCGCAATTGCCATCAACCACGATCTCCTCATGTACTGCGAGTTGTGACAGGGCAGCACTACCCGTCTCCTTGGCCGAAGAAGAATCCCCATGCTTGACCATCTTCTTAAGTGACAAACTAGTGGATTGTAACATCCCAATTTTCAGAACCTTAAAAATCATTTGAATAGTTGGTAAGGAGAAAATTCACCATTTGGATTTATTTGCATTTAGTTCAAAAGCTTAAACTTGGACTTTAGTAACAAAACAATTTAATATGAATAATTCCAACATGAACAATAGTCAAAACTATTTTATTTGGATTCTATGAGCTTGGATATATTTTCTAGAATTTTCTGGAATTTTTCCAAGATCATTTGCTATTTTCCAATGCTTATTTGAATTTCTGGTATTTTCTTAAAAAGAAAAAGCTAATTTAAATCTCCAAATAGTGTTGGGCCGAATCTCTCCGGCCCAACTTCCTTTTTCCGCGCGGAAGCCCAGCGGCCCGTCTTTCCTTGGCCGTCCGATCGCGAGCGGACGACCAGATCTCGCCAAGCGCTTGCTTAGCCTCCGTCTCGCTGCCAGGTGGGCCCGCCTTGTCGGAGCCGTCTTCCTCGCCGCTTTCTTCTCCGCGCGGACGCGCTGCACGCAACCGCCATGAGCGGTCAACGCCGAGCTTCACGCGCGGGCGCCTCCAACCTCCCCGTTCCCTCCGCGTGTGCGCACGACCTCCACGACCACGCCGCCACCCCGCAAACCCTCTCATCCCGCGGCGGTTGCGCCCACGTTCATAATCGCCGCCGCCACGACCTCCACGTAGCCACGCCGCCGGAGCTCCGGCCCCTATAAAGGCACCCCGGATCGCACCGCCTCCTTTTCCCAAACCCCAACTCACTCCTCCTCCCGAGCCCTTGAGCCGCAGAGAAGCTTGAGGATCTAATCTCGCCGCCGCTTGTTCGACGAGGAATTGCGCCTCCGTTGCCCCGCGCCGTCGCCGCCGCCACCGTTGGACTCGCCGTGTCGCCGGCCGGTGCTCGCCTCGCCACCACGGAGGAGCCCTCTAGCCTGCTGCCGAGCCGAGCACCACCTCCTCCGCTCCGACCGCCACGGCCGCCACTGCCGCCTTCTCGCACCGATGAGCACACCCTCGAGATCCCGTGTTCCCCTCTATCTCCTCAGACCACCCATTCTCGCCGGCCAGCCGCTGTCACGGGACCCTTGGTTCCGTCTTGCGCCGCCGCCGCCCGTCCACGTCGGCGTCGGCTCGGCCCGTGCTTGCGTGTCCGCCCATGTGGCGCCGTCGGCACAAGGCAGGCGCGCCACGTGAGTGCCCACGTGGCGATCGAGCGGCCGGATCAGTGGGCTCGGTGGACTTGGTCCACCGTGAGCCGGGTCACTGACATGTGGGTCCCACATGTCAGTTAATTCTTTAATTCTTTTAAATTCCCGGAAATCCTTCGCTGACGTCACCTTGCGCAATAATTAGAATTTCCTTTAGAAAAACAATTCGGGAAAATTGTTAAATAACAGATTTAGGTTTAAATTTGTAAAATTCATAACTTTTGCATCCAAACTCCAAATTGGGTGTTTCAAATTTCTAAATTCATATAAAATTAAGATCTAGCTAATCAACCCAAAATTATTTAAATTTGATTTTGTTTAAATTTAGAAATTCATTTAAATTTCAAGAGTTAGGTTAAAACTTGTAAAATTCATATCTTTTGAATCCTAACTCCAAATCCATCCATTCAAATTCCTAAATTCGTCTAAAATCCAGATCTATCTACTGGAGCTTTTTATTTATTTTATTGGAGTTATTTGCTTCTGGTTTTCATTTAGTTTGTTTGTTTGTGTCGTTTGCGAGTAGACTTCGACGCTGCTGGAAGAGTTGAAGAAGAAGGACCTTTCCAAGACCAAGATCAATTCCTAGATCCTTTTCAAGGCAAGCTATGCCCTTGACCATTTTGCTTCCCAGTTTTATAAAAGTATTTTAATTCAAATTACTGCATCTTAATTCAAGTATTTATTTAAAAGCTTTTGGGTGCAGTAGTTAAATCCAAATTGGTATGCCTCCTTGTGTAATTGTTATGCCTTGATTCCTTGTCACCCTAGTTGATAATTAGTTGGTTATCTTGTAGAACCAACGTGGGTTGGTTAGTCGATTAGATCGCTTAGCCATGCCACGAATTATTTGTCATGTAGATTGCTATATAAATTTGACTAAGTGAATATGCAACTATGTGATAAAAGCTGTGTGTACTATGTGTCTTTGTGGCATGTGTTGCACTTAAAACCAATGGGGTGGTAAAAGGATTTGAACCGAGGCAAGTGGTGGGAAGCTGTGTGAAAGGGTGGACTGTGTGAACTGTGTGGACTATGTGAACTATAATAATCTGTGTGTCTGTGTGATTTGGTTAGCTTGTGGAAGTCTTGCCTTGGTCAATTAAGGACCTCACCATGTGCTCTTTTGAACTGAGCTCCTGTACGACCACATGTCTGCTTTTGAGACGGCCTAGCATAGTAAGATAAGGTATCTGAAATGCTTTGTTATGATTAGTGTTAGCTACACTAATTGTATCCTGTGGGTAAAGTGTACAAACCTCTGCAGAGTGTAACTTAATCTATTCGAATAGCCGCGTCCTCGGTCATGGACAATGCTCGGGGATTTGACACTAGGGGTAGATTTTCATAAAACTGTGTGGGAAGGGAGCTATGTGAACAAATCATCTAGCTATGTGAATAACCCGTTAGGGTCATGTGTGTCTTTGTGAAATAACTTGTTAAAATTATTATTGTCTATTTGTGTTACTGCCTTTAATCTATTGAATTGTATTCAATTGCAAAAGTTGCATTTATGCAAAAGAGCCACTGAATGCCTTCCTTTGTAAAAAGCCAAAGATATGTATATATTTGCATTTACGTGGTGTGGCTTATAGTATGGTGTGTACTCACGCTTGTTTTGACGAATCAAGCAGAGGAGGAGTCTTCACCAAAGATTTGAGGACAAGTACATCGAAGGTGCCCGATCGTGAGGTCTTGATCCCAAATGTTGCTTGTGGCGAATCGATGGGGTGCCACTACCGCTTATGTTTCATTGCCGTTTATTTCCTATGTTAGCCTGCGTGGCTCAAGATTTGTAAACTCGACCTTGAGGTCAAAACCATTATTTGTTAATCAAAGTTAACCGCTTATGTTATTATTCGCTTGTATGGAATGATTGCCATCTTTGTTGACACCGTGTGCACTAGCATGATCTGGGCTAGTGCATTAAACCTGAGGGTCCCGAACCGTAGTTTTGGGTCCCGACAAAAGTGGTATCAGAGCCATACTTGATCGTAGGTCTAGACCTTAGTTAGATTGGCCGTTCGAGTGTCCAAATTATTTTCTAAAAGAAAATTAACTTACAAGACTAAATGAATTGCTTAACTCCTCTTATATCTCTCTTGACTCATCTATTGCTACAATTTCTTTCCTCTCCCCGCTGTTTTAACGTGGTTCTTACCTCTTGTCTGTCTTGACAGATGCCTTACCTTCAGACCTTTGGAGATTGCAACGGAGGACTTGCCGCAGAGCTGTGGAAGCTGCTGCAGACACTTGGAGGCTTCGACTGCCCAATGTATCGTGGCAGCAAGTACATGGTCAACGGATGAGATCGTGGTGTGGTTTGCCGCCTGACGGTCTACGCCAGGAGGAACACTAGAGGCAGCCAGCCTTTGGACATCTCAGTCAGGAGGATCACCTTCACGCAAGGAATCCAGGAGTCATCACGCTTGGCCATACTTCGAGTTCGCCACATCTACGCGAAGAACTGCGAACACCGTCTTCCGCTACCATCCCGTAGCCGCCGGGAGCTATCCGCGCACTTTCCGTCTACAAGCGGGAAGGCAATGCCACGATGGTGCATCTCGCACGATTCACACCGCCAGGAGGAGTCGCTGGAGATGGCCGCCACCGAGCTGAGGTGCGCCTATCAGGCCTGGGAAGAAGCCGAGGAAAGGATCGCCGTACTAGAGCACGCTCTCTACGGTCAGCATGAGCTAGAGGACGATCAAGACGAAGATCCAGAAGAACCAGAAGAAGTCGAAGAAGATCCAGAAGAGATTCCAGAGGATCCACCGAGCTCAAGACAGCCAGAGGAGCTACAAGACTGCGCCAAAGACGCTGCTCTCTTGCACGATCCCGGGCATCGAACCGATTCGCGAGGATGCCACCACTTGAGTATACACCAGGCGAGGCGTCGCCGTGGCTTTGGAGGCTTTCTCGAGTAGTTAGTTTAGGTTCGATCTAGTCGCTTAGCGGTTTCCCTTTCGAGTCGCCCTTTAGGCGGTAGCTTGTGTGCTTAGGTTCGCTTTATTTCCTGTGTGCAAGTGTGAGTTGCAAAAGCCCTTAGGCATTTGTTGCGCCATGCTATTAAGCTATTAATGAAGATTATTTCATTCAAGTTCTTGAGTCAGGTTTGTTGGGTTTAATCTACTTCCCGCCTAGTTCTTAACTCATCTTGTGCTCTCTACCTTATCGACCCATGGAACCTCACCAGATGGTTCAGACTCATATCTGCCGCAAGTGGATCCGGAGCCCAAGGATCGGCAGTAATGAGCAAACCCCTCACAGAGTAGTGCCACCCCAAGCACCTCCTATTGACTTGCGTAACTTCTGAGCTTTCATGGCAAAGACAAACTCGATGATGTATACGATGATGAACCAGATGCGCACCATGAACAACAACAACAACATCAACAACAATCGCCGGGGAGCCCTAGTCGCTCATGGTCATCGTGGACCATCCAAGTTGGTGAATTCATGAGGACCCGTCCGCCAACTTTCTCTGGACATGTCACGCCAGTAGAGGCTGATGATTGGCTTCGCGTGATTGAGAGGAAGCTGCTGATCACCCAATGCAGCGATCATGAGAAGGTTTTGTATGCCACCCATCAGATGGAGGGCGTAGCTGCTGAGTGGTGGGAGAACTTCACAGAAGACATGGAGCACCGCAGAATATCACTTGGGAAGAATTCTCCGCAGCTTTTCGCCAGTATCATGTACCTGAAGGCATTATGGATCTGAAGAAGGATGAGTTCCGCGCTCTCAAGCAAGGGACCATGTCAGTGACTGACTATCTGAATAAGTTCTCCCAACTAGCTCGCTATGCTCCAGAGGATGTCGCTTCCGACAGGTCTCGCCAGAGTCGCTTCTTGAAGGGATTGAACTCAGGGCTGCAAGTCAGTCTGCTTGCCCACACCTTCCCAGACTTTCAGGAGTTGGTTAACAAGGCATTGGTTATGGAAGACAAACGCAAGGAATTGGAGGACCACATAGCGAGGATGATTCAAATAGGAAGCCATCACCACAACAATGAGAGGGCAAGAGTAGTGCCACAAAGGTTTAATCGTGTCGGCCGCAGAGTTCTTTCAGACACTCGCACCGCCTTGACACCTCGTCCTTTTGTTCAAATTCTCGCAACCCTACACCAATCAACCCCACCCTCAGGAACAACAACCGGCAGAGTGAACCAAGAGTGTGTTACAATTGCCGTCAGCCAGGGCATTTTGCTAATCAGTGTCCTCAGAAGGGAACTATCACTCCAGTCCGCTTCAACCTTGGAGCAACACCTGCCAAGACCCCAACGCAGAACAACCAAGGAGTTTCTCAGGGAACCAGTCAACCAGGAGGAGCGCCAAATCCGTTGTCAGAGGTCGTGTTAATCACGTCACTTTGGAAGGAGCCCAGGAAGCACCAGACGTCGTACTGGGTAAGTTCCTAGTGAATTCAGTACCTGCTTCCGTTCTGTTTGATTCTGGAGCTTCGCATTCGTTTGTTTCTGGAGTTTTTGCAACCAAGAATAAATTGGAAGTTATGCATCTTAAGCGTACTCTGTTAGTCCAGTCGCCTGGAGCAGAGCTAAGTTCTAATGTGGGTTGTTTAGGGGCTAAGTTACTCATAGCTGGAGTTGAGTTTCTAGCTAACCTAATTATTCTAGACACCCAAACCATAGATGTCATCCTTGGCATGGATTGGTTAACCAAGCACAAAGCCGTGCTAGATTGTGGCCGAAGAGCCGTTACAATCGAGGATACCAAAGGAAACAAAGTGGAGTTCCTAGCTACCTCAGTGCGTAATGGGCATTTGATAGTCAATAGCCTGAAGACCGTCGCGCTGGAAGATGTGCCAGTCGTCAAGGAGTATCCAGATGTATTCCCAGAAGAGTTACCAGGAATGCCACCGGATCGTGACATTGAGTTTGTCATCGATCTAGTGCCAGGAACAGCACCCATCTCGAAGAGACCTTATCGGATGCCAGCCGATGAGTTAGTGGAAATGAAGAAGCAAATAGAAGAACTCTTGGAGAAAGGTTTTGTGAGGCCTAGTTCGTCGCCATGGGGAGCACCAGTCTTGTTTGTCAAGAAAAAGGATGGAAGCATGAGGATGTGCATCGACTACCGGTCTCTCAATGAAGTCACTATTAAGAATAAGTACCCATTGCCTCGGATAGATGATCTGTTTGATCAAATGAAGGGAGCCGGAGTGTTCTCGAAGATCG
This sequence comes from Phyllostachys edulis, assembly GCA_036346405.1. NCBI lineage: Eukaryota > Viridiplantae > Streptophyta > Magnoliopsida > Poales > Poaceae > Phyllostachys > Phyllostachys edulis. Next base: position 84,021,831 of record CM070551.1, read on the forward strand.
ACTTGCGATCCAGGTTACCATCAGTTGAAGATCTGTCCCAAGGATATACCTAAGACCGCTTTCTCAACGCGGTATGGACATTATGAGTTCTTGGTCATGTCCTTTGGTCTGACTAATGCCCCTGCCTATTTCATGAACATGATGAATAAGGTATTCATGGAGTATTTGGACAAATTTGTAGTTGTATTCATCGACGACATTTTGGTTTACTCCAAGTCAGAAGAAGAACATCTGAACACCTGAGATTAATCCTGGAGAAGCTCAGGGAGCATCAGTTGTATGCTAAGTTTAGCAAGTGTGATTTCTGGAAGAAGGAAGTGGATTTCCTTGGTCATGTAATGACAGCTGCAGGAGTAGCAGTTGACCCCAGTAAGGTAAAAGCTATATTACATTGGGAACGACCCAAGACCTGCTACTCGATTCGCAGATTTCTTGGGATTAGCGAGGATATTATCGCCGTTTCATTGAAGGATTTTCATCAATTGCTAAACCTCTTACGCAATTGTTGAAGAAAGAGAAAAGTTTACTGGACCCCACTTGTGAAGGAAGTTTTCAAGAATTGAAGAAGCGTTTGACTTCGCCTGATCTTGATTCTCGCGGATATTCGCAAGGATTTTGATATCTATTGTGATGCTTAGCGTCAAGGATTAGGATGTGTCCCGATGCAAGAAGGAAGAGCCGTAAACTTCGCGTCAAGGCGCTTAAGACCGCACGAAGAAAATTACCCTACCCATGATCTAGAATTAGTCGCCGTGGTACATGCTTTGAAGATTTGGCGTCATTACCTCATCGATGTCGCCGTGAGGTATACACAGACCACAAGAGCTTGAAATATATTTTCACTCGGTCGATCTGAATATGAGATGAGGAGATGGCTAGAGTCGATAAAGGATTATAATCTTGGAATCCATTACCATCCCGGTAAGGCCAATGTCGCTCTTGATGCTTTGAGTAGTAAGAGTCACTACAATGCTCGAAGTGAAAGAGCCTTGTTCGTAACTACAAGAAGAATTCGAAGTCGAAGCTAGAAGTAGTGTCTCAAGGATTCAGTAGCAAACTTGGAAGTGCGACTACTTTGGAGAAGCAGATTCATGGCTCAAAGAAAAGACTCGAGTTCTCCGACATTAAGAAGAAGATGACGAAGGGAAGTTCAAGGACTTCACAAAGGATGATCGAGGATATCTTGTGGATCAATGGGCGATCTGCGTTCAGATATTGATGGATTGAGACAACTAATTTTGAAGGAGGCCCATGACTCAAAGTATTCGATTCACCTGGTAGTACTAAGATGTATCGGGATGTTAAGAATAGGTTTTGGTGGCGAATCAAACGAGACGTCGCGAGTTAAATGCGCCTTGTGCGACGTGTGTCAAAAGTTAAAGCGAGCATTAGAGGCCAGCAGTCTGTTGCAACCCTTGAAGATTCCAGAATGGAAGTGGGAAGAAATCGGAATGGATTTCATTACGGTTTACCCAAGACTCACTCGGGTTACGATTCGATTTGGGTAATAGTGGATCGTTTGACTAAAGTTGCCCATTTCTTACCAACAAAACCACGACTCAGAGATCGTCTGCGGAGCTGTACATGTCAAAGATTGTCGGTTTGCATGGTGTACCTAAGAAGATAGTGTCGGATCGAGGATCTCGGTTCACCTCCGATTTTGGCGAGTTTGCACGAAGCCTTAGGGACTCACTTGAATTTCAAGATCTGCGTATCACCCCGACATGATGGATGCGGACCAAAAGGGTTAACGGATATTGGAAGATATGTTGAGAGCACTGTGCTCTAGCAAATGCTAACCGTTGGGATAAGAGCTTACCATATGCAGAATTCTCGTACAACAACAGTTATCAAGCCAGTTTGCAAATGTCACCGTTTGAAGCTTTGTATGGTCGTGCTTGCGTAACCCGTTGAACCGGTCGAAAACAATTAACGTCATGATCTTTGGTCGGATATTATTCAAGAAGCGAAAGAGCAAGTGTCCATGATCAGAGAGAGACTAAAGATAGCTCAGTCGAGGCAAAAGAGTTATGCCGATAATCGTCGTCGTGATCTCAGTTTCGAGCCAGAAGATTTTGTGTATCTCCGAGTTACGCCCCTCAGGGGTGTGAAAAGGTTCCATGCCAAAGGGAAGCTTGCCCCTCGGTATGTTGGTCCGTTCAAGATTTTGGATCGCCGTGGAGAAGTAGCTTATCAGTTGGAGCTGCCGCAGTCGCTAGCGGGAGTCCATGATGTCTTTCATGTCTCTCAGTTGAAGAAGTGTCTTCGTGTGCCGGAAGAACAAGCACCGTTAGAGTCAATTGAACTAAAAGAAGACCTCACCTACAAAGAGCAACCGGTCAAGATTCTGGATGTCACAGAACGTCGAACCAGAAGCAAGACGGTTCGTTTTTGCAAGGTGCAGTGGAGTCACCACTCAGAAGGTGAAGCAACGTGGGAGCGTGAAGAAGAGTTGAAAGACGAGTTCCCCAGCCTTTTCTCCAGCTAGCCTGAATCTCGGGGTCGAGATTCCTTTAAGGGGGGGAGGTTTGTAACATCCCAATTTTCAGAACCTTAAAAATCATTTGAATAGTTGGTAAGGAGAAAATTCACCATTTGGATTTATTTGCATTTAGTTCAAAAGCTTAAACTTGGACTTTAGTAACAAAACAATTTAATATGAATAATTCCAACATGAACAATAGTCAAAACTATTTTATTTGGATTCTATGAGCTTGGATATATTTTCTAGAATTTTCTGGAATTTTTCCAAGATCATTTGCTATTTTCCAATGCTTATTTGAATTTCTGGTATTTTCTTAAAAAGAAAAAGCTAATTTAAATCTCCAAATAGTGTTGGGCCGAATCTCTCCGGCCCAACTTCCTTTTTCCGCGCGGAAGCCCAGCGGCCCGTCTTTCCTTGGCCGTCCGATCGCGAGCGGACGACCAGATCTCGCCAGCCTTAGCCTCCCGTCTCCTTGCCGGTGGGCCCGCCTTGTCGGAGCCGTCTTCCTCGCCGCTTTCTTCTCCGCGCGGACGCGCTGCACGCAACCGCCATGAGCGGTCAACGCCGAGCTTCACGCGCGGGCGCCTCCAACCTCCCCGTTCCCTCCGCGTGTGCGCACGACCTCCACGACCACGCCGCCACCCCCGCAACCCCCTCTCATCCCCGCGGCCGGTTGCGCCCACGTTCCGCAACTGCCGCCGCCACGACCTCCACGTAGCCACGCCGCCTCGGAGCTCCCCGGCCCCTATAAAAGGCACCCTCGGGATCGCACCGCCCTCCTTTTCCCAAACCCCCAACTCACTCCTCCTCCCGAGCCCTTGAGCCGCCGTAGAAGCTTGAGGACCTAATCTCGCCGCCGCTTGCTCCGACGAGGAATTGCGCCGCCTCCGTTGCCCCCGCGTCGTCGTCGCCGCCACCGTTGGACTCGCCGTGTCGCCGCTGGCCGGTGCTCGCCTCGCCACGGAGGAGCCTCTAGCGCCATTGCCGCCGAGCCTGTACCACCTCCTCCGCTCAAACCTCGCCACGGCCGCCACCGCCGTCTTCTCGCACCAATGAGCACACCCTCGAGATCCCGTGTTCCCTCTATCTCCTGTACCACCCATTCTCGCCGGCGAGCCATCTGTTCACGGGACCCTTGGTTCCGTCTTGCCGCCCTCGCCGCCGTCCACGTCGGCGTCGGCTCGGCCCGTGCTTGCGTGTCGCCCATGTGGCGCCGCGTCGTCATGCCAGCGTGTGCGCCGTGAGTGCCCACGTGGCGATCGAGCGGCCGGATCGATGGCTCGGTGGACTTGGTCCACGTGAGCGGGTCACCGACATGTGGGTCCCACATGTCGATTAATTCTTTAATTCTTTTAAATTCCGAAATCCTTCACGACGTCACCTTGCGCAATAATTAGAATTTCCTTTAGAAAAACAATTCGGGAAAATTGTTAAATAACGATTTAGGTTTAAATTTGTAAAATTCATAACTTTTGCATCCAAACTCCAAATTGGGTGTTTCAAATTTCTAAATTCATATAAAATTAAGATCTAGCTAATCAACCCAAAATTATTTAAATTTGATTTTGTTTAAATTTAGAAATTCATTTAAATTTCAAGAGTTAGGTTAAAACTTGTAAAATTCATATCTTTTGAATCCTAACTCCAAATCCATCCATTCAAATTCCTAAATTCGTCTAAAATCCAGATCTATCTACTGGAGCTTTTTATTTATTTTATTGGAGTTATTTGCTTCTGGTTTTCATTTAGTTTGTTTGTTTGTGTCATTTTGCGAGAGTAGACTTCGACTTTCTTTGGAAGAGTTGAAGAAGAAGGACCTTTCCAAGACCAAGATCAATTCCTAGATCCTTTTCAAGGCAAGCTATGCCCTTGACCATTTTGCTTCCCAGTTTTATAAAAGTATTTTAATTCAAATTCTCGTGCATCTTAATTCAAGTATTTATTTAAAAGCTTTTGGGTGCGATAGTTAAATCCAAATTGGTATGCCTCCCTTGTGTAATTGTTATGCCTTGATTCCTTGTCACCCTAGTTGATAATTAGTTGGTTATCTTGTAGAACCAACGTGGGTTGGTTAGTACGATTAGACTGCTTAGCCATGCCACGAATCATTTGTCATGTAGATTGCTATATAAATTTGACTAAGTGAATATGCAACTATGTGATAAAAGCTGTGTGTACTATGTGTCTTTGTGGCATGTGTTGCACTTAAAACCAATGGGGTGGTAAAAGGATTTGAACTGAGGCAAGTGGTGGGAACTGTGTGAAAGGGTGGACTGTGTGAACTGTGTGGACTATGTGAACTATAATAATCTGTGTGTCTGTGTGATTTGGTTAGCTTGTGGAAGTCTTGCCTTGGTCAATTAAGGACCTCACCATGTGCTCTTTTGAACTGAGCTCCTGTACGACCACATGTCTGTTTTGAGACGGGCCTAGCATAGTAAGATAAGGTATCTGAAATGCTTTGTTATGATTAGTGTTAGCTACACTAATTGTATCCTGTGGGTAAAGTGTACAAACCTCTGCAGAGTGTAACTTAATCTATTCGAATAGCCGCGTCCGCGGTCATGGACAATGCTCGGGGATTTGACACTAGGGTAGATTTTCATAAAAGCTGTGTGGGAAGGAGCTATGTGAACAAATCATCTAGCTATGTGAATAACCTGTTAGGCTGTGTGTGTCTTTGTGAAATAACTTGTTAAAATTATTATTGTCTATTTGTGTTACCTGTCTTTAATCTATTGAATTGTATTCAATTGCAAAAGTTGCATTTATGCAAAAGAGCCACGTAATGCCTTCCTTTGTAAAAAGCCAAAGATATGTATATATTTGCATTTACGTGGTGTGGCTTATGAGTGCGGTGTGTACTCACGCTTGTTTTGACGAATCAAGCAGAGGAGGAGTCTTCACCAAAGATTTGAGGACGAGTACATCGAAGGTGCCTGATCGTGAGGTCTTGATCCCAGTCGGTTGCCTGTGGCGAATCGATGGGGTGCCACTACCGTTTATGTTTCCGCTGCCGTTTATTTCCTATGTTAGCCCTGCGTGGCTCAGTATTTGTAAACTCGACCTTGAGGTCAAAACCATTATTTGTTAATCAAAGTTAACCGTTTATGTTATTATTCGCTTGTATGGAATGATTGCCATCTTTGTTGACACTGTGTGCACTAGCATGATCCTGGGCTAGTGCATTAAACACAGAGGGTCCCGAACCGTAGTTTTGGGTCCCGACATGGATGAATGAGAACTAAAGAGTCGGCGTAGATTTAATTGATATGCGTGCATGCTTTTAAGTCTCTTTTCCACCTTCATAGCATATTTCACAAGATCTTGCAGACTACGAAAATATTTATCTTGAAGTGCAACAACGATCTGAAAATTCAAACATGCTTTGAAGTATTTCTTTTCTTGATATGCACTAGTGATATTGGCACGTCGCATTGCATGACTCAGCTCATCATAATAATCTTGGACATCTTTCGACCCTTGTGTAATGCTCTCCACATGGCGTAGTAGCTCCCACTCATAATAGGATGGAACAAATTCTCTTCTCATGGCCCCTTTTAATTTGACCCAAGATGTAATGAGTCGTTTCGCACTTAGTTGTCACCAACAACTAGAGGCATAGTCCTCAAAAACCAAGTGGCCACTCTCACTTCCTTGGCATCTGATTCAAACTTCTGGGATTCAAGCTCGACCTCCATGTCTTGTACCCACTCAAGATACTCCTCTGGATCATTACTACCATAGAAGGGAATATATGTATACTCGCGATCTGCCATGGTTAGTAACAAAGCAAAGACAAACTATATATGTGGATGTGGAAGTTTTTATTTGTGGAAATCACTCAATCTCACCTTCTCTTACCGTCCGAAGTTCTTATGCGTCCTTGATGGAATTGGAGAGCTGCACGTACTTTGGTGACGGTAGACAACACAAGGTGATAGATTCAGCAAATTCAATTGCACAAGCACTGTTAGACAATGGCTTATTTGTGGAGCTTGGAGGGAAAAGTGTTTACCTATACAATCTGAAATTTCTAGATATTGTAAAGCTAGGTAACAATCCAAATTAGAATTCAATACCTAGTTGCTGATCCAAAAGATATAAATGAAGAACGAAGCAACTCACACGCAAAGATGATGGAACTTAGTGCAATCAAAGGAATGAACTAAAATATATAAGTGATGAACAACTAGCTCTTATTGCACAAGTTATAGAGAGACGCTAGCTAATTGCTCAATGAGATAAAACAGGGCACAAGATTGCTCAAAACAATGACATAGCACAATCTGAAAATAGATACCTTCTAGGTGTGCTCACAAAACAATGTCGGCTAAGCACTTTTTTTATTCTTTTTTTTTCTCTCTCTTTTTTTTTGTCTTTTATTTTGTTTTTTTTCTCCTCTGTTTTTTTTCTTTTTTTTGGTACTCGGCCAACAAAAAGGTTCACAAAGAGCAGCACAAGCCTATTAGATACAGCAAAAACTCTTAAGCTAGATTGTGCAATGAGATGAAAAAGAGCAGCCCTAGAGCAATATCAATAAGCTAGTCTCAATAGGAGCAAAGTATTCGCAAAGGATTGAATTGGCTCACAATAAAAAAAATATGCGCGAAAGGATTTTTTACCGGTACTGCATCATAAACAGTAAATCGCGACACTGTAGCAACTTCGTACTGCACCAGTGGAACAGGCTTCGGTAGACACAGTAGCAATCGCTACGGTAGCGTGAACAGTACTCGCGTCTACTGTAGCAATGCGTTTTTTCCCCTCGGCGCTGCGGCAGGATTGGAGCAGCAAGCGATCGCCTTTGTTTTTTTTTCAGCACTGTTGCGCGGCAGCAGCAGAACCGTGTACACACGTTCACTTTTCAGCGCCCTGTACTGTAGCGCGCCTGCACCCGGATACTCTCGCGCACAGCAGAAATCAGGAACAGTAACCGCACACTGTAGCACGATACCCGTAGCAGAATTTTTTTTTCCGACTAGCAGATTGAAAATAAGAAATTAAAGCTACGCAAAGAAAACAAAGATCAGCGACTAAACACAATTTCTAATGGATCGAGACCTAACCAAACTCACTAAAAAAAATCAGATCAAGCTACAGGTTAAAGGGATTTTTTTGTGGCTTTTGTGTATAGGATAAAAAAATAGATCTAACTACGGGTAAATTGATCCTACCGTGGCAACCGATGCTCTGATACCAAGATGATGCGGAGGAAGATGCCCGATCTTCACGACATAGGATCGTTGATAACTTTGGATCCGTGCAACCTGACGAACCGATGGCGCCAACAACTGTCAAAACAACAATCTGCGACAAAAGAATTCGCCCAACCACACACTCGTGATCCCGTCTACCCAATCACATAAAGTAGACGTGACGATGCTCCTGCAAAACACAAGGAATTACAAGAACAACGGAACAACATAACAGATTGAAACTCCCAATTCTAGTGGGGGCAAATATTACTCAAACCCTAGAATCAAGAATATATTAATATCTGTATAAAAATTGTCGTCCTCCTTCATGGCGGCGCTGCCCTCGACATTTATAGTCGGCAAATCGTGCGCAGCCAAGTCCAAAACAACTCCGGTTCCGAACAAAAGAAGAAAACGGACTCATATCCTAATTGATTACACGGCCGGAATCACCAGACTTTGGCTCGGTCCAATGATGTTCGGCCATATGTCGGCTCGGCTTGGGCTTGACTTCTGGACCAAACTCCTCACGCATGCTGGACCAAAGCTTCTCACGCATGCATTAATTAAGAGCCCCTCACGCACACACACATGCATGCATGTATTAAGTGCTCCTCATGCACACACATACACACATGCATGATGCATGCACGTGGCTTCTCACACACACATGCATGTATGCATGCCTTGCTTTCTTTATTTCTTTATCTTGACATACATGCATGCACTTGACCGTAACACACAATGCATGTATGCATTGATTTCTCTCTTTGCCAGCAATTGACAGGAGCTACTCCTTGCTGCTTTTCCTCACGCACAAATCTGTTGATTAATCTTTTTAGCTCGTGCTCATGTAATCGGTCCAATCAAGATGTCCTCATCACACCCCAACCCAGGTGAGACACCCAGCCGAGACCAAGTCTCGAGCCTGGGCGGGCTGCTTGGCCACTGCCTTAGCAAGCCAAGTGAGTATACAATAGTCTGTAAACTAAATTAGCAAACCATGCATTTGGATAATAAAAATTGGATACCCACATTTTTTTTGTGTGTGTCAATAACTAGTTTTAAGTAATTTTTACAAATAAATGGTGTCAATTGATGTATTTTTTGTTTTCTTCTCAATAATAGTTGGGATGAAGAAGGTGCGAAACACATAGGTAAATGCTTTGGGTATCTGATGTCCAATCTTTCCAAGACACTGGAAGAATTTGTGGCCGATGGTGCTTCACCCTTGGGAATTGATTGTACTAAGGAGACTGTAAGTACACATACAACAAATACTCGAACAGTTCATTACTGATATTTCAAGCAAGTACTCTTGTGTCATACAAATTTAAAATTATAAAATGCCAATTGATGGGGGGAAATAACACGCTAATCCTTACCAAATGTGTAGATCAAGAAGGTAAGCAAATGCATGTTACAAGAGGTGATATGGAGAGAAGAGGGACAAGTGCCACCTGTAGATGACCATCTCAAGGTTACCACAATATCCAATTTTTACTGGGCAGTGGCATGCATATCCTTTGTTGGAATGGGCACAAGCGATCATGTTTTTACCTGGGCACTGTCGTTCCCTAAGATTATAGAGAATGCAGCAATGATATTACGCCTAATGGATGATATTTCTGGACATGAGGTACGTGACACATTTAACTATACTATATATACACATTTACTGTGTATATTCCATGCAGCGCATATCTAGCTAGTTTGGTTCCCTTAATTATTCTTTTGGCAGTGTGAGAAAGAGAGAAGTAACGTCCCTACTGCCATTGATTGCTACGTGAAAGAGCATGGCGTGACGGTCGAACAAGCAAAGGAAATACTATCCTTCCTTGTAGAGGAGCAATGGAAGAGCATCAACTAGGAGTTTCTTAGCAACATCATCATACCCGTGCCACTGCTGACTCGTGTAATCAACCTTACACACACTGCTCAGCAATAGTTGACTGCATAGACAAAGTGCTGGTTAAATGCGTGTACGATTAAGCATGGGCGTTGGGACAACACACATGCTCTCCATATATATGGTGACATATTTGATAAAAATGTGAATACGGTAAAAATTCAATTTTCATCATATGTGTATTTCCAGCCGCCCCTATATATTGTATGTAGTATCATCATGTGTTGAAAGACTGCCCTCTCTCTCTCTCTATAGACACACACACACATATGTGTGTGTGTGTGTGTGGTACGTGTAGCAGTCGTGCGGCACAAAAATTCGTTCTGTCTTTTTTTTGTCCGTGAGTTCTTGCTTCCAACGTATGCATGTGTTTCATCTAGTGTGATCGCGTGTGTGCTTCATCTTCGGACCGGCTTCCAGTGTGTGCGTGTGTTCATCCATTGTGCATCACGTGTATACATCCCCAGCTTCTGCAAAAGCATGTGTTTCTTTTTCGGATCGACTAACATATATATATGTGTGTGTACCACGCACGTGTAATAAACCTTTTGTTTGTTGTTGCAAGCTAGAGAATAACCTTCAACTTTTCAAAATAAGTGGTGGCAATTTATGTAATTAAAAAATTACTCAAACTTTTTGTGTGCCAACAACTAGTTTTAAGTATATACTAATCGTCTAACCTTCAACTTTTCAAAATAAGTTGTGGCAATTTATTTAATTTTTGTTTTTTCCTCAATAATAGTTGGAACAGAGAAGGTGCGCAACACACAGGTAAATGCTTTGGGTATGTGATGTCCATTATTTCCAAGACCCTGGAAGAATTTGTGGTCGACAGTGCTTCACCTTTGGGAATAGATTGTACTAAGGAGACTGTAAGTTCATGTACAACGAATACTCGAACAGTTCTATGAGAGCCACCGGGCGATTGAATTTGTAATGCTTAACCCTCCAATTGATCCTAGCATCACAAATTAAATTTCCCCGCTCTCGGTGTATTATGTACCTCCAAGGAGCGGTACACATACACCTTCACAACAGTATCAAAACTTACACAGGTATCATAATACCACAAGATAAAACATCGAGTACGCAGCGGAAAATAATAAATGGACTGAAATAAAATAATAAAATAACCAGAAATAGAGTCTCAATGGCTTTCCATAACCCGCAAGGCAATCGACTAGGGTTCAAACCTTAGCAATCGATGTTCCTGCGCAAATTTTCTTACCTGGTTTGATCTCAATACCTACTATCCAGATTAGTAAACAAAAGCAAAAAGTGAGTACACGAATGTACTCCGCAAGACTTTACCAAGCCTACACATAGCTACATGCAAGCTCTACTCAATGGAGAAGGCTATAATGTTTATTTTCAGCGCAAGGCAATATTTCATTTGAAATACAAGTCGTAGATTAAAATGGCAAGTGAGCAAACATTTTTGATACTTTAAATAACAACGAGTAGTTAACATTAGACATCAACATAACATCTACTTGTGGCTGGCCCGGCAGCACACAACAATAGTATGAGAAACCATTCTCAATACCACCCATCAAGTTTTAAGTTTAAATTTCAAAATGTTGAGTCTAACTCTCGAAAGACCTCCCCAAGCGTGTCCACAACCAAGGACGTGGCAATTCGAATAGTTAAAACCCTGCAGGGATGTACAACTTTACCCATATGTCAGATCGTTCCTTTTGCCACGTGATGTAGCACACTTTCGAAGGTATGTCGCAGAGCTAAGTCCAATGAGACGTTTTCCAATATTGTGTATTAACTACGAGTCGCCTGTATGGGTAGAACCCACACGTTGTGTCAAAGTTATTGTAAAGCTGAAAGTCAACTACCCTATAGGGGTAAAGCCTTGGACAACTACAATGCCCCTCGGTGTGGAGAACCTAGGCAGGATTCCACTCCCGCACACCCAACACACATAGACACATTTCTTTTTGTTTTTTTTAACACAACACACACACCCACCACCTGCAACTCGGAGCTAACACACGCTAAAGTACTAAGTCAAGAGGGGTCCCATATGTCCCTCATGTGGATGCATGCAATAATGCTTGGTTTAGTGTAACAATATGTTCGATCCTTGTTGAATCGGGTACCAAGCACACACCCAATAACACACCATCCAACCAATGTGTCCAAGTCCAAATTGTTTTGTTTTTATTTTTAGTTTTTTTTTCCAAATATAATAGCACAAGGTGCTGGTTGTAACATAATAAAAATGATTTGTGTGATCAAGGTTATCGACAAGTCGATAACCGCCCAATCTACCAGAAACTAAGCATTGCTAAGCATGACACCGAATAAACATAATAGACCATATAACATCCACCGGGCTCGAATTCACCAGCAAGATTATTAACTTAGGTTAGTGGAAGGGGGTGAACAATTTTAGGGAATTCATGCAACAGGATTAACTACCTCTAATCGCAAACATAATTTGACAAATAAAGCATGCATACATATAGTTGCAAAACAAGATAATAATTCTTGAATGTAATAGGATCAATATGCATCAACAGAATGGGTGCTTGCCTTTGCTTGCTGGTACTCTGGACATTCTCACAATCATTCTGGTTGCACTCCCGCATCATCGTCATCTAACGATAAGGACCGACAAAGCGAAAACACCGAATAAACACCAAAACTCCAAAAGTATTCAAAAACTATGAAATTAATAAAAAATGTACACTATGATTTTACATGAATTTAGAAACAAAAATTATTTGATTTGGAGTTGGCATGTGAGAGTTATGCCCTAAACAATTTTTGTCGGAGATGAAATTCTAAGAAGATTGATTTCAGTTACTGTAGCTGAAATTTAATTCTTCTCATGAAATTTTCCAGGATAGTGGTGGGGACAAGGATTACAAGTTTGGACAGATGATACAATTTTATGAACAATGCAATTTGATTTATCCCATTTGATGTTCCTATGAATTTTTAAAGTTAATTTAATTTCTAGTGTAAAAGTAATTAATTTAATTTTTGAAATCTTCTATGACTGTAACAAGTTTCAAATCTATTCCATTTAAAAGTACATTAAAAATGAGAACCAACAAAATTGGTCTCACTCAATTTGGTGTTGAATTGAATTAGTTATGAATTTTCAAAGTTATTAGAATTTTTAGTGCAAAAATAATCTGTTTCGGAATTTTAAATGGAATTAAATACTTTTAATACTGAGGTGATGCTAGCCGGCGTATAAGACAGGTGGGGCCAGGTCGAGGCTTGACCTGGTCCACAGCTGGGCTCAGGGTTACGGCCGACGTCGAAGGCGTATTCGTTAGGAATACACCTTCTTGTGAAGAAAGTGTAAACTCAGAATGGCTGGAGTTAGAAGACGCCTTCACTGATTGAATGCAAATTCTAGCTAAGGTTGAGGCTTCGGTTAAATTTAATTTAAAAATGGTGGTTCCCAAATGTCGGTGACTCAGGGATTAGATAAACCAGCTTAATTACTGTGATTTGTACTAATCTAAATACTGACAGGTGGGTCCGACAAGTCAGATTTTCATTCAACTCATTTTAATCCCAGATCTGACGAGTGGGTCCGGCTTAACAGTAACACAGATTCTTAAACCGATTTTAATTAGATTTTTAATCATCACGGGGACCAATGTTGGAATGACACGTCAGCGCCATTAGTGTAATTAATCCGCCAGCTAACCTCTTGACCGCTGGGGCTCATCGGTCAGCCGGAGAGAACAGGAGAGGCCAGAGGCAGAGAACTCGCCGTGCTTCGCTGAGCTCGCCAGCGTCGAGATGAGGCTGGAGGGTGCTAAGTCAAGGGGAAAATGGAGAGGTGAGGGGGAGGGCTACCTTCCGGTACAAATGTCGTTGTCGACGGTGGCTGGGAACTCGTCGGCGACGTCCAACAGCGGAAGGAGGGTTGGTTTGGCGCAACAGGGATTCGATGCAGTGGCCATCCTAAGGCTCCTGGGCGCTGTACCTTGGCTCTTGGCTAAGTCATGACGCGGACCCAAGTGGCACAGAGGCCTAGGGTCGTCGATGTGGCTCCGGTGACTCCCGAATGCAGCGGCTATGACCCATACACGGCGACAAGGCAAGTCAGTGGAAGAGAAGTAGAAAGATTGGGTGGAGAAGGATCCAAGGACCTCCTGGAGGCTTACCAAGGGGTCATCGGGATAAATAGAGCACCAGAACGGCTCGGCGGAGGAGTCTATCACAACGGACACTACTACAGGAAGCTTCATTATAGATGGTTCGGAACCGTCATCACAGATAATTTCCGAACCGTCTATATTTGTACGTCTATGATAACAGGTGGTTATCACAGACGGTTCAAAAACCGTCTGTGATACGAATATCACAAACGGTTATTTGTTAAAACCATCTGTGAAGGTACATATCACAGACGGTTTTTACTAGAAACCGTCTGTGATATATAGAATATCACAGACGGTTCTATGTACGAACCGTCTGTAATAATATCACAGACGGTTCGTACATAGAATCGTCTGTGATATTCTACGTATCACATACGGTTTTAACAAATAACCGTCTGTGATAGTTCATTACCCTATCAACTTTTTTTTTGATTTTTGGCTAGCCTTAGGAATTGCTAGCCATGCCCTCTGAAAACAAGCATGCAGAAAACAGATACATCACTGATAATCAATTGTTTACAACTCAAAGTGATCATTACTCAAAATAAATTACAAAAGAATTTGTTCAAGTATTCTCGCTATAGTTACAATTGGATTACAATTGAATCATTTGTTTGCACGTGGTTGAGAGATGCCGACGGGGTGAAACTCTGCTTCGGCGATGGAGTGAAAGTCTCCGTTGGGGTTAACATCTGTCTTGATGAAGTCGCAGAGCTTCCCTGGAACGTCCACGATCTCGCTCGCAACGAGTGCATCTGATTCTATCATCAAGCCCTGTCACTAGCAAGAGTAAAGTGGTAAGCATATATATTTAAATTTATAATTCGAATTAATTATTTCGAGATTGACAACCCTGGGGATCCATTGTCTTAGCATTAATGATTTGAAGCATATGATGGCAAACGTAGAATACACATAGCTCATCATTTTTTGCTGGCGACACTACAAAAATAGAATTACATATATATGTACAGTCAGTTCGAGACGCATTATTACGAAGTATGATATAGTATTATTGTGTTGTAGCGCATACCGAAAATCGCGTCCTATCTGTCAGTGTGTCGTTTGATCCCCCCTTGTATAGTCCCCTATCACGAACATAGGCTTTGAATGACCTACATGATTCCAAAAAGTTATCCTCGGCCATTTCAAATGAAGGAAGACTACAATAGAGGAATGTATGGAGGAAATGAGCATACCTGTTGAGTATTCCTGTCAGAATGCTAAAGTCATGCTCGTTGCTGATTAGGGAATCAAGGTATATTACATTGTTCCTCTTTGGTATAATGACTAAAAGGGTCCAGTGGTTCCTACTCATGTATGTCGCTATAGTCATTAAACCTAAGTTCGTACTGCGTATAAAGTACAAATAAAATTTATATAGCAAGTAGTGAAGCACTTACCCCTGGTTGTAGGGCACCACTATGTAGTCCTTATCGTCTTGACGAAGCAATCTCGCCGTTATGTAGTTCTCGACGATGGATGCGTCCGCTTTGATGGTTTGCATAGAGACCACGTGTGGGTCGAGGAAACCCACTGGTTTGGAACATTCCCATGCTTTTTTCATCATGTATCTATACATAAGCAATGAGTTGTGATATTTATCGGTATTACGTGAATGCAGAACTTGATTGTACGCACACTTACAGTGTCCAACATCGTAGAAGTGAGGCGTCGAGGGCAACGA
Organism: Phyllostachys edulis; assembly: GCA_036346405.1. Taxonomy (NCBI): domain Eukaryota; kingdom Viridiplantae; phylum Streptophyta; class Magnoliopsida; order Poales; family Poaceae; genus Phyllostachys; species Phyllostachys edulis. The sequence continues at coordinate 84,037,252 of CM070551.1, forward strand.
GGTTGAATAGGTCGTACAAGTCGTTGAAGCCCACGACGAAGTGGCCCGACCAGTTGAAGAAACGCTCATTCTTGTACCTGACAGTGATTCCAGTATCGCACCCCTTCTCTTTGGTCTTCCGCATGTACCAGGCATGCAAAGCCTGACATGCTAGTCCAGTGCGGAGTAATTCTACATTGGAGCACAACGGTTTTCCGATGGAGTACTTCCCGGAGTTGGGAGGTGCCTTAATGTTCATCGATTTCGATTTGGCGTTAACGATTGGCAGCGTCTTCCTGCGAGACGACTCGGGAACCAATATGGCGGAACGCTTTTCTTGTTCCTTCGGCATCTTCTCTACGAGAACCGATACGGTGGCACGCTTTTCTTGTTCCTTTGGTGTTTTCTCTACGGGAACCGATACGGCGGTACGCTTTTTTTGTTCCTTTGGTGTCTTCTCTACGAACTGATGAGGTGGCCTTCTGGGGCGAAGGATGATGAGGTGGAGTCATCGAGGGTCCCGTTGGAGAGGAATGGTCGTGTCGAGATCGTGGCACTGCTGGGTCCAGGGCGATATCCTTCTTGGGCCACTGGATAAAATGTGTATGGCATCCCCTAGTGTTCTAATGTCTTTGTTCGGGCGAATCTCTAGCGGGATGGCCATGAAACTGTCATCTACCTTGTCCACCTGGACCCTGGCGTAACCCTGCGCCAGCTGGGCACCGTGCTGCACTGTCCCTTCGTGGCATGGATACGCTAGCCCCCGCCCAGCCTCAATAGAAATAGACCCAACTATCCTCACTTGGAGCTTGCAGGGCGTCGGCTCCTACAAAACGATACACAATTAGCTAAGGCGTCCTATAGGTCTAGATTTGGAGTATTCCAGAGATGTACATTACCTTGATGTCGTCAATAGGTAATTGGATGTCATCATGTTCAGAATTATGCGTGGACACGACGCTACTGGCTCCCAAAATAACGGGGGCGGCTTGCGACTAGTTCAGGAGTTGATTCAGTTGATCCTGCAATTGTGTTATCTGTCCTTCAAATTTTGCAGTAAGCATCTGTACCAACCGGTCCTCGTGCTCGGTCTTGGATCTCTTCCTACTCCTATACGTGTTGTAGTTGCCTCGGAATCCATAACTCCAAGGTACGGTAACCCCAAGGCCTCGCGTGCGTCCCGGGTGCTCCTTGTTTTCCAGGGCCATAGATAGCATATCCTTCTCCCTGTCTTCTTGGAAGAAGCCTTGGGAAGTTTGGGCAGTCAATTCATGCTGCAAGAGGTCATCATGTTATTATAGACACTATGAAGTTATGGACTTATTAACAACTAGGTAGTTCGACATATTTACTAGACGTTGGGACAATTTCTGGTCTGCCGGGTTTATGAAAGAGATGCTGCCCGAAGACGAGACTTTTGTCCTCGCTTTTAACCAACTTAGGGAACGCGGGTCTGTGACATCAGGAAATGCATTCACCTCCTCCACCGCCCATTCCTCGTATTTACCCGCGTACCCAGCGGTGCCGAGTCTGTGGGGGTGAGTGTTTCGTGTCTGGAGAGCTTTGTGCGCCGCACTTTGCTCCTTAAATTCAGCCGTCATCTTCATAGCCACAAAGGCATCCCATGTTTGCCACATCAAGAATCCATACTTCGTAAAGGGCCTCTCGCCCGTGTTCACGTACTTCGTGACAAGAATGCTCTTGAAGGTCCTCCACGCGTTATCCATCGAGAGCAATGCCTGCCGTTCCACGCGTGCCATGTCTGCTTCTGGGATAGTGAACTTGCTTGAAAGTTCTGTCCATAGCGTGCCTCTCTGTTGTTTCGTCAGAGACTTCCAGCTTGGTGTGGTGATGGGGACCCATTCCCTTGCAAGTATCCCGCAGATGGTCCGGAATTTCGCCGCTGATCTCTGGGGACTCAGAGGGATCCCAACGTCACTAACCTCCGTGATGATCAGTCGGCTTGCAGGCAATTTCGATTTTCTTCTGCCATTTCACTTACGTATCATTATCATCGACGGAAATCCAAATGCATTAGGCGGCGTTGGTGGCGGCGGCGAAGACGGTGCCTCTGCCATCTCAACCAGTCTATACTCTTCACTAATTGACTTTGACAACAATATAAGCATTTAAATGACCAAATCAACATAGGATTGTTGCAAGCATTTAAATGACCAAATCAACATATACATATGACGTATGTCCATGTCATACAAAAAGCTCAGAGTATTGATGTTAATGAGTGCTCTCAGTGTGCTGGATGCAAAGGATTTAATTTAACCTTTGCAATCTGAGTACATCAGTCAATATATCTTCACTAATCAAATTTAACAATTATCGAACAGATCTTGAGCTGAACCTAAAACTTTCCTGTTGAATGTCAAATTTATCTCACGGTAGCAAAATAAACTTTCAGTTCACAGATTATCAAAGACTATCAGAGTCAATATATCCACCGAGACAACCGAAGGCAATCTGTTATGAAAAACAGAACAGAGCAATGATATCAAGATAATCACAATATCATTTCAGCAATAAGCCGTATCCACAGATTGAGGATAACTATGTAAGTATCTCACAAAGATCAACTAGCTCATACAAGGATAATATGACAACAGAAAGCAATAGTTTTAGCTCAAGATTGTTTCCAATTATCAAATTGATTTCAGATTTGACATTCATCATAGAGCTGATCAACCCAGCCCACATAACCACTTTGCTATCTCTCAGTGCACAATCTAATATAGAATTTGAAGCCAATCCAACACATAAGTATATAGCCAAAGTGATGCACAAACGTAATATATGATACTCACAGAGAGGATGCAGCACAAGAACTCATGGAGCAAGAAGGAGGCTGGTGCAGGGGAGGAGGCCGACGTGGGGAGGAGGGAGGCGCGGGGAGGAGGCCAGTGCAGGGGAGGGGGCCGCGGGGAGGAGGCCGGTTGTGAGGACCCCCGGGTTATCTCCGTAAGACCGAGTCTAAACATGGTCTTAAAGACACAACTCTAGGGCCTCCAGTATATGGATTCCAACTTAACTCACTCTTAGTGCAAGGCCTAACTACAAACTAGAGCCTCGGCGATCATGCGCGCTGCTCCTCTGCGAGCACTACATGATTGTCGGTTCTCCAACAAGTTAAGCCTCACACTTAGTGAGTTAAATAGGAAGCCACGAACAGCGAGTATGCAATCGTATTGGCTCCCAAGATCAGCGACCAATATGCTCATACTCTCATACAATGTTGATTACATCCATACAACAACATACATAGATAGTTCAAAAGACATACAACATAATAGTTAAAGTTTACATTCATTACAATCGGCCGACTGGCCAAATTCAAATAAGCGTATTAAGTAGCAGCGGAAGCAAGTAAATAAATCAAAATATCCAGCATGGTATGCCCCATAACCCATCGGCAACCGACTGGGAGTTAAATGATAGCATTATTCATTAGCGTCGCCAACATCGGCGCTAACAAACTCAACGGGCTCATACACTTCCTCACCTGAAATTGTAGCAACCGGGTTGAGTACAAAGGTACTCGCAAGTCTTACAGAAATAAAAATTAATCATGCTAGAGGTTGTTCCAAAGGATGGCTCACAGTGGCTTAGTTTTGCAAAAGAGACGCAACAATTTACAACCTACACATACTAGTTTTTCAAGTGCCATTTCAAAATCAGATTTGAAGTAGAAGTAAAGCATGTGAATAAGTAGTAAATTGAATAACAAATGAATCATCCAAATAACAAAGTGGCTGTCCACTTTGATACAACAACAAACATGAACATCCCATTCATGACAATACCAAGTTATACCACAATTTTAATTCCAAGTCTAACAATAGCAACCATGTAACTCAAGTGGTCGTCCATAACCGTGGACACGGCTATTCGAATAGATTTATACCCTGCAAGGGTGTACTACTTTACCCACACGACTTGATTAGCCCGTAAGCCTCCAGATGCCTCCGAATATAGCATACTTCCTATGATATGCCGGCCGGGTAAACCAAGACTTAGTATTTTTTAGCAAGTTGATACCATTGAGTTGACTCACCCATACGCGACGTAACCCCATTTAAGTGTAGGCTACCCACCTACAACTAAATGGGCACGCAAGTTGTGCCAGAAATGCCAACCCAATTAATAAAGTTTAAAGAGGGCTCACCCTCACAATAAAGAATTGCAATCGGCACCCTTATGGAACATATATGCGATGGAACACATATACGCCCTCACACCACCAGTCATCAACTCAACAATACCAACCCCTTACTTAACTAAGCGGTGCCCATACACCGCGTGTGATAGCACGAGTTTTACTTGAATCAAAGATGTTACCAAAGTTCGGTCCTTAATTGTCCAGACAAGTCAACCACTTACCCAATTCTCGTGCACAAAGGCACCATCACTAACCATCACTTGTACAGACCAAACGATCATTTAAAATGACAAAATTTAACTTATAAAACAGATACAAAGATCTGAACCAACAGTATATACAGAAAGTTGTGTGTATCCCATAATTGTCGGGTTATTCCCGACAATCGACTACCGGTTCTAGACTTGCATGGCTAAGCAAACCCGGACAATATATTTCAACCATTCTAACTTAAGCATGTGGTACTAGAATAATTCAAGTATAACCTCAATGAATTAGGAGATAACTAAACTACACATCACAAAAATAGCGACATTATCAAAAATAGCATGTAAGCAATTATCATTGCACTATCTTAACAAAACTGGGATCAAATATGATGCAAAAAGAAAGTTCAAATGATGCAAAAATAAAGTTCAAATGATGCTTGCCTTGATGGTAACTCAGTTGCTCTTCTTCAGTAGCGTATAAATCAATATCGATAGGCTCGGTATCTAAATAAACATAATATCGAATAAACATCGAGAAATACCAAAAAATTCAAAATGCTAAAAAATGCATGATTTTTCTACAGTATCTAAATCATGATTTTATATGAATTTAGGTGAAAGAATTATTCCATTTGGATTTAGTATGCAAGAGTTATGAAGGTTTGAATTTCAGATTTCAATACATTCTCATTGAGCAATTTAATTATTTGGCCAAAATTTGTAGAGCAGTGGAGGGTATAAGGATTATAAGGATAAATAGATAATTTTATTACAAGGCCATAATAGTTGAGTTTACCCCATTTGAAATTTTCATGAATTAGTTATCCAATTTTAAATTTATCAGCCTTTTTCTATTGTAAAAATAATAGGTTTATGGATCACTTTCCATAATAATACTCTCTGCTACAGAGACATGTTTGAAATCAATTTTAATATAAATTTCATAAAAATGAAAATTACCAGAAGTGGTTTCATCCATTTTGGAGTTAATATGAATTAGTTATGTATTTTTGAAGTTATACATATTTTACAGTGTGCAGATAATTCATTTCCAGATTTTTCTAATCCATCTATTACTTTTCTCACCGAGTGTGCCTCTAGCCGCGGTCACTGACCAGCGGGCCCCGGGTCAACAGTTGACTCGGTCAAAATGACCTAAGCCAGCTGCGCATGAAAGCGTATTCTCTAAAATGCGCTTTCTTATACTCAAAACATACTTCCGATTCAAGCATATAAGAAATACATTTTTCCTAAAAGGAAAACGCATTCCTCAAACCTACCCTACTACTAAACCAGCCACGGACCCACATGTCATTCTCTTAAGGCCAATCATTACTCATTTAAACCTGTGCTTTCGACAAAGATACGATCAATCAATGCTAATCATCGCAGTTAACTCTAATTACTCAGCTACAATGTCGTTCGCGCGTTCGACAACGCGACCGCGCGTTTGCCCGGCGGCTCACCGGCGCTACGAGCGACGGCGGAGCCGGCCAAGGCACGCATTCGCTCCGCAATAGTGCCGCACACTTCTGGGTGGTGGTGGCGGCACCAATGGTGGTCCGTACCGGCGCTAGTCGGAGTTAAACGGCGGCGTTCAATACGGCAAACGTGCATGCAAGGAGTAAAGCTCCGCAGCGGTCATTCAGTGAGGTGCCAAGGTCCTAGGGACTATGTGGAGGCTACCTGAGCGAAGGGGGTGGTCGGGGAAAGGTCGGAGTTGGCTGGAGCTTGGCCGGCGTCCAAGAAGACGACGGCGGCGACACGACTTCACAAGGAGCGCTCAATCTGGTGAACCAGAGAGGAAATGAATGGTTGCAAAGTGTTAAGGACTAAACAAGTATGCTAAGAGAGCAAGGAATCGAAGAATGGCTCACCGAAGGGAAGTGGGAGACGAACAGACTGTTCTAAGACCGAAAAGATCAAAACTTCGATTCACCTTAACCCTGTCGTGCAACAACAAAATTAAGTGAGGGGTCTTGATAAGAGACCTAAAGCATGTAAGATGATGCGCAAAAGGGAGCATAATACTCATTGGAGATGATGAAGGCTTGGTGGTGTCACTCGAGTCACGCCTCCGAGCTCTGTGGAGCATAATACTCATTGGAGATGATGAAGGCTTGGTGGTGTCACTATATGCAAGCTTTATTTATGGATGAGGCTTTGACTCATTTTAGCATAATACTCATTGGAGATGATGAAGGCTTGGTGGAGAGGTAACGCACACAATGACCTCGAGGAGGTCCCACGCAGGTTCATCGCCACTGCACCTCCAAGGAGGTCCGGACGGCCACGATCGACGGGGAGGTCCTCGACGCCTCCAGATCCTGAGGAGGTCAGCCTACAAGCAACAATAGAAGGTCGCATAAGCAAAAATGGACAAGGGATTGAGCATGGAATCAAGGGCTACCACGCGGAAGGAACTCACCTGAGTAGGGAGCTCCAACCAGCTTCCCTCTCCTCGGTCAACAGAGGAGAAGTGAGTCAAGTTGAAGGGGCCCACGGCCTAGAGGGGTAGGGTTGAGGTCACAGAGGGGAGATGCCCAGACAGAAACAAGGAGAGGGAGGAAAAGCCATCGAACCCTTGCCACCGAGGAGCTCCAAGCTCGACAATGGTCAAGTGGAGAAGGGAGGGTTGGTGGAGGAGCTCACCACGCACGAAGTATCCCCGGAAGGGACGGAGCGGAGGCGGCGTCAAGTGAGCGAGCTCCAGGATAGGTCAACGGTAGTGGCGGATTGACGGTGTCACTTGCGCCGTGAGTCAAGTTGAAGGGCGCTGCGGAAGGGACTATGCCACGGAGATCCTCCTCCTTGCGCGAGAGGTTGACGGCGGTGACACCACCGGCCCCTCTTCAGAAGCGACACGCGCTGCGTGAGCCTCGAGTAAGTGGGTCAGTGAGGACCGTTAGATCAGATCTGGACGACTAAGGTTTAGAGGGGAAGTTCAGACCGGCCGAAGGGGTACGTGATTTGGGCCGTCGATTTCCAATCGGACGGCTCAGATTGGATGGGAGTTTCGGACAGGTTGCATAGTGGCGAGAATCTGGACCGTTGAAGTTAGATTCAACGCCTGCATGCGATGGTGCATCTGGGCGGTTGGGCTGAGCCGAGTGGCTCGGGTTAGGGTTTGGGGTTCGACCAGAGGAACAGTACTAGACCAGTTTGATTGGGATTTAAATTGCTTCTCCCACTTTGACCTAGGTGTTAAAATTAGAAATAAATTTCCTAAAATTGTGAAATAAATCACAGGGGTTCCTGGGAAGGTCTAGTGCCTATAAAAATTATTGAACACTACTATTCATGATATAATGTGTATATAATAAATTCAAACTTAGTGTATGTCATTAAATGATGTTTGAATTTTCTCAAGGTTTAGTCCAGTCCCAAAAATTTGGGAAAAAATATATTTATTCATTATAATTACTATAGTATTTGAATAAATTATTTCTAGAAGATGTTCATAAGGTTTTGTTCCTGTTTTAATTTGGAGTTGAATTACAAAGTGTAGGTTTAACACTTGTTTAAGATTTTTCTAGTGCAATAAATTATGCAAAAGTTTGAAAACAATGATGCATGCTCATGAGGTGCATAATAATTCTCTTTATTAAGTTGAGGATGTGACACCAGTGCAGGGGAGGAGGCCGACGCGGGGAGGAGGCCGGTGCAGGGGAGGAGGCCGACATGGGGAGGAGGACGGCGCGGGGAGGAGGCCGATGCAGAGGGAGGACGCCGACACGGGGAGGTGGCCGGTGCAGAGGGAGGACGCCGACACGGGGAGGAGGCCGGTGCAGAGGGAGGACGCCGACACAGGGAGGAGGCCGCACGTCGAGGCAGCGCAGCGTCACCGATGTCAGGGGTGGCGGCGTTGAGGTCAGAGGCGGCCGCGTTGAGGTCGGAGGCAGCGGCGTTGAGATCGGAGCTTAAGGGTTGGCGAACGGGCGAGCCCTAGAGGAGGCGAAACGAGCGCGCGAGAGCTTAAGTGTGCACTGGGAGAAGGTGAGCCCTAGAGGCTCTTTTATAAAGGCATATCACAGACAGTTCTATTATAGAACCGTTTGTGATTACTTATCACAGACGGTTCCAGAACCGAACCGTCTGTGATAGTGCAGCATATCACACACGATTTGTAATAAGAACCGTGTGTGACTTATCACAGATGGTTCTATTAATCAACCGTCTGTGATAGTGCAGCATATCACACACGGTTCGTGATAAGAACCGTGTGTGACTTATCACAGACGGTTCTATTAATAAACCGTCTGTGATAGTGCAGCATATCACACACGGTCCGTAATAAGAACCGTGTGTGACTTATCATAGACGGTTCCAGTTATAAATCGTCTGTGATAGTGCAGCATATCACACACGGTTTGTAATAAGAACCGTGTGTGACTTATCACAGACGGTTCCAGTAATAAACCGTCTATGATAGTTACATATCACAGATGGTTCCAAGTGAACCGTCTGTGATGAGACGTCTTCTATACCTTGTTTTGTAGTAGTGGGAGCTCATGCCTCAAGGGGAAAGCATGGGCACAAGGAATTGGCCGGAGGAGTGCCATAACGATGGTAGCGGCCCGACGAAGCTCCGGCCAGAGTTGAAGACGAAGGCGCGATTTCGTCCTCCATAGTGTACCTCACGGGACGAGGTGGCGGCATGCGGTGGCACCATTGCTAGAGCTGAGAGTGGTGAGGCCGTTCCGAAGCGCACAGGGGTCTTTAGGGGGAGCTCCTGTAGACGTAGTTGTACAGCAAGGAGGGGCGGAGCAAGCTTTGGGGTTGCGGGGTGGAGCGAAGCAGTGGGAAAGCAGTAATGGAGGGAAGAAGTTTGCAGCACTAGGGGCACATGCATCAATAGCTCGCAACTCATGGTGATTGGGGCGATGGTGTGAGACCCCGGGGTATTTAGCTTGTAATGCTTAGTTATCATTAACCCTAGCATCACAAAGAAAATATCTCGTGCCTCGGGAAAATATGTACATCCTAGAAGTGCTGTACATACACCCTTTTACAAAATCATGCATCAATTCCGTACAAACATAGAACCAAGCACGAACAAGATTAAACAAAAGACATACATAATATAGTTATTACAAAAGAGGCCGACCGGCCAAATAACAACTAAACAGCTAAAGAGATAAATAAACAGCGGAAGCAAAAGCCATAAGATACCAATGACAAAAGAGCCAATTAGTGTGCCTTAACCCACAAGGCAACCAACTGGACCACCAACCTAGTCGTCGAACTCGCAGCACATCTCACAAAAGTGCATCCCTTGGGGATCCACTTCTTCCTCTGCAACAATTACAGTTAAGCAAAGCAAATGAGTACAAAAATGTACTCGCAAGACTGACGTGTAAGGGTAACAGACCTATACATATGCTACATGCAAGCTTTATTTAAGTGGATGAGGCTTTGGACTCATTTTAGCATAAAGCAAGTTTTTATTTGCAATAATGTAATAGATTTAAAGCAATTTGACAAAGCATTTTTAAATATTGAAATAACAACGATACAATAATAATAATAATAGTAAAGACAGCCTGGAAGTGACTAACCCAATAGTCACCACAACAATAGTATGAACATCCATTCATACCAACCCATCAAGTTTTAATTAAATGTTGTAGTCTAGTTCTTGCGGGAAATCACCAAGCGTGTCCAAAACCTAGGATGAGGCTATTCGAATAGATTTAACCCTGCAGAGGTGTACCAATGTACCCACACGCCAGACCGCCTTTTCGCCAAGCTATTAGCACACTTCCTTTGGTATGCCGGCACGGCTAAGTCCTACGAGACATTTCCAATGGATGATGCTAATTAAGAGCCGCAACCCACGAGAGAAAGATACATTAGCCAGCTTACAGCCGATCTGCTAATGCTCCCCTCACAACACAACACATTTTGAAAACACCCACCATCCAGCTCATAATTAACACCCCCAAAGTACTTAGTCAAGAGAGGTCCCATATCCCCCTCGTGTGGTTAGCACGCGAAAGTGCTTGGATCAATGGCGCAAGTAACTCGGTCCTTGGGGACTTAGGCACCATTCCGTTCACACCCAACAAATCACACCAACATCCATTGTGCCCAAGTCAAACAATTTTGTTTTCATTTTTGTTTATTTACAAAGTAACAAAGCACAAGATGGACATAATGGAATAATAATTTTTGTGTGATCAAGGTCATCGACATAATGTCGACAACCGCCCATTTCTATCGGTAGCTAAGCATTCTAAGCATGACACCGCAAAGACAAAAAAAAGAGCATAATTAAATCACCGGGCTCTAATTCACCAGCGATATTATTAACCTATGGTTTGTGGCAGGGGATAACAATTTAAGGGCAACCATGCAATATGAATAGCTACCTCTAAACGATAAATTACTTTAACACAAAAGCATGCATACATACAAGTTAAATAAAGTATTAGACTTTGAAAGTAATGGGATTAACGGGATATGATCAAACTGCTTGCCTTTGCCTTGCTAGAGATGCTCAATATGCTGCAGAGGATCACTCTCACGATCAACGTCATCTAATGATAAAAACTGCCAAAGTGAAAAACAACGAATAAACACCAGAATTCCAAAAAGTCTCCAACAAATAAGAAATTAATACAAAAGAAAGATAATGATTTCCGATTAATTGAGAGACATATACTGATGGATTTGGAGTTGAAAAGAATTGGTTAAGAAACTTTTTGAAATTAAGACGATGGCATAAGGTCTACTATGGAACAAAAGCTTTCTAAGGACATGAACGCTAGAATGGTCTAAAGACTAAATGAAACAAGAAAGACTCTTGCTACCAGGATTGTCCAGGTTAGTAGTTTTCTAACAACTATGCCATATTACAAAACACACAGCCTACAACACCACTAGCAGGTAACAAGTTGCTCTCTGAAGGCTCAAAAATATATATATCTCCCTACTCAACTTATAAATTTCCACCTAACATTCTGGTAGCCTCTCTAACAGCAAAAATCTCTAAACATAAGTGCTACTGGACAACTTTCTTCAAAAATCAACTACCACCATTTAACTAATATGTGAAAGTTAACTAAATCTCAGCATGAAGATACCTTATTGCCTTGCAATGCTAATAAGCTAACTTGCTACTAACGGACTAACTTTTCAATGCCTGCAAGAACTGATCATGCTACTAAACCTTCAAATGCTTACAAAATTCATAGTTCATCCTAACCAAAGGTACATACAAACTCATCTATAGTACTGAACATATCACTGCATGTTAACTACTTCAGGGAAACATTCATCTATCCTCCAATAGAACAACACACACTATCATGCACATATAGAAAAGAATAGCCTGAGAGAGCACAAGGGGAAACAATGGGGAGCCAGGGATGGCTCGGGCGGTCCTTGCACCAGCGAGGGGAGGCATCGGCTTCAGCCGGCAACGGCAACAATGGGATCGGGGAGGTCGAGACGGCCCTGGGGATTTCACCTGCAGATAAACACATGCATTCATACAAACACACAGAGAGCACAAGAGGAAACTAAAGGTGGCTCGAGGACACTAATGGAAGTGACGTGCGGCTGCTGGGCGCAGAGAAGACCGGGAGGCGATGGCACTCAAGGCTTGGCTCTCACGAGTGGCGGCGAGCGGCGGGGTTTCGGCGAAGCTGGTGACGACGAGCAGCTCTGCGGTCGGCGCAGCTCGGTGGGGGAGGCAACGGAGCGGATCCAGCGCGAAGTAGCTGGGCCGACGACGGATCTGGAGCGGCGGCGGTTTTTGACGGGCCATGGGGAGGCGGAACGGGTAGATCTGGGGCGGCATGGAGCGGATCCGGTGGTGGGGCGAGGACGGGCGACCGGGAGCCAGGAGGTGGCGACGGAGTAGCCAAACCGGGCCAGGGCGAGGTGGTGGCGGTGCTGCGGTCGGCGCCAGAGGAGATGCGGCCGGTGGCTCTGCGGTCGGCGCCGAGGGCGACGGATCTAGAGCCGGGCCAGGGAGGGCAGCGCAGCAGCGGGCCAGGAGGAGGCGGTGGCGCATGGGGGAAGGTGGATCCGGCGGTGGAGGGAAGAGCCGGCGGCTGCTGAGGGGCGGCGAAGGGAGGAAGGAGCTGGGAGCGGCCGGCTGGGGGAGGGAGAGGCGGCGGCGGCGCCATGGCCGGGCCAGGGGGACGACGGGCTAGCAGGAGGCGAAGGGAGGAGCCGGGGCTCGGGTGAGGACGGAGCGTGGCCAGGAGGTGGCGGTGGCCGGCGCTAGCTGAGTGAGGGAGGTGAGCTCGGTTGTGAAGGAGCCAACCCATGGCTTCTTGCTTCTCAGTGGATAAGAACGGGAAATGGAAGAATGGCGTAAGGAAGAAATGGCTGGGGGTAAAGGGATGAAACCATGGGCGCATTGCGGTGAGGGGAAGAAAACCAGGGGCGGGGGTTGGTCCGAAACCAGGGGCGAAGGAACAGGGGATTTGCCGATTTTTCCAAATTGGCTGAGGGAATTTAGGGGATTTTATTAACCTAGTAAAATACTCGAAAATTTCTGAAATTTTTATGGAAGGCTGAAAATACAGTGAATGTGCAGTTGTAAAATTTCTATGGCTTTTCATGTATTTGCGGCCACACGATCCAGTTTGAACGGCTGGGATAGATTGAGACAAACGGAAATGCCGAATGGCTCAAGTAATTACGAACGTTAGATTCAGATCTAATGGTAACGAGCCTAGAACCTTAGTTGATCCGGCTCAACCAAGAGACGCAGTCTGGCTCGGGTCGGTGCGCTCAAAACGACTCAGCGCCCGGGGATGCGCCGTGGCGGTTGGATCACGATCCAAGGGCTAAGATGCCACGCGCTTTTGAACGGCGCGGGTGCGGAAAAGGGTTGGGGAGCGTGAGCGGTGCGATCTAAATCAGACGGCTCACGACGACGCGCCAAGAAAAGGGCTCGGGACAGTGCGCAAGGTGGTTAGGTCGCACCGGTTGGGCTCGGTCCGGCTCGAGTCCAACAGTAGTTTGACCCAAGATCGACTGAGGTTAAAATTTGAGCTGAAAACCTTGAGGGATATTTAGAGATAGCAAACTAACTCTAAAAACTCCAAAATTTTAACTGGAGGTTGCTGACTCTAGGATCAACCTTGTGTACATTTTCCAGAGGTTTTTATGCATAGCATTTTTCTCAAGAAATTCCTCAAGGTTTGTTCTAGGGTTTGACCAATTGAAAAATTGGTTTGACTTGCCTCCAAAAATTATCAAATGATTTCTAAAAATTATGAAATTTTTCAGAGGAGTCACACACAATCCCTAGAACCAAGGAAAAATATTTCCAAAGGTTGAGTACAAGATTCTTGACAAAGTTGAATAAGGGTTTGACTTTAGTCAACAGGAGATTTGTGTTTTTGAATTCCACAACTCTTGACAAGAATTATAGAAGAGTTCAAGAGTTTTCAAGATGTGAGAAAAGTTTTAATTCCTACTCATTTAATTACATTTGAAACACACACCCATAATTGGTTACATTTGAAACATAAATCTAGGTTTGATTACATTTGAAACACAACCTAATATTTGGGATGTTACAGACGGCGTCTACGGGGGCTTGCTCTGGATTGCTCAGCGAAGCTAGGGGCACGACGGCATTGATGGAGGAGAACGGAGACGCTGGATCCGCGATCGCTAGCACGCCATGGTGCTCAAAACATCGTGAGCGCGTGTCCACTTGTGTGGAGAACGAATGCTGACCTGATGGGCCTGTGCATCAACGGCTGGGAGGAGACGGGCCGAAGAGGAGACGCTACCACGTGAAGAAGACAGAATTGGGAGGGAGAAAACAGCTTTCGGCTGGTGAGTCGGGTTCTAGCGACCGAGAAAAGGAAATGGCCCGGGGCTGTTGTCTGGGCGGTTCAGGCGAGTGGGTGAAACCCGAACTTGGCAGAATGTTTAGTTTGAAATTTGACTTTTAACTTCTGACTTTGACTGGCTGATTTAATTAGCAAACTAATTCTAAAAATTCTGAAATTTTGAAGGTGATTTCCTCAGGTGTTCCAGTACCTAGGAAAACCATTTCCAGGCACTGTTCACATCAGTTGTTTGCATTTTAAAATTCAAATTCAATTTTGAACATGCAAATCCAATAAGGAACCAAATAGCCTCCAAAATTTCCAGAAAATTTCAAATAACTAAACCAGAGCATATAGAACTTATCTAAAATATTTCCACACTTGAAACCTTTTTAATTTGCCCCAAATTCAAATTGGACTTTTGAATTACAGAAGAAGTATTGGATTATTAGGTTTTAACACATTTGCTTTGCAACAAAAGTTTTTAAAAAGCCCAAAATTTCAGAAATACTCATTAGGTGCTTAACTAATCCAACTTAGGGTTTTCGGGCTGTTACAAGTTCATTACTGGTATTTCAAACAATTACTCTTGTGTTGTACAAATTTAAAATGATCAAATGCCAATTGATGGGGGAAATAACACGCTCTCGCTTACCAGATGTGTAGATCAGGAAGGTGAGCAAATGCATGTGACCATCTCAATGTCACTACAATATCCACATTCTACTGGGCAATGGCATGCATATCCTCGTTATGCTCGCCACGTAGTAGTATCGTCGAATAACCGTAGGTCATCTAGCACATCCTTTGCATTCATGATTCACATCTGCTAAGCACAGGCAGGAGCAAGGTGCTCACCGTCCTGTTTTCATCGAAACAACAACTTATCCGGCTACGATTCATGGATTCGTTAAGATGCAAGAGAAGAGAGAGAGAGAGATCGAGTTGGGAGGAAGGTTAGAAGGTCCATTGGCTGCTGGCTGAAGAAGGGATTATACATCTAGATAGAAAATAATAGGGCAAAGGCATAACTGACTCGGACTGCACATGATATATGAGGTACATCAGCCAATAATGCACACATAAACAACTTTGCAAAGGAGATGCTTGGCAAGAAAGAAAGAACAAAAGAGAAGAAAGAAGCTGTCAGCAAAGGAACAAGAAGGTTCAGCAAGAACAAACGCATGCACAGGAGTTATTGGCTCAAATGACAATGTTTTGCGAGGAAATGTTGGAAATGTGGGCAACTTTTTAAATCCAGATTTGATTATGAGGCAAAGATCACAAAAAACTAAAGATGCATAAAACGATACTAAGAGCAGACATCTCATTGTACTTCTACACAGCAGGAAAAATTGGTCGAATGAACAGAAAACTGATCGTACGACAAATAGAGTGGTATTACGACCAACTTACAGTATAGGTCGTTGAAAAACAGGAAGCAGTGCAGACTCGATGCAGTGCATATCATAGATGATGCAACGTAGAGAGTGGTCGCGCAGATGCGCTGCCCAGAAACCTTATTGCCACCTCGTGTAGGTGAACTCTGCGACAATGGTTCAGAGATATCCGCTCACCCTCCTTCCCGGTGCACGCTGAGGAGAAGGATGGCTTAATTCGACAGCTCAAAACTTCAGCACAATTGATTAGAGAGGAAGATAGGAAAGGAATTAATCGATCACCTTGTTTGGATGTCTCCAGATCTTATTTAAGGTCGAGACAATTACTCTATAGTAAATGTCATAAAAAACCACTACTAACCGCTAATTCAAGACCAGTTAATGGTCATTAAGCAGTGTTTATTGATCCTAATTGTACCTAGTCTAAAGCTTCGACCACTGGTCTTCAGCTTCGACTAGTGTATTATGACCACACTGGTCTAAGGATTTGATCAGATGATTTGACCATACTGGTTTATGCCTTCCACCACAATGGTCTATGGCTTCGACCAGATTTTCGACTACACAGTATCGACCACTAAGAGGGCCCAACCCGGGGAGGTCCTTCGTGACCACCCAGGAGGTCTTCCCGAATTGCTCGGAGGTCCTCTAGGACCACCGAGGAGGTCTAGAAGGTCCACCCAGAGGTCCACTAAGACCACCCGGAGGTCTTCCAGGACCACCCAGGAGGTCTTTCTGGACTACCTGGAGGTCCCGGCCACTGTGCTCTGAGCTAGTCCCAAGATCAGTTGCTAGCTCGCACAGAATGCATCCATAGGTGTCATCACATCCATACAACAAACAAAAGATGAAGCAGATAAATTAACATTAATACCGATAAAAGACCTTATGGTCAAGCTTGTTTGCAGAGGTGCCACGCAGGGCTAACAACAAAAGAAAACATTATAGCAGAAACAAAACACAACGCAGAAGCCATTCGACGAGCCCACGGCTATCGAGTGGAGGATGTCTCCTAGCACGCATAGTCTTCAAAGAACTCCTCTTCAAAGAGCTCGGAGCTCCCTGGGAGGTCTTCGGCTGCTGATCAACCAGAGGGCACAAAGCCATGAGTACTTTGAATGTACTCAGCAAGTCATAGAGAAATGTTATGCAAGTAATATTCATGCAGGTCTTGACAAGGATAGCTGTAGGATTAGTTTGCGGAAAGCAACTTTTAAAGAAAATACATTAAGTAGATTGCAAAGCACAAGTTGAAAGATTACTACATAACTAGACAAGTTCTTTTGAAAACGACACACGACCACTCTGGTCGTGTGCCCTGACCACCCACAACCACCCTGGTCGTGAGCCCAGACCACTCACGACCACCCCGGTCGTGAGCCAAACCACTCACGACCACCCTGGTCGTAAGCCAAACCACTCGGAACCAACCATGACCACGATTTTGAGAAAAGATCTACCCCTTGCGAGATATCACCAGGCATTGTCCATAACCGGACATGGCTATTCAAATAGATTTACTCTCTACAGAGGTTGTACAACTTTACTCACAATATATGACCTGTCTAGTTGGTCTGGCATGGCCAATGCCACTACTCACTACCTTAGGTAAGCAGCCTAGAGAGCGTGTCAAGGCCTTTACAAAGCTCCGACCAGGCTTGGTTCTGCCTGCTAAGGTTTCACCATCCTAGTGGCCCCCTCTTGCGCTATGTGGATCAGCACGCACCACCACAACAGAACCAAACCAAGCCATTGCTAATTATTTGGTCCAGTCCACCCCATAAATGAACTTGTGGTTGCATGATATGCCCAGATCAACAAAACAAGGTTAAGTCCTTAGAGGCTACTCAGGAAAGACCACCTCATCCCAGTGAGCGTACAACACCCCTTTACTGCATGATCACTTGCCTGAGTAAGAAAACATTTTTGGAGTTTTATTCGGCCAAAAGACCACCCTGGTCCTGGCACAACAAATTTTACAACAGTGGCATCGCACCACGATTGACACAACTGAGGCATCCCACCACAGCTGCACAACAGTGGCATCTCACCATAATTCCATAGTTTATTTAGTCAAGTTTATCATTGATGAATCATGTGAACGAGAGGCCAACGTCTAAATAGAGCATGACTAAGCATAGAACGCACCCATGTTGGTATATCAACAATGACCAACTAAGATAAACCATCCTACAGGTGTTCAAAGTTACATGTCAACATGTTGTTTCCAATTATTCAAGGAGTCTTACTGACAAGTGGGTGTGTAGCTACTCCCAAAACCATTTTTATACAAATAGCCGTGCATGTTAATATAAAACAAGATACTTTTCATAAAACATGTTCAAAATGATCTAAGGCCTATGACTTGCCTTCGCTGAAGTCTTGAGGTCCACGAACTCCTAGGACACGCCGGGTTCTACACGTGCGAAAAGAGCCAAATTGATAAAACGAATCCAAATAAACACCCAGGCAAAGCCAAAGAACTTAGAAGAAAAGAACTGAGTTAGACAAAAGCAGAAACAGGACCACTAAGGTTGAGCTTGAGAGAAGGAAGTTGAGGGAGAGAGAGCAAGGGAGAAGGAATGGCGAGAGAAGCTAAAAGGAGGGCAAAAAGAGCTCACCAGAACTTTATTTGAAGTGGAAATGGGGAACCAATCAACTGGGTGATGTGGCGAGCTTTGCGGCAGTGCAGTGAGGTTCAACGGAGACAATGGCATTTAATGCCCATGTCGCCATAAGGACAGTAGCATGCATCGCGCACGACCGACAAAGACAGCCGCATTTAATGCGCACGTCTCCACCGGAGAAGGGCAAGGAAGAGAAAACAACCCGGGCTAACCAGCGACTGGTCAGGAGGGTGGTCTCTGCAAAAGGACCAGGAGGGTGGTCTTTGCAAAATGACCAAGGGAAGGTGGTGACCCAAAGGGAGGTCTTGACCGCGAGGGGAGGTCGCGACAAAACGACAAAAGGAGGAGGTTGCAACCTCAGAGGGAGGTCGTGGCAAACGACAAAAGGTGGAGGTCACGGCCTCAGAGGAAGGTCACGGCAAAACGACAAAAGGAGGAGGTCACGGCCTCAGAGGGAGGTCGCGGCAAAACGACAAAAGGAGGAGGTCGCGCGGCCTTAGAGGGATGTCGTGGCAAAATGACAAAAGGAGGAGGTCGCGGCCTCAAAGGGAGGTCGTGGCAAAACGACAAAAGGAGGAGGTCACGGCAAAACAACAAAAGGAGGAGGTCGCGGCCTCAGAGGGAGGTCGTGACCTAGAGGGTCGTCTTCACAAAAAGACCACGGGGAGCTGGTCTTTGCAATAAGACCAAAGAGGTGGTTTTTGCAAAAAGACCGCAAGGGCGAGGAGGTCCAAACACGAAGGGAGGTCTCGACGGTCAAGATGAACCTGAAGGAGATCCTAACGGCCAAGTTGCATCAAAGGGAGGTCTTGACGACTAGGATGAACCCGAAGGAGATCCTGACGGTCAAGATGCAACAAAGGGAGGTCTTGACTGCCAGGATGAACCCGAAGGAGATCCTGATGGCCAAGATGAATCACAGGGAGGTCTTGACGGCCAGGATGAACCCAAAGGAGATCCTGACGGTCAAGATGCAACAAAGGGAGGTCTTTATGGCTAGGATGAACCCGAAGGAGATCCTGATAGTCAAGATGCATCAAAGGGAGGTCTTGACGGTCAAGATGAACTCGAGGGAGATCCTGACGTCCAAGATGCATCAAAGGGAGGTCTTGATGTCCAGGATGAACTTGAAGGAGATCCTGACGGTCAAGATGCAACAAAGGGAGGTCTTGACGGCCAGGATGAACCCGAAGGAGACCCTGACGGCCAAGATGAATCACAGGGAGGTCTAGACAGCCAGGATGAACCCGAAGGAGAACTTGACGGTCAAGATGCAACAAAGGGAGGTCTTGAGAACGGGAAGAGAAAAGGGTTGAACGGGAGGAAGGTCCCGAGAGGAGGAATCCAACCCAACTTTGAATTTTCGGAAATCAAGGATGTTTGAAACACAAACCGAGCTTGGAGCACCTTGGGGTGGTCGTGACCCAAGGAGAGGTCAAATCCGAAGGAGGGTCCAAAGTGAGAAGGAGGTCTAGACCGAAAGAAGGTCTAAACCAAAGGAAGGTCTAGACTAGAGGGAGGGGGAGAAAGAGATCTGAACGAGATAGATAGAGGGAAAAGCAATGCTAGAGCATGAATAACTCCAAATAAACCAGACTTGACTTAATTGAAGTTCAATTAATTCAAGTTAAACATGCAAATTTCCAAAATCTCCAAGTTAAGCTTGAGCAGTTGAACAAAACCGAATGGTTAGCTTTTAAAATTCGAATTTTCAAACACACAAAAAAACTGGGGCGTTACAAACCTACCTCCCTTAAAGGGAATCTCGACCCCGAGATTCAGGCTGACTAGGGAATAGGTGCAGGAACTCGGTCCTCAAGTCCTCTTCATGCTCCCAGGTGGCTTCTCCTTTAGTGTGGTTGCTCCACTGGACCTTGCAGAAACGGATGACTTTGCTCCTTGTGACTCGCTCTGCCACTTCCAAGATCTTGATGGGTTGCTCTTTGTAGGAGAGGTCTTCTTGGAGGTCGTCTGCTTCCAAAGGCATTTGCTCTTCAGGCATACACAGGCACTTCCTCAACTGGGACACATGGAAGACATCACGCACGCTGGACAGCTGAGGTGGGAGCTATAGCTTATAAGCAACTTCTCCTCTTCGGACAAGAACTGGGAAAGGTCCAATGTATCTTGGGGCAAGCTTCCCGCTAACTCTGAAACGTCGCATTCCTTTGAGAGGTGACACCTTAAGATACACATAGTCCCCAGGGGCGAAAGCTAACTCTCGGTGTCGATTATCAGCATAGCTTTTCTACCTGGACTGAGCTATTCTCAGCTTTTCCCAGATGGACTTGACTTGATCTTCGGCTTCCTTCAAGATGTCTGGTCCAAGCACTTGTCCTTCCCTTGATTCAGTCCAATACAATGGTGTTCGGCATCTTCTTCCATAAAGGGCTTCGAACGGGGACATCTATAGGCTTGCTTGATGACTGTTGTTGTACGAAAACTCGGCATATGGCAACATCTAATCCCAGTTGGCCTGGTTCTCTAGGGCGTAGGCTCTCAACATGTCTTCTAGGACTTGGTTCACCCGCTCTGTTTGGCCATCTGTTTGAGGGTGGTAAGCTGTACTGAAATTAAGATTAGTGCCCAGGACACTGTGTAGCTTCTGCCAAAATTTTGAGGTGAACTGGGATCCCCGATCTGACACGCGTTCTTGGGTACTCCATGCTGACACACTATCTTTGCCATGTACAATCCAGCAAGCTTATCTCCGAATAGGTGGTCTTGATTGGGAGGAAGTGAGCCACTTTGGTTAGGCGGTCCACGATCACCCAAATGGAATCATACCCAGTTCTTGTTTTTGGTAGACCAATGATGAAATCCATGCCAATTTCCTCCCATTTCCACTCTGGTATGCTTAAAGGTTGCAAGAGTCCAGCAGGTCTTTGATGCTCGACTTTAACTCGTTGGCAAACATCACACTGAGCTATAAATTCTGCAATCTGAGGCTTCATGTGAGGCCACCAATAGAGCTCCTTAAGGTCTTGGTACATCTTTGCACTTCCAGGATGAATGGAGTATAAGGCTCCATGGGCTTCCTTGAGTATCAATTGCTTGAGCTCATTCTGGTCTGGAACACAAATGCGCTTGCCGAACAAAACAGTGCCTTGCTCATCTTTAGAAAACCCTAGGGATTTGCCTTTCTTCATGTTGCTCTTGATCACCTTGAGATCTGCATCCTCTTCCTAAGCCTTCTTGATTTGATCTTGAAGGGTTGGTTACACTTCCAGAGCGGCTAGGAAACCTTCTTCTACTATCTCAAGCTTGAGCTTCTGAAACTCTTCATAGAGTGCGGGCTGGCTCTCCTTAAACTTCAGGGTATTGTAGTAGACCTTCCTACTCAAAGCATCGGCTACCACATTAGCTTTTCCAGGATGATAGTGGATTCCAACATTGTAGTCCTTGATCAATTCTAGCCATCTCCTTTACCTCATGTTAAGATCAGCTTGAATGAAAATATACTTCAAGCTCTTATGGTCAGTATACACTTCACAACGATTGCCCATAAGGTAATGGTGCCATATCTTCAGAGCATGCACTACAGCAGCCAACTCTAGGTCATGAGTGGGGTAGTTGACTTCATGAGGTCTTAACTGACGAGAAACATATGCCACTACCTTCCTCTCTTGCATCGAACACACCCAAGACCTTGTCTTGAGGCATCACAGTAAATCTCAAAATCCTTTCGGACATCTGGCAAAACCAGCACTAGGGCAGTGGTCAAACGCCTCTTCAACTCTTGAAAACTCTACTCACACTCAGAAGTCCAAGCATACTTCTTTTCCTTCTTCAGCAACTAAGTGAGAGGTCTTGCTATCCTGGAGAACCCTTCTATAAACGAGCAGTAGTAACCTGCCATGCCAAGAAAACTCCTGATCTGGGGCACCGACTTGGGTGATTCCCAATCGAGCACATCCTGGACCTTGTTGGGGTTAACAGCGACTCCCTCTACCGATTGGATGTGCCCCAAGAAAGTGACCTCCTTCAGCCAAAACTCACACTTGTTGAACTTTGCATAGAGTTGATGATTTCTAAGCTTGTTCAAGGCCAAGTGGAGGTGCTCTTCATGCTCCTCTTCACTCTTTGGAATACACCAGGATGTCATCAATAAAGACAATGACAAATTTATCTAGATATTCCATGAACACTTTATTCATCAAGTTCATGAAGTAAGCAGGGGCATTGGTCAAACCAAAAGACATGACTGTGAATTCAAATAGGCCATATCGGGTAGAGAAGGCTATCTTGGGTATGTCTTCTGGTCGAATCTTCAACTGATGGTATCTTGACCTCAAGTCTATCTTGGAGAACACTCCGGCTCCCTTTAACTAGTCAAACAGGTCATCTATCCTAGGTAATGGGTACTTGTTCTTGATGGTGACTTCATTGAGAGCTCTATAGTCCAGACACATCCACTGAGTACCATCCTTCTTTGCAACAAAGATCACCAGAGCTCCCCAAGGTGAAGAACTTGGTCTAACAAATCCTTTCTCCAGCATCTCTTCAATTTACTTCTTCAACTCAACCAGGTCATCAACAGGTAGTCGATAAGGTCTCTTGGCTATTGGAGCAGTTCCCAGGACCAGGTTGATGACAAACTCCAGGTCTCTATCTGGTGGCATTCCAGGTAGCTCATCTAGGAAGACGTCTGGGAACTCACAGATCACTAGCACATCTTCTAAGGACACAGCTTGGACACTGCAAATCATTGCTGTCTCAGGCTTCACAGAGGAGGCTTCAAACTTTACCTTAATCCCCACTAGACTGACGAAGGTAATGCTTCTACCACCACAATCCAAAACTGCTTGGTGACTAGCAAGCCAATCCATGCCCAAAATCACATCTAGGGACTGGGTGTTAAGGAGGATCAAGTTGGCTAGAAATTCTACCCCTTCTATGAGGACCTTAACTTGTGGACAACCCTGGTTTGTGCTTAACTCCGAACCGGGGGATTGAACCAACAAGGTGGTTTTAAGAGGTGAAACCTTCAATTGATGATTTTCAGCAAAAATCTGAGAAACAAACGAATGGGAAGCTCCAGAGTCAAACAAAACGGCAGCTGGGACTGCGTTAACTAAGAACTTACCCAGCACAATGTCCGAGGCTGTCTGGGCTTCCTCGACAGCAACATGGTTCACACGACCTCTTCCAAACGATTGAGGGGTCTTGGTTGGAATAGCTAGTGTTTGAGGTGCTCCACGAGCTGCTCCTGGCGCGGGGGTCCTGGTTGGGGTGGCTCCCAAGTTGAACTAGACTGGAGCTGGACCTTTCTTCTGAGGGCAATTGCTGGTGTAGTGCCCCAGTTGGTGACATCTGAAACAAGTGATGCCTGCGGCAGGGTTGTTGCTCCTTGGAGGTTAGTTAATGGTGTTGCTGCTGGAGCTGGTGCTGCGGTGACTTGGTGTAACTGGGTGAGCTGCTGCTAGAGAGGTCCTGAAGGTGATCTGAGGGGAAAACTAGCTGGGGTGCTACGCACTTGTCCTGGCTCTCTGCGGATGGCCCTGACGAGCTCCATGCTGAGACGCCTTCCTCTTATAGGACTCTGAAAGCTCCCGACGAGACTCTTCTATGAGTAGGGTCTTGTTCACGAGCTGCTGAAAATCCGTATAGTCATTGCCAACCACTTGGACCTTCAAACTCGGGATGAGACCTCGCTTGAAACGCTTCTGACAGGCATCATTGGTAGCCACATCCTCTGGAGCATACTGCGAGAGTTGAGTAAACTTATTGAGGTACTCACTCACCGACATGCTTCCTTGCTTCAATTCCCAAAATTCATTCTTCTTCATTTCCACCTTCCCATCTGGAATATGAGAATGGCAGAAGGCTTCAGAAAACTTAGCCCAAGAGATGTTCTGGTGGTTCTCGTGGGTGACACAATAGTTTTCCCGCCACTGCCATCTGTGCCCTCCAATTGGTGCATAGCATAGAGAACCTTCTCACGATCGTCGCACCGGGTGATGGTGAGCTTCCTTTCGGTTGAGCACAGCCAGTCATCCGCATCCAACGGCTTGGAAGAGTTGGAGAACATGGATGGCCGGGTCCTCATGAAGTCTACCAGCCGAGACTGAGGAAAAGCTGGTAGGGGCTTGGTTGCTCTGGTTCTGCTCCAAGTAAGGCCGCAGAGGTCTGGTTCTATTGTGCTATTGTCTGGCCCATGTTCTGCATCATGGTGTTCATCAGTTGGGTCTGAGCTGCCAGGAACTGGCTCATGCTCTGATCTTCTAGGGCTACTAGGGGAGGCAGGGGTGGTGGCAAGGAGGGATCCACTGGATCATCCTAACTAGCGGAGGCGCGGGTCTGAACCATCTGCATAGGCCTTCCCAAGGTTAATAGACGAGAGAGAAAAAGCATGGTAGGTAAGAGGGAAAAACATGATAGACGAGTAAGAGCAAGGAAGAAAGACGGAGCACCCTAACCCCAAAAGCCAATGGCCACAAGGCCAGAAGAAAGCAAAAAGACCCAAATAGGGGGTCTGAAGACAAGGTCTAAACGGTGCTATACTAGGGAGGACCACTTCTACTAAGGCACTTCTAACCTATCTTACGAGGGTGGGCGACTTAAAACAAAGCTCGTTCCTACAGATATTCCTGAGGTAAGAAGGTCAATTTAAACTTGAAAACAAAGTTTCAGAGGGGGTAAGGGGGAGAGAATCTAAGATTAAGGTGAGAAGAGATTTGAACAAGGTGAGAACAGAATAGAGCAAGATGAGAAAAGAATAGCTAATCATGATACTGTGATGGTTTGATTTAGAAAATAAATTTTTAGACTCTCGACTAAAATGACCATGCTAACTAAGGTTACATCCTACAGTCGATATGGCTCTGATACCACCTTTGAGAGGGCCCAACCCTAGGAGGTCCTTCGTGACCACCCAGGAGGTCTTCCCGAACTGCTCGAAGGTCCTCCAGGACCACCGAGGAGATCTGGAAGGTCCACCCGGAGGTCCACCAAGACCACCCGGAGGTCCTCCAAGACCACCCAGGAGGTCTTTCAAGACCACCTAGACGTCCCGGCCTCTATGCTCTGAGCTAGTCCCAAGATCAGTTGCTTGCTCACACAGAATGCATCCATAGGTGTCATCACATCCATACAACAAACCAAAGATGAAGCAGACAAATTAACATTAATATCGACAAAAGACCTCATGGTCAAGCTTGTTTGCAGAGGTGCCACGCAGGGCTAACAACAAAAGAAAACACTGCAGCGGAAACAAAACACAACGCAGAAGCCATTCGACGAGCCCACATGCTATCGAGTGGAGGACGTCTCCTAGCACACATAGTCTTCAAAGAACTCCTCTTCAAAGAGCTCGGAGCTCCCTTGGAGTTCTTCGACTGCTGATCATCCAGAGGGCACAAAGCCATGAGTACTTTGAATGTACTCAGCAAGTCATAGAGAAATGTTATGCAATTAATATTCATGCAGGTCTTGACAAGGATAGCTGTAGGGTTAGTTTGCGGAAAGCAACATTTAAAGGAAATACATTAAGTAGATTGCAAAGCACAAGTTGAAAGATTACTACATAAGTAGACAAGTTCTTTTGAAAACGACACACGACCACCCTGGTCGTGTGCCCTGACCACCCACGACCACCCTGGTCGTGAGCCCAGACCACTCACGACCACCCTGGTCGTGAGCTAGACCACTCACGACCACCCTGGTCGTAAGCCAAACCACTCGGCACCAACCACGACCACGATTTTGAGAAAAGATCTACCCCTTGTGAGATATCACCAGGCGTTGTCCGTAACCAGGGACATGGCTATTCAAATAGATTTACTCTCTGCAGAGGTTGTACAACTTTACCCACAGTACATGACCTCTCTAGTTGGTCTGGCATGGCCAATAACACTGCTCACTACCTTAGGTAAGCAGCCTAGAGAGCGTGTCAAGGCCTTTACAAAGCTCCGACCTGGCTTGGTTCTGCCTGCTAACATTTCGCCATCCCAGTGGCCCCCTCTTGCGCCATGTGTGAGACCCCGACGTTTATTCGGCTCATAATACTTAGTCATCCAATTGACCCAAGTATTATCAACCAAATAAACCCGGTCTCGAGAGATGTATACTCCCCAGGATGTAGTATACATACCTCACACCAAAAGAATGTATCAATTCCATACAACACATAGAACATAAGCAACAAACCGTGGTTAATATTAATATGGAATAGATATTACAAAGAGGGGCCCTTAGGCCAAATAGCAACAATTCTACAAAGATAACAAATGAAGCAAAAAGTGCCATAAAGATGGCTATAACACAAAGCCAATCGGTGTGCCTTAACCCCTAGGCATCCGACCGACCGCCAAGCTAGTCGTCAAGAAACCGCAACACGTAGCACAAAAGAGAGGCTCTTGGAGCTCTCCTTCTTCCTCTGCAACAAAAGCCACAAAATTGCCACAACCATGGGCGATGAGTACATAAAGTACTCCGCAAGACTTACGTGTGAGATAACAGAACTATAAATAGCTACATGCAAGCTTTATTTAAGTGGATGAGGCTTTGGACTCATTTTAGCATAAAGCAACATTTATTTGCAATAACATAGTAGATTGAAGGCAATTTGGCAAAGCATTTTTAAATGTTGAAGTAACAACGAGATAATAACATAATAACAACAACAAGATCAACCTGGAAGTGACTAACCCAAGTCACCACAACAATAGCATGAACTCCCCGTTCATACCAACCATGTCAAGTTTTAATTAAAGGTTGTAGTCTAGTCTTGAACGACCTTACCAAGCATGTCCATAACCTAGGGCGAGGCTATTCAATAGTTTTATCCTCGCAGGTGTACCACTGCACCCACACGCCGCATCGCCTTTCCATTAGGCACACTACCTTTGGTATGCCTAAGCACAGACTAAGTCCTACGAGACATTTCCAAAGGACAATGCTAATTTGAGTCGCACAACCCACGGGGAGAAGGAGACATCACACAACCTTCCCTAAGCTAATGCTCCTCCCACATCACACACACATTTTATCTTTAAAAACACACCAACCGAGCGACCCCAATTAACACCGCCCAAAGTACTTAGTCAAGAGGGGTTCCATGTAACAGCCTAAAGTTCTGTTACCAAATTAAAATTAAATAAAATTATTATTTTATTGGATTTTCTGAAATTTGAAAGAGTTTGATTGCTTTATTTGAATTTTTGAAGTTTTAAAAGTCAAAAATGAAATTTATTGAAGTTTTTGAAGTTTTATTTGAGTCAAAGTTGAAAAATGAAAAGTAAATTAATTTTAGAATTTTTGAAATTTTAAAAGCTTTTCCCTAATTATTTTAAAGGCAAAATAAATTATGAGCAAAAACTATTACCATTTAAGTTGGAATTATTTTTATTAAGTTCAAAATAATTATAGGAATTTTTGAGAATTTTTCTAGAATTTTTGGACTCTATTTGCTATGTTCAAAAAAATATTTGATTTAATGCTTAATCCTTATTTCGAAAATAAAAAAAAATTTATTTTCTTCCACGTGGAGCTTCCCATCTGGTCACCCCTCTTGATTCTGCCCAAAGTCATGCACACTTAACATCCAGGTTCTTCATGCATGGCTACCACTTGCCCTTTTGTCTCTAATCAATATATATATTCCTTTTATTCTTTTATTCCTCTCTTTCTCTCTCCTGCCGCACTGCTACAGTAACCATCCGGTACTGTTCATCCAGATCCAACGTGCTACAGTAAATCGCATGGTACTGTTCATCCTCGACCTCCGACCGAGAACTGCTCCAGAACGTGTACACAACCAACCCAAAACTTCCAAATTCGATATCTTTCTCTCGGTGCACATAAAGGCGAGCCGCTTATGCCACGCGTCCGTCTTGATCTCCTCTCCCAATCCCCTGATTTGGTGTTCTCCGAATCAATCTATTTTTGTCGCAATCTGCAGAAAACCGAGCTTCAACTCCATTAATGGCTGCGGTGGTTTTTCTCCCCATTCTCCCCATTCAATGCGTTAAATTGAATCCGCTCGAGGCGGAACGTGCGCGATTAACGCCACGCACGTAGCCACACCATCAAATGGATGTTTTACCCTCTAAATGCAATCAATTGTGGCAGTTTTCAAATGACCTTTCATTGCACTCGAAAACCGCCGCTTCATTCTCCTCCTCCCGCCCTCTCCGCCCCTATAAAAGGGAGCCCGAGGTAGCTCTCCTCCTCCTCATCCTGAACCCCCAAGCTCCCTACCCTCTCCCACTCTCATTTGCCGGCAATTGAGTTTCCCTTCACAAGAACCGGTTTGAAGTTTCTTCGATTCCGTGCCGCCACCGCTGCCCCACCGTCGCCGTCTACACCATCGCCATGACATCGCGTTTCTCGCAGTGCTTCCTCCTCTTCGCCGAACCCACGAGCACCACCTTCTCCATGCGCCATTTTTCCCCAAGCTCTGCCGGCTGGAGGTTAAAGAAAATGAACAGTAAATCTATTATCTAGTTTCATGCATGCTCCTTTGTACATACACCTTTTAATCATTCCAAAATTTCGTTCTCCCACATACAAGCTCCAAATCCATTGATTCCTTCACCTAAATTCATCTAAATTCATCTACTATTTTTAGTATTTATTTCATAATTTTTAGATTTAATTTATTTTTCGTTAATTATTTGGTCGATTTTGCGCGTCGCTGCCGCCGACGGCCGACCTTGCGCATTCCACGACAACCGGGGTGAGCGTTGTGTTCCCCACGGTACCATCTTCAAATCGCCGCAAACCTCATCCGCTAACTCCTCTCCGCTTGCCCTTAACGCCGTCATCCGCCTGCCGTCCGCCAAGATTTTATCTGTCGATCAAGTCACCATCGGATGTTATCTGTCCGAGCCATCAACACTCGTTGAGTTTGCCTCGACATATCGTACTTCTATCACCATCACCTTGGTCATAAAACTCTTTCTTTGTTTCCAGTCATCCGAAACCACAATATCCGATGAATAGTACAATTTTGGAATTATATTATTTCATGTGACATTCAACCTTCCGAATTTCGTTCTCCTACGAACTCCGATTAAGTCAATTCAACTTCCTAAATTCATATAAAATCGATACCTTCCCAGCAGTATTTATGTTATAATTTTTGGATTTTTATTTGAATTTTATTTGAATTTGGCTTATTTTCACGTATAGATTTCTAACGACTTTGGAGAGTCGATTTCAACGCCATTTGAGAATAATCCATTAAGCAAGGCAAGTTACATTCTTGACCATATTTGCACCCAGTATTTAAAATTATTTAAATTCTGTTTTAAATTATTATTGCATGTGTATTTATATTCAAGTAATTTAAATTCTGTTTTAAGCTTTATAGTTATTCCCAATGCCTTTGTATGTCCAATTATTGTCAAGAGAGGTGGTATGGAGACTATTATCGAATGCATATATATTTTGGAGTTTGGATAATAAAGAGGATTGTGAAAGGATGTGTGTAGATGGAGGAAAATTGTTAATAGATAATGGATGATTACGAAATAGGTGATTATTGTATGGAAATAGATTATTATTAAGGATCGGATTGTGGTATTATTAGAGTTATATGATTGTTGGATATTAGATGTCAATCATAGATATAGATTATCATTGGTTTATTAGATATTGGAATGAATGATGTTGGATTATTAGAAATACATGATTATTATGGTTGGATTGTAGAAATAAATGATTATTGGATACCGGATTTTAGAGGTAGATTGTTGTTGATGTTGGATTAATAAAGATTGGATGATAGATAGATACTATAGTCAAATCTTGAATTGTTGATATTGGATTCTAGAAATAGATTGTCATTGGATATCGATTATCTAAAAATTTGATTATAGGATTACATAGTCATTGGATTGATAGATATCGGATTATAAAATTTGAGTATAGTTAAATATTTGGATCAATTGAAGTTGGATCATAGAAATAGGCCTATACGGTGCAGATTGGACTAATGAATTTTGGATTGCTGAAGGTTGGATTATCACAATGTTGATGGATTACATACTGATCTCGTTCTTGACAAGTCTTGGATATTTAACCCTCACCCTAGGTAAAATCTAGTTGATACAATAGTATGAACTAGAACATTTTGAGACAGATTATGCTTAGCAATGCTTAGACCCAAAAATGTTTGATTTGGGAAACTTTCAGCCAAAAATCAAATATTGTTTAAGAATCTATGGCATTGGTTTGTCATGGAAGTTTTGTCGTAAATGAATTTGAGAAAAATAAAATAAAATTATGGTTTGTACTTGGGCGAAATGGTTGTTTGGATGGTGCATGTTAATGCACGGGATCGAGTCATTTCCATGATCGAGGCCCATGGGTTTTGTGGAAAGTCGCCTAAGTCGCTTGAGGACCGCCTCGAGCTTCCTTTGCTATGCCTATAATGGGCTATGCCTCACCGTACAACCACATGTCCTCGTAATGGGGCGAGGACCTCGCTAATTAATTTGTAAAGTTCCATCGCGGTTGATCCTGTTTATGCGTGGGCGGTCTTTCATGGCCATTTCTTTTGACAAAGTCTTTCATGACTATTGTTCCCACCGGCGCAAGAGGGGCTAGGAACTCATGGATTTCTATTCCAATGGGGCGAAACCTTAGCGAGGGAAACTACGTGGAATGGCGCATTGTAAAGGCCTTGGCACGTGCTCTAGACCGCTACCTAAGGTAGTGAGCGGTGGCATAGATATATGCTTGATAAACTAGAGAATTCGTGTCTTGTGGGTAAAGTGTACAACCTCTGCAGAGTGTAAAACTATTCGAATAGCAGCGTCATGATCATGGACATGCTAGCAAAGCCACTCAAAGTTAGACTTTGGTTTTGATTTGAAAAGACTTCATCAAATGGATTATGCAAATGGGAATCAAGGAAGCCTTGTGATAGGAGGGTATCCTTCACCATTCATGTGTGAATGTTATCGACTATAAAATTGATTTATAAAATGAATTTTAGTTATAGAATAACTGCTTTGGAACTTAGTACAAGTATTTACAGAAAATCTTGTTTTATGCAAATTCAACCATATTAAGCTTTCCTTTGAGATATCCATATATGCATGTCATTCTCATTTTGACGGGTGTAACTTGCGAGCACAGTAGTTGTGCTCATTCTTGCTTAATGCAAACAATTTCAGAGGAGAAGGACTTTGCCACCGGTGTGGATCTCGACGACTAGGCCGCTTCCCCATCGATTGCTGTGGCGGTTAATCGACTCTACTACATCTTCGCCTTCCGCTGTGTTTATTTTATTGTTGGCTTGTAAGCCCCTGTTGTAACAAACTCTGTTGATTATTAATAAAGTTATGCGATTTATGGATGTTACCATATTTGTTTAACTGTGTGAACTAGCTACTGATCATGGGACTAGTTCAGAAATGCACAGAGGATTTGGGACGTTAATCCCGGGTCTTACATTCCATATGCCCCTCGTGTGGTTAGTACGCAAAATCGCTTGGCTTAGTGACCCAAGTACTCGGTCCTTAGGGACCCAGGCATACCACCACATCCAAAAACCACGCCATCCATCCAATATGCCCAAGTCTAAATCAATCTTTTATTTTCAGTTTTTGATTTTACAAATTAATCAAAGCACAAGTGCTGGACATATAAGAGTAATAATCAGTTTTGAGTGATCAAGACCATCGACTAAGTCGATGATCGCCCATTTCTACCGATAACTAAGAATGTCTAAGCAATTTACATCGAAACTACTAAGTGATAA
The DNA here is from genome assembly GCA_036346405.1 of Phyllostachys edulis. Lineage (NCBI taxonomy): Eukaryota > Viridiplantae > Streptophyta > Magnoliopsida > Poales > Poaceae > Phyllostachys > Phyllostachys edulis. The sequence continues at coordinate 84,069,149 of CM070551.1, forward strand.
GAGCTCATCCAACGAGCTCCCACCACAGCAAATAACCTAAGCTCATGGTAGTAGAGGATGAACAATTCCTACAGATTATGCAACTATAGGCTTGCTAGCGACATTTAACACAAAGTAGCATGCATACATAGAAGTAAAACGATATATTAAGCTTTAAAGTAATGGGACAATGGTGGAAATGATCAAACTGCTTGCCTTGTTGCTGGTGGTCACTTTGTTGCGGAGGGTCACTCTCGGGATCACCACAAATGTCGGCTTCAACGGAAAAGCGAGAAAGAACCGATAAGAACGACGAAACACAACAAAGACAGCACAACAAACGAACTCCAAATTCTCTGAATTTTCTACAGCAGCAAGAGGGTAATTTCTAGGAAATTTTGCAACAAGAACCAATGGATTTGGATTCTCAATGCAAAAGATATGAGCAAAACAATTCTGCTCAGCCTATTAATTAGAAATATGTTACTGTTCATCACAAAATTTTCTAGAATAGAAGTGAAGCTGAAATTTTTACTGTAAAACCAGCACCTCATGAGATGAATAACACAATTGAGTTCACCTCATTTGGAGCTATATTGCACTCTCTATAATCTTTCAAAAACAAGAACTTGAACAAAATTATAATGCACAAGTCCTCATTTTCCTAACAGCAACATGCTCAAAACTAATTTTCACAGTGAGTTCATTAATAGAGGAAACCAGCCAAGTTGGTCTCACTCAAAAATAATCTAAAGAGCATTAGTTATGTATTTTACAAGTTAAGCATTGATTTAAGTGTATATTTTAAAGTTGGTTTTAAAATCTATATAAATCAGTGCTCTGAAGCTGAACTCAACTTACAATCATTTTTGGATTAAAGTCAAGTTCAATACAGAGCTAACACAATTTGAATGACCTCAAAAGGATTCAAAACGAAGAAGATAAGAAATTCTAAAGTCCATACCTTATTTCAGTTTAACTAAGACCTCACAGGAATTTCTAAAACCCATAAGGACAGGGGAGGATGTGAGCCACAGATCTTAAATCCAGCGGCTCAAGACCTCCCAGGAGAACATCACACACACGCACGTGAAGGTCCAGAGGTCCTGGACCTCTTAGCAACTCACATGCGCGAGGTGAGGGGGAGGTCGTGGCCGTAGATGGGAAATCCAACGGACCACAACATGGAAAGGAGGTCCGGAACGGACCAGATCTAAAGGGGAGGTCCTCAACGGTGAGATCTTCCAAAGGAAGATCTAAACTATCAAGATCTCCCCATGGAAGATCTGCATCGTCAAGACCTCACAAAGGAGGTCCTGGACGGTCCAGATGTTCCAAGGGAGGTCCTCGATGGTTCAGATCGTCCGAGGGAGGACCTTGACGGTCAAGATCTACCCGGGGAGGTCATGAACGGCTGAGACAACCTAGGGGAGGTCTAAGGGAGGTCCTAACATCACAGACCTCTAGGGAGGTCTGGACGGCCACGATTGCGCAAGGCGAGGTCTTGGACGCTCCAGATCTCCTCGGAGGAGGTCTGGACGTCCCAGACCCAGCGCCTTAACTCGCGCACGCACTTGGACAAGGTATAAATGCGCGCGGGACCATGAGGAGGTCCGCGCGAGGGAGGTTTTAAATGCGCACAAGAGACAGGTTAATGGCATTTAACGCTAACCCCATGATTGGAATGATTGGGCATTTAAAACGGTGAATTTATGTCCTAAAAACGACAATGACACGCTCGGGACGTCCGACAAAATCCCAAGCGTGAAGAAGTGATCCTCGCCGGCGATGTAGAGCCCGCCCATGAGATCCACGAGACCGCGGTCCGCAATAACCATGCGCACTCAAAGGACCTCCTCTCAACGGCGGCGACGGCCTTGAACGCCAAGCGAGCCGAGAGGACAACGAAGACAAGCACACTGCAGAAACCAAAATGCAAAAGGAAGCTCATGCGACATCCAATCAAGCGCAGTGCCCAATTTAAAAGCTCCGCGACCTCATACATGCGGGTGCCCAGCCGCTAAAGGACTATCGAGGAGTACCGGAGGTCCTAAGGTGCCGAGGAGGTCGAGGAAGGAGGACCGTGCCGGGAGGAAGGGTGCTCCACGGCCAAAGCTTCAACTTCAAGCTCCACTTTGTCCCCCTCGCAAATGCCCAACAATATCAAGTTAGGCCTTGGTCCCGGAGGGTAGGGCACAAATGGAAGCAAGGAGAAAAGGAGGAAAACTCCAGGACCCTTGTCCACCGAGGAGCTTCAAGCTTCTCAACAATGGCGCCAAGAGGGAGGAAAGGAAAGCTCAAATGACACGGTGCAAGCTTAGAGCTTAGAAGTGTGCCAAAGAAGCTAAGGGAGGAACCCAATGGGGTTTTATACTTTGGGAGAAGCAGCACACGAGCTGGGGTTAAGCTCATGGTGAGCTTAGCCCATGGCTCGGTCTAGGGTTTGGACAAGACATAAAGGTTGACAACCCGCAGTCTGTCTTGACCGACTGAAGAGGAAAGTCGACCAGCATTAAATGCAGGTCAAGAAAGAGCTGAAAAAAAGGACACGGTGGCCAGGCGCGCATTAACTCCACCGCTCAGAGCACGCATGCGCGCCAGAGGAAGGAGAAGAACAGGGGAGGTCCTTATGACCGCTGGATAAGACACGGGAGGTCCTAACCATCGGATCTCATTTTCGAACCGTTATGTTTTAAGTGGCCGGGAGGAGGTCCCACCACACGATCAAGGATGGGAGGTCGTGGCCCTCCGATTTCAATCGTCAAAACGCACGTGAGGAAAAGGGACAGAGGTCCAAAGCGTTGGATCTCCATCCAGCAGTCGCGGACCTCCGGTGAGGACTTAATCGCACGCGATCAAAAAGACATGAGGGAGGTCATGGCCTTTGGATTTAAATCAAGGGCACACAATGACCGGGAGGTCTGATATGATGCACAACAGTAAGGGAGGTCAGGACCGTTAGATTTAGATCTAAGGGTTCGATCAAAGGAGGTGGAGGTCCCGAGCTTGCGCAACGCACAAGGGAGGTCATGGCCTTTAGATTTAGATCTAAGGGCTACGATCTCACGTGCGCTGGGGAGGTCTGGTGCGCATGAGACAAAAAGGAGGTCGTGGCCGTAGATTTTAATCTAACGGTGCACAACAAAAGATGGGGGAGGTTGTGAGTGCTTGATAACACGGGGAGGTCGTGAGCTGTTGGATTTGATCCAATGGCTACGACCTTGGTTAGGTGGGAGGTTTGTTTAGTTTAGGTTGAGAGGAGGAGGTCAGGGCCATGGATCTTGGATCCAAGGGCTATGACCTCACGTAGGTGGGATGACCTGACTGAGTATGTTGAGGAGGAGGTCGTGGCTGTTGGATTTGATCCAACGGCCACGACCTCAACAAATGGGATGACCTCACGCAATGGTTTAACAAATCGAGGAGGTCTTTGAGGTTTAACACACGGGGAGGTCATGACCGCTGATCACGGATCCAACGGCAATGACCTCATGAGGTGGGAGGTCCTTGCGGTGTTGATCATGGAGGAGGTCGTGGCGGTTGGATGTAAATCAACAGCATGCGACTTTGATCAAGGTGGAGATGAGGTCTGCCGAGGTGCAGACATGGTTGGGCCGACCACTTGAACATGGCTAGCCCAAGGAACAAAGTAGGCTTTTAAATTTAGTTTTTAATAGCTGAAACTTACAAGAATTATTTGAGATAGCAAATGAACTCCAAATTTGATGAAATTTTAACTGGAGCTTGCTGACACGAGATCAACCTTGCATAAAATTTCCAGAGGTTATTATGCAATGCATTTTTCTCAGGAAATTCATGAAGGTTGTTTAAAGGATTGTTTTACCTCCAAAATTTATCAAACTAGTTTTACAACTTGTGATATTTTTCAGAGGGTCCCACCTCAGTTTTAGGACCAAGGAAAATACTTTCCAATTGTTTGGCACAAGATTTAAGATAATTGGAAAAGGAATTTGACTTTTGGTCAACAAGAGCTTTGTGTTTTGGATTACACAACTCTTGGACAAGAATCACATGAGATTTTAGGGTTTTTCAAGATGTGAGAAAAAGTTTTAATTTCTACACATATAATTATACTTGATTAACCCTAATTATACATTTGGGATGTTACAAAATCTCTCCCCTTACAAAATCTCGTCCCGAGATTTGGCTCACTCGATAAAGAAAGATGGATAGTCCGCACGTGAGACGATCTTCTCTTTCCCAAGTAGCCTCATCCTCGGAATGGTTTGACCACTGAACTTTAAGGAACTTGATGGTCTTATTCCTTGTCCTTCGCTCAGACTCATCGAGTCTGCCAACAGGTGCTCGCGATAGGTCAAATCTTCCGGACATCGAGGGTTTCAACGAGCTTCCTCGCTTGGAACACGGAGGCACTTCTTAAGCCGGGACACATGGAAAACATCATGTACCCCCTCAAGTGCAGCCGGCAACTCCAACTTATAGGCAACAGCTCCTTCTTCTCGATAACGCGTAGGGACCGACATATCGAGGAGCCAACTTGCCCTTGACGCCGAAACGTTGATGGCCCTTCAAAGGAGAGACTTTGAGATAAACAAAGTCATTAGGCTCAAAACGTAACTCATGTCGACGGCGATCCGCATAGCTCTTTTGCCTGGATTGAGCTGTGCGCAAACGCTCACGAATAAGCTGGACTTGGCGCTCGGCCTCATTGATTGAGTCCGGGCCAAAGAGAGGTCTCTCACCGGTCTCTGACCAGTTCAACGGGGTTCTACACTTTCTCCCATACAAGGCCTCAAATGGTGCCATGCCGAGACCGGCTCGAAAATTTGTTGTTATAAGGCTTCGGCGAATGGCAAGCATTTCTCCCAATGCTTCCCATATGAAAGGACACAAGCACGAAGCATGTCTTCCAAAACTTGGTTGACCCTCTCGGTCGACCATCGCTTTGAGGATGATATGCCGTGCTAAAGGTAAGACGAGTGCCCATAGCCTCTTGCAAGCTATGCCAAAAGCGAGGCGTGAAAAGGATCCACGATCCGACACAATCGTCTTGACACCGTGCAACCTCACGATGCGGGCGATATAGAGTTCCGCCAAAAGACCTACCAAGTTCGGTCTTGACGGGAAGGAAATGTGCCACCTTAGTCAATCGATCGATGACGACCCAAATGGCATCATTCTTCTTCGGGGCCGTGGGTAGACCGGTGATAAAATCCATTCCGATCGAATCCCACTTCCACTCAGGAATTGGCAAAGGTCAAGCGATCAAACAGACGCCGATGCTCGGCCTTGACACGACGACACACGCCGCACTCGAAGAACGAACTTCGTGATCTCCTCTTCATTCGGGTCCACCAAAATCTCGGCGGAGATCTTGATACATCTTTGTGGCCCCGGATGAATGGATAAAGGCGAATCATGGGCTTCGCGGAGGATTAAATTCCGCAACTCCATGTCCTTTGGAACCACAAGGCGTTGCCCGAACCTCACGACGCCATGCTCATCCTCAGAGAAGCACTTGGTCGTTCCGTTCTTGACATTTGCCTTAATGTGGCTCACTCCAACATCCGACTGCTGAGCGGACTTGATCCGATCCACCAAGGTTGGTTGCACAACCAAGGCAGCGAGAGAACCACGCTCAACTAAACCTAAGTTGAGATGTCAAACTCTTCCGAAGAGCGGATCAAGCTCCTCGACAACAAGGCATGGCAATGCGCTTTGCGACTAAGCGCGCGGCAACTACATTAGCCTTGCCCGATGGTAGTGTATACCCATGTCATAATCCTTGATCAACTCCAACCATCTCCTTTGCCTGAGGTTCAGGTCAGGCTGGGTGAACAAATACTTAAGGCTCTTGTGATCCGAATACACTTCACAACGATTACCGATTAGGTAATGTCGCCAAATCTTAAGTGCATGAATCACGTAGCCAACTCCAAATCATGAGTAGGGTAGTTGAGTTCATGAGGTCTCAATTGCCTTGATGCATAGGCCACTACCTTGCCTTCTTGCATAAGGACACAACCGAGGCCTCGACGAGAAGCATCGCAAAAGATATCGAAGCTTCGATGGATATCAGGAAGAACGAGAACGGGAGCGGTGGTCAAACGCTTTTTGAGTATTTGGAAACCTTCCTCACACCCAGCGGACCACACGAACTTCTTCTCCTTCTTGAGCAACTCCATCATCGGCTTCGCGATCTTGGAGAAGTTCTCGATAAAGCGACGATAATATCCCGCTAAACCGAGAAAACTCCGCACATCGGTGACCAAGCGGGTTGACTCCATGAAAGAACATCGCGACCTTGTTAGGATCAACGGCTCGCCTCCGCTGAAAGAATATGGCCTAAGAAGGCCACTTCCTTCAACGAGAATCGCGACTTGCTGAACTTCGCGACAAATGGTGCTCACGAGCTTGCCTAACACAAGCTTGAGATGCTCGGCATGATCCTCATCGTTCTTGGAATAGATAAGAATATCATCGATGAAGACCATGACAAACTTATCCAAATACTCCATGAATACCGAATTCATGAGGTTCATGAACAAGGCAGAGCATTGGTTAAGCGAATGACATGACGGTGTACTCGCATAAGCCAGTAGCGAGTAGAGAACGCCGTCTTTGGAATATCCTCGGGCGAATCCAACTGGTGATATCCCACTCGGATCAATCTTGGAGAAAACTCGAGCTCCAGTTAATTGATCGAAGAGATCGTCGATCGGGCAATGGATACTTGTTCTTTACCGTCACTTCATTAAGTGGGCGGTAATCAACGACATGCGCGAAAGTACCATCCTTCTTCTTTACGAAGATTGCCGGACAACCCCAAGGAGATGAGCTAGGCGGATGAAACCCTTCTCTTGCAGCTCACTTAACGCTTCTTCAATTCTACCAACTCGTTCGGTGGCATCCGATAAGGCCTCTTTGAGATAGGGGCGGTGCACCGAGCCAACTCAATGACAAACTCGAGGTCTCGAGCGGGTGGCATCCCGGAAGATCAGCGGAAAGACATCAACAAAGTCACAAACTGTTGGGACTTCGCTAATATCTAGAGCGGGCTTCGCTTCAAGCCGAAGAGATGCGGATCTAGCGACTTGGTGCGAAACCTCGCCGGAGGGACTAGATAGAGATGAGCTTCTGGCGAATCGATTTGCCCCATGTCTTTGGGACAACCAATCCATGCCAAGAATCACATCAAGACTCATTGAATGGAGAAGGATAAGGTTTGCTAAGAAACCTCGCCTTCGATCTCGATAGGGACATCCCTACACTCGGATTCGCTCTCAACTCCGAACCAGAGAGCGAATGAGTAAGCGGGACCGACAATGGAGAGAAAAGAAGCTCTCCGATAGCAAAGAAAAGACTCGTAAACAAAGGAATGAGATGCTCTGAATCAAACAAAACGATGAGCGGGATGAGAGTTAACGAAAAGTGTACCTAGCACGACGCCGGGTGCCTCCCCGAGCCTCCTCTGTGGTGATGGCGTTGACGCGACCACTACCCACGCCTTTGGGTAGCCGGGGCGATCTTCTTCGTCTGAGTGCACCACCTCTGGCCCGTGTCCTCCATTAGGACGAGGTGCTCTCTGTCTTCTTAGGGCATTGGTTCGCATAATGCCCCTTCAGTTGCATGAGAAACATGTGACCCGGCACCGGTTTGCGGGGCGCTCTGCGACTTCGCAGTGCACGGATCGAGACACGGCTGTGAAGGACGAGGAACAGGGCGAGTGACCTCGGGGCGCCAAGAGTGAGAGTGGTACCTCGAGATCGCCGGGCGGGGCGGAAGAATCGCCTGGATGACTTATGGGCCTCCCACTTGCGCTATGGAGTCCATAAGCTCTCGAGCCGCATGCTCACGACGATGGCCTTGTCGACCAAGGTCCGGAAATCGGAAAGTCGACAATGGATAGCTTGTCCTTGACTCCTCGCACAAGCCACGCTGAACTTGGCACCTTAGCCATATCGGTGGCCACATCCTCGGGAGCATAACGAGCTAGATGGTTGAACTCGTAGACATACTCCATGATCGAAGCTACGCCCTTGCTTGAGCGCAAGAAACTCCCGCTTCTTGATCTCCATCAAGCCGGCAGGGATGTGAGCCCGACGGAAGGCAGTACGAAACTCCTCCCAAGAGACGGTGTGGTCTGCGGGCTGCATGGCGAGAAAGCTCTCCCACCATGACAAGGCTGCACCCTCCAGCTGGTGCGATGCAAACAGCGCCTTCTCGTGCTCTCGCATCACAGGCGATCACGGAGCTTACGCTCCACCGACGGCCAATCGCTCAGATCGAGCGGGTCCTCGACCGGGAAAAGGTAGGGGCTGAGTACGAAGAAACTCCGCGAGTCCTCCACGCGGTGATGGGCGTTCCTTGCCCGGATCACGAAGCTCCGTAAGTGTAGCAGGTTATTGCGCGATGACGCCCAAGAGAACTCTCCGGTCATCCGCGGTTGCGCCGATCTGAAGAAGAACCTCGGCCATGGTCGGAGGAGGAGGAAGCTCGTCGTCCGGACCAGCCGATCGCCTTGGCCGCTACGAAAAGGCCCGGCCATCCTGTTACAATGAAATTTGGTTAGCAACTAGACCCGAAAACAAAGCCTTAAAGAAAGCAAAAGCGATCGACTAGGGGAATGGAATATCACCCCAAACGAAAGCCAAACTCAGCGGTTATTTAAACTTTAAAAAGCTTCTAAAAGACTCTAAAAACATCCAAGAAACACCAAAAGCAAGGCTCAACTTCTCAACTCAACTAACCCGTATTGAATGAACGAGTAATTGGTCGAGAAGATTAAAAATCAGATTGTAGGGTGAGAGCTAATGCTACTAAAGAGCAAGGTTAAATCAGCGAGATAAGTGTCAGATACTTAGCTAACTAGTATCACATCTTACCCTTTTAATCCCACAAGTTTTAGTTGATTAACCTCTCATTATCTATCCTAATTAGAAACCTTTGAGACCGCTGTCCGGAAATTTGATGCTTGCTGTCCAGGTTTCGCATCCAAGCTCCTTGTCGAATCACCGACTCCAGAACTTCAAAACCTTGTAGTGGGCAGCTCACACTTCAATTTGCCAATCTCATTGGTTCTCCCAAAACCCCATTAATCGATAACAACTATTTTGTAGAAGGGAAGAGAGGAAAACAACTTTTAAAACTCAAATTAGAGTGGGATGAGAAGAGAAAGCTAAGATAGGTAAGGAATAAAATCCGAGAATTTACCTAAGCTTTCAAAACTCATTTGATGCTTTGAAAATAGGTTTTCAAAATATCCTAAGGATCGACCAAGCTTATAAGTTATTACGGTCAAGATGGCTCGATACCAACTTTTGTGAGAGACTCGACGTTTATTAGGCTCATAATACTTAGTCATCCAATTGACCCAAGTATTATCAACCAAATAAACCGGTCTCGAGAGATGTATACTCCCAGATGTAGTATACATACCTCACACCAAAAGAATGTATCAATTCCATACAACACATAGAACATAAGCAACAAACCGAAGTTAATATTAATATGGAATAGATATTACAAAGAGGGGCCCTTAGGCCAAATAGCAACAATTCTACAAAGATAACAATGAAGCAAAAGTGCCATAAAGATGGCTATAACACAAAGCCAATCGGTGTGCCTTAACCCTAGGCATCTCGACCGACCGCCAAGCTAGTCGTCAAGAAAGCGCAACACGTAGCACAAAAGAGAGGCTCTTGGAGCTCTCCTTCTTCCTCTGCAACAAAAGCCACAAAATTGCCACAACCACGCAGATGAGTACATAAAGTACTCCGCAAGACTTACGTGTGAGATAACAGAACTATAAATAGCTACATGCAAGCTTTATTTAAGTGGATGAGGCTTTGGACTCATTTTAGCATAAAGCAACATTTATTTGCAATAACATAGTAGATTGAAGGCAATTTGGCAAAGCATTTTTAAATGTTGAAGTAACAACGAGATAATAACATAATAACAACAACAAGATCAACACGAAGTGACTAACCCAAGTCACCACAACAATAGCATGAACTCCCGCTCATACCAACCATGTCAAGTTTTAATTAAAGGTTGTAGTCTAGTCTTGAACGACCTTACCAAGCATGTCCATAACCTAGGGCGAGGCTATTCAATAGTTTTATCCTGCAGGGTGTACCACTGCACCCACACGCCGCACCGCCTTTCCATTAGGCACACTACCTTTGGTATGCCGCACGGCTAAGTCCTACGAGACATTTCCAATGGACAATGCTAATTCTGAGTCGCACAACCCACGGGAGAAGGAGACATCACACAACCTTCCCGAAGCTAATGCTCCTCCCACATCACACACACATTTTATCTTTAAAACACACCAACCGAGCGACCCCAATTAACACCGCCCAAAGTACTTAGTCAAGAGGGTTCCATATGCCCCTCGTGTGGTTAGTACGCAAAATCGCTGGCTTAGTGACCCAAGTACTCGGTCCTTAGGGACCCAGCATACCACCACATCCAAAAACCACGCCATCCATCCAATATGCCCAAGTCTAAATCAATCTTTTATTTTCAGTTTTTGATTTTACAATTAATCAAAGCACAAGTGCTGGACATATAAGAGTAATAATCAGTTTTGAGTGATCAAGACCATCGACTAAGTCGATGATCGCCCATTTCTACCGATAACTAAGCATGTCTAAGCAATTTACATCGAAACTACTAAGTGATAAGAGCTCATCCAACGAGCTCCCACCACAGCAAATAACCTAAGCTCATGGTAGTAGAGGATGAACAATTCCTACAGATTATGCAACTATAGGCTTGCTAGCTTACATTTAACACAAAGTAGCATGCATACATAGAAGTAAAACGATATATTAAGCTTTAAAGTAATGGGACAATGGTGGAAATGATCAAACTGCTTGCCTTGTTGCTGGTGGTCACTTTGTTGCGGAGGGTCACTCTCGGGATCACCACAAATGTCGGCTTCAACGGAAAAGCGAGAAAGAACCGATAAGAACGATTTAAACACAACAAAGACAGCACAACAAACGAACTCCAAATTCTCTGAATTTTCTACAGCAGCAAGAGGGTAATTTCTAGGAAATTTTGCAACAAGAACCAATGGATTTGGATTCTCAATGCAAAAGATATGAGCAAAACAATTCTGCTCAGCCTATTAATTAGAAATATGTTACTGTTCATCACAAAATTTTCTAGAATAGAAGTGAAGCTGAAATTTTACTGTAAAACCAGCACCTCATGAGATGAATAACACAATTGAGTTCACCTCATTTGGAGCTATATTGCACTCTCTATAATCTTTCAAAAACAAGAACTTGAACAAAATTATAATGCACAAGTCCTCATTTTCCTAACAGCAACATGCTCAAAACTAATTTTCACAGTGAGTTCATTAATAGAGGAAACCAGCCAAGTTGGTCTCACTCAAAAATAATCTAAAGAGCATTAGTTATGTATTTTACAAGTTAAGCATTGATTTAAGTGTATATTTTAAAGTTGGTTTTAAAATCTAAGGGCAAACTGTGCTCTGGAGCTGAACTCAACTTACAATCATTTTTGGATTAAAGTCAAGTTCAATACAGAGCTAACACAATTTGAATGACCTCAAAAGGATTCAAAACGAAGAAGATAAGAAATTCTAAAGTCTATACCTTATTTCAGTTTAACTAAGACCTCATAGGAATTTCTAAAACCCATAAGGACAGGGGAGGACGTGAGCCACAGATCTTAAATCCAGCGGCTCAAGACCTCCCAGGAGAACATCACACACACGCACGTGAAGGTCCAGAGGTCCTGGACCTCTTAGCAACTCACATGCGCGAGGTGAGGGGGAGGTCGTGGCCGTAGATGGGAAATCCAACGGACCACAACATGGAAAGGAGGTCCGGAACGGACCAGATCTAAAGGGGAGGTCCTCAACGGTGAGATCTTCCAAAGGAAGATCTAAACTATCAAGATCTCCCCAAGGAAGATCTGCATCGTCAAGACCTCACAGGGGAGGTCCTGGACGGTCCAGATGTTCCAAGGGAGGTCCTCGATGGTTCAGATCGTCAGGGAGGACCTTGACGGTCAAGATCTACCCGGGAGGTCATGAACAGTGAGACAACCTAGGGAGGTCTAAGGGAGGTCCTAACGCCACAGACCTCCAGGGAGGTCTCGACGGCCACGATTGCAAGGGAGGTCTTGGGCGCCCCAGATCTCCTGAGGAGGTCTCGACGCCCTGCACTCCAGCGCTTAACTCGAAAGCACGCACTTGGACAAGAGATAAATCTTGGGGACCATGAGGAGGTCCGCGAGGGAGGTTTTAAATGCGACAAGAGACAAAGTTAATGGCATTTAACGCTAACCCCATGATTGCAATGATTGGGCATTTAAAACGGTGAATTTATGTCCTAAAACGACAATGACACGCCGGGGCGTCCGACAAAATCCCGAAGCGTGAAGAAGTGATCTCGCCGGCGATGTAGAGCCCGGCCGAGATCCACGAACCGTTAGGTCCGCAATAACCATGCGCACTCAAAGGACCTCCTCTCAACGGCGGCGACGGCCTTGAACGCCGCGAGCCGGAGAGGACAACGAAGACAAGCACACGGCGAAAACCAAAATGCAAAAGGAAGCTCATGCGACATCCAATCAAGCGTGCAGCCCAATTTAAAAGCTCCGCGACCTCATACATGCGGGTGCCCAGCTAAAGGACTATCGAGGAGTACCGGAGGTCCTAAGGTGCCGAGGAGGTCGAGGAAGGAGGACCGTGCCGGGAGGAAGGGTGCTCCACGGCCAAAGCTTCAACTTCAAGCTCCACTTTGTCCCCCTCTGCAAATGCCCAACAATATCAAGTTAGGCCTTGGTCCCAGAGGGTAGGGCACAAATGGAAGCAAGGAGAAAAGGAGGAAAAACTCCAGGGACCCTTGTCCACCGAGGAGCTTCAAGCTTCTCAACAATGGCGGCCAAGAGGGGAGGAAAGGAAAGCTCAAATGACACGGTGCAAGCTTAGAGCTTAGAAGTGTGCCAAAGAAGCTAAGGGAGGAACCCAATGGGGGTTTTATACTTTGGGAGAAGCAGGCACACGAGCTGGGGTTAAGCTCATGGTGAGCTTAGCCCATGGCTCGGTCTAGGGTTTGGACAAGACATAAAGGTTGACAACCGGCAGTCTGTCTTGACTGAAGAGCGGAAAGTCGACCAAGCATTAAATGCGGTCGACAAGAAAGAGTCATGAAAAGGACACGGTGGCGGTAGCGATTAACTCCACTGCCAGAGCACGATGCGCGCCAGAGGAAGGAGAAGAACAGGAGGTCCTTATGACCGCTGGATAAGACCGGGAGGTCCTAACCATCGGATCTCATTTTCAACCAAGATGTTTTAAGTGGCCGGGAGGAGGTCCCACCACACGATCAAGGATGGGAGGTCGTGGCCCTCCGATTTCATAATCGCGAAAACGCACGTGAGGAAAAGGGACAGAGGTCCAAAGCGTTGATCTCCATCCAACAGTGCGGACCTCCAAAGAGGACTTAACTGCACGCGATCAAAAGACATGAGGGGAGGTCATGGCCTTTGGATTTAAATCAAGGGCACACAATGACCGGGAGGTCTCGATATGATGCGCAACAGTAAGGGAGGTCAGACCGTTAGATTTAGATCTAAGGGTTCCGATCAAAGGAGGTGGAGGTCTGAGCTTGCAACGCACAAGGGAGGTCATGGCCTTTAGATTTAGATCTAAGGGCTACGATCTCACGTCTTGCCGGGAGGTCTCAAAGCATGAGACAAAAAGGAGGTCGTGACCGTAGATTTTAATCTAACGGTGCACAACAAAAGATGGGGGAGGTTGTGAGTGCTTGATAACACGGGGAGGTCGTGAGCTGTTGGATTTGATCCAATGGCTACGACCTTGGTTAGGTGGGAGGTTTGTTTAGTTTAGGTTGAGAGGAGGAGGTCAGGGCCATGGATCTTGGATCCAAGGGCTATGACCTCACGTAGGTGGGATGACCTGACTGAGTATGTTGAGGAGGAGGTCGTGGTCATGGATTTGATCCAACGGCCACGACCTCAACAAATGGGATGACCTCACCGCGATGGTTTAACAAATGAGGAGGTCTTTGAGGTTTAACACACAGGGAGGTCATGACCAGTTGATCACGGATCCAACGGCAATGACCTCATGAGGTGGGGAGGTCCTTGCGGTGTTGATCATGAGGAGGTCGTGGCGGTTGGATGTAAATCCAACTACTGCGACTTGATCAAGGTGGAGATGAGGTCTCACGAGGTGCAGACATGGTTGGGCTGACCAACTTGAACATGGCTAGCCCAAGGAACAAAGTAGGCTTTTAAATTTAGTTTTTAACAGCTGAAACTTACCAGAATTATTTGAGATAGCAAATGAACTCCAAATTTGATGAAATTTTAACTGGAGCTTGCTGACAATGAGATCAACCTTGCATAAAATTTCCAGAGGTTATTATACAATGCATTTTTCTCAGGAAATTCATGAAGGTTGTTTAAAGGATTGTTTTACCTCCAAAATTTATCAAACTAGTTTTACAACTTGTGATATTTTTCAGAGGGGTCCCACCTCAGTTTTAGGACCAAGGAAAATACTTTCCAATTGTTTGGCACAAGATTTAAGATAATTGGAAAAGGAATTTGACTTTTGGTCAACAAGAGCTTTGTGTTTTTGGATTACACAACTCTTGGACAAGAATCACATGAGATTTTAGGGTTTTTCAAGATGTGAGAAAAAGTTTTAATTTCTACACATATAATTATACTTGATTAACCCTAATTATACATTTGGGATGTTACACCATGCGAATCAGCACGTACCACCACAATAGAACCAAACCAAGCCATTGCTAATTATTTGGCCCAGTCCACCCCATAAATGAACTTGTGGTTGCATGATATGCCCAGATCAACGGAACAAGGTTATGTCCTTAGAGGCTACTCAGGCAAGACCACCTCATCCCAGTGTACGTACAACACGCCCTTTAGTGCACGATCACTTGCCTGAGTAAGAAAACATTTTTGGAGTTTTACCCGGCCAAAAGACCACCCTGGTCCTGGCACAACAAATTTTACAATAGTGGCATCACACCACGATTGACACAACTGAGGCATCCCACCACAGCTGCACAACAGTGGCATCTCACCATAATTCCATAGTTTATTTAGTCAAGTTTATCATTGATGAATCATGTGAACGAGAGACCAATGTCTAAATAGAGCATGACTAAGCATAGAACGCACCCATGTTGGTATATCAACAATGACCAACTAAGATAACCCATCCTACAGGTGTCCAAAGATACATGTCAACATATTATCTCCAATTATTCAAGGAGTATTACTGACAAGTGGGTGTGTAGCTACTCCCAAAACCATTTTATACAAATAGCCATACATGTTAATATAAAACAAGATACTTTTCATAAAATAGGTTCAAAATGATCAAAGGCCTATGACTTACCTTCGCTGAAGTCTTGAGTTGCTACAGTCGGGGTCGTCGGGTCCACGACCTCCTCGAATACGCCGGGTTCTACATGTGCGAAAAGAGCCAAATTAATAAAATGAATGCAAATAAACTCCCAGGCAAAGCCAAAGAACTTAGAAGAAAAGAAGTGAGTTAGACAAAAGTAGAAACGGGACCACTGAGCCTGAGCTTGAGCGAAGGAAGTTGAGGGAGAGAGAACAAGGGAGAAGGAATGGCGAGGGAAGCTAAAAGGGGCGGGGGGCAAAAAGAGCTCCCCGGAACTCTATTTGAAGCGGAAATGGGGAACCAATCAACCGGGTGATGCGGCGAGCTTTGCGGTAGCGCGGTGAGGTTCAACGAAGACAACGACATTTAATGCCCATGCCGCCACAAGGACAGCAGCATGCATCGCACACGACCCACAAAGACCACCGCATTTAATGTGCATGTCTCCACCGGAGAAGAGCAAGGAAGAGAAAACAACCCGGGCTGACTAGCGACTGGTCAGGAGGGTGGTCTTTGCAAAAGGACCAGGAGGGTGGTTTTTGCAAAATGACCAAGGGAATGTGGTGACCCAAAGGGAGGTCCTGACCGCGAGGGGAGGTCGCGTCAAAACGACAAAAAGAGGAGGTCGCGCGGCCTCAGAGGGAGGCCGCGAGGGGAGGTCAACAAAAGGAGGAGGTCGCGGCCTCAAAGGGAGGCTGCGGCAAAACGACAAAAGGAGGAGGTCGCGGCCTCAGAGGGAGGTCACGACCAAGAGGGTCGTCTTCGCAAAAAGACCACAGGGAGGTGGTCTTTGCAAAAGACCAAAGAGGTGGTTTTTGCAAAAAGACCGCAAGGGCGAGGAGGTCCAAACACAAAGGGAGGTCTCGACAGTCAAGATGAACCTGAAGGAGATCCTGACGGCCAAGATGCATCAAAGGGAGGTCTTGACGGCCAGGATGAACCCAAAGGAGATCCTGATGGTCAAGATGCAACAAAGGGAGGTCTTGACGGCCAGGATGAACCCGAAGGAGATCCTAACGACCAAGATGAATCACAGGGAGGTCTTGACGGCCAGGATGAACTCGAAGGAGATCCTAACGGTCAAGATGCAACAAAGGGAGGCCTTGACAGCCAGGATGAACCCGGAGGAGATCCTGATGGTCAAGATGCATCAAAGGGAGGTCTTGACGGTCAAGATGAACCCAAGGGAGATCTTGACGGCCAAGATGCATCAAAGGGAGGTCTTGACGGCCAGGATAAACCCGAAGGAGATCCTAGCGGTCAAGATGCAACAAAGGGAGGTCTTGGCGGCCAGGATGAACCCGAAGGAGATCCCGATGGCCATGATGAATCACAGGGAGGTCTTGACGGTCAGGATGAACCCGAAGGAGATCCTGACGGTCAAGATGCAACAAAGGAGGTCTTGAGAACGGGAAGAGAAAACAGTTGAATGGGAGGAAGGTCCCGAGAGGAGTAATCCAACCCAACTTTGAATTTTCGGAAATCAAGGATGTTTGAAACACAAACCCGAGCTTGGAGCACCTCGGGGTGGTCGTGACCCAAGGGGAGGTCAAAACCGAAGGAGATTCCAAACTGAGAAGGATGTTTGGACCGAAAGGAGGTCTAAACCAAAGGAAGGTCTGGACTAGAGGGAGGGCGAGAAAGAGATCTGAATGAGACAAAGAGAGGGAAAAGCAACGCCAGAGCACGAATAACTCCAAATAAACCAGACTTGACTTAATTGAGGTTCGATTAATTCAAGTTAAACCTCCAAATTTCCAAAATCTCCAAGTCAAGCTTGAGCAGTTCAACAAAACTGAATGGTTAGCTTTCAAAATTTGAATTTTCAAACACACGTAAAAAGCTGGGCATCAGACGAATTCTCGACTGGGTCACCCGAGAGGTCCTCCAAGACCACCTGGAAAGTCCACCAGGACCTCCCAGGAGGTCTAGCAGGATCCCTCGGATAGTTCTCCAGGACCTCCCAGGAGGTCCAGTAGGACCACCTGGAGATCGAGAGAACAGATCCGAGGAGGTCTTAAGACCCAGGACGTTCCCAAGTGCCAAGACCCGACTAGAGGGTGGTCGGGAGACCAAACCCGAGGATGTCCTGAGACTCGGAAAAGCCCCAAGTCCTCTGTGTTCCGAACTAGTCCCAAGGATCAATGGCTAGCTCACACGGCAAACAATAGTGGAAGCATACATCAACGCAAACTTTATTTACACAAAAGAGTTGATTACAAGGGTGGCTTACAAGCCGGCGAGATCAAAATACACATCGGAAGCAAAATAACAAGTCCACCCGTTTCACCACAGGCGAACGGCTAGAGGGCACTGCCTAGTTGATCTAGTCCTCATCTTCATCAAAGAAATCCTCTCCTGCTCAATTATCAAATCAAGCAAGAATGAGCACAACCACCGTGCTCGCAAGTTACACCCGTCAAATAACAAAACGATATGCATACATGGATATCTCAAAGGAAGGCTTATAAGGTTGTATTTGCATAAAGCCAAGTTTATTTCCAAATACAGGTAATAAGTTCCAAAGCAGATATACAATATCTAAAATTCATTTTTCTAAAACAATTTTATAGTTGGATAACATTCATCATCAAGTGGTGAAGGATACCCTCCTATCACAAGGCTCCCCGCCAAAAACCCATTTGGATATAGATCCAAAACCAGTTTAACAAAGCCATTTAAAAACCAAAACCAACATCTAACTTGGAGCAGGTTTGCCAGCATGTCCTTGACCGCGGACACGGCTATTCGAATAGTTTTACGCTTTGTAGAGGTGTACAGCTTTACCGACATGACATGATTTCTCTAGCTTGCTTGGCATCCATCGATACCACCACTCACTGCCGAAGGTAAGTGGTCTAGAGCTCATGACAAGGCCTTTACGATGCATCATTCCACCACAGTCCACCCTCGCTAAGGTTTCGCCCCCTTTGGAATACCCATCCGTAGGGTTCAGGCCCCCTCTTGCACCAGGTGGGACTTAACATATGTCATAACATGACTATGCATGTACCAACAGATCAACCGCGATGGAACTTTGCAAATTAGTCAGCCAGGTCCCACCCACATAGGACATGTGGTTGCACGGTGAGGCATGGCAAAATACACTCGAAGACCGGTCCTTAACTGACCTGGGCGACCTCCACTCAACCTTGGGCCTCGTCCATAGAAATGGACGATCCCGTGCATGAACATGCACCCAACCGAACAACCAATTCGTCTAAGTCCAAACCAATTTTCTTTTTACTTTGCTTTTCAAAAACATTTGCAAACTACCATGACAACCCAATGCCATGGATTAAAACATTTAGACAACATTGGTCTTTTCACAGAAAAGCTCCCAAACCAAGGTTTTGGTCTAAGCATGATTAAGCATAGATTTTTGCAACATGTTAGTTCGTACTAATGTGCCAACTAGTTTTTCCTACGGATACAAGGGGTGATCGATTCAATAATTAAGATTGGTTGTACAAAGGAATTAGGAGTAACTACAAAGTTAAAACAGTGATTGAAATACTTGAATTGAAATAAGCATGCAGTAATACTTGAAACAGAACATAGATACTTTGAAAAACTGGGTGCAACATGGTCAAAGGTGTAACTTGTCTTGCTTGAAGGCTTGAGTGTCTTCTTCTTCAAAGAGCTCGAGCTCCTCAACGTCGCTGCAATCTACATGAGAAAACAAAGCCAACTCAAATAAACCTCAAGCCAGAACCAAAAGAACTACGAAACACCAAAATAAAACCAACAGAGAGGCTTCGACGAATTGGAGGAGATCCAAGAACTGGTCGGAGGAGCCTGAGAGCTGAAATGAGGAAAAAGAGTAAAGATAGAGAGCTGCTCAAGCTTATATAGCCAGAGCTGCTGGGAGTTCCAAGGCACTCACGTCCCAAAAGAAGGTGGAGGAGGAGACGGGAGCAGGTAAAAGAAAAGACAAAAGAAGGAATGGGTACTGCAAAAAGTGGTAGCATTTAATGTGACACAATCGGCATTGAATGAACTAAGACTTTTGTGGTGCTTGAGATACAGTCGAAAGAAAATGAAAGAAAGCGTGACTGACAAATGGGACCAGTGAACTCTTAGGCGGGAGGTCTTGCGGATACCTTGAGGAGGTCCTGCCGAGGTCAAGGAAGGTCCTGACCCACACAAGCAGTCTTTGCAAAAAGACAAGGGGGTGGTCTTTGCAAAAAGACCAGAGGTCGTGACCACAAGGGGTGGTCTTGACCAGAGGGTGGTCTTTGCAACAAGACCGAGAAGGGTGGTCTTTACAAAAAGACCACAGGGGAGTCCCGACCAAGGGGTGGTCGCGGCAAAACGACAAAAGGAGGAGGTCGCGACTCCAAGGGGAGGAGGTCGCGGCTAAAGGACAAGAGAGAAGAGGTCGCGGCCTCAAGGGGAGGTCGCGGCTAAACAACAAAAGAGGGGAGGTCACGGCCTCAAGGGGAGGTCGCGACCCAAAAGGGTGGTCTTAGCGAAAAGACCCACAGAGGGTGGTCTTTACAAAAAGACCACAAAGGGTGGTCTTTGCAAAAAGACCACGCGAAGGTCCAGAGGACGAGAAGGTCCAAAGGACAAGGAAAAAGGCGTGATGAAGCAGAGCCGTCCGATCCCGCGAGATGGGAAAGGCGCAACGCTGGATCGGACCACGTGAAGGAAAAGGGAGATCCAACGAAGAGGAGGATCCAACAGAGGAGATAGATCAAGGGGAGGTCTTGACGATTAAGATGAGATCAAAGGAGATCTCAATGGTCAAGATGAACTCAAAGGAGGTCCTGAACGGTTGAGACGAGTTAAAAGGAAATCTTGACGGCCAGGATGAACCCGAGGGAGGTCCCTACGGTCAAGATGGAAGCAAAGGAGATCTTGACAGCCAGGATGAACCCGAGGGTGGTCTTGACGGTCAAGATGGAACCAAAGGAGATCTCGACGGTCAAGACCAACACAGGGGAGGTCTCAACAGTTAGGATGGAGCCAAAGGAGATCTCGACGATCAAGAGCAGCACAGGGGAGGTCTCAACGGTCAAGATGGAACCAAAGGAGATCTCGACGATCAAGACCAGCCTCAGAAATGCTAGCCATGCCCTCTCAGACATCCAATTCTCATTCATTTCGAGGTCTCAATTTTGATCATGTTGTAGCGTCCTTCCCTTGATATTCCATCCTCTAGCATGTAACACGCCGAACACCCCACGTGACTCCAAGAAGTTAGCCTTAGCCATTGCAAAGGAAGGAAAGACTACAATAGAGTTTCTATGGAGGAAATGTGTTTACCGATGATTAAACTCCTGATAGTCGTGTGAAGTTGTGATCGCTCCTCTCAGAGGGAATCTAATTACAATTAGAATCCAATGGAACCTACTACGTATGTCAAGATGGTCATTAAACCTAAGTTCGTGTTGCTTATAAAGTACAAATCAACATTAAGTATAGCCAGAGTGCAACACTACTTACTTTTGGTTGTAGGGCAAAAGTATGAATTCCTTGTTGCGTGAGCCATGAAAAATCTATAACGTAATTCTCGATTAATGTTGCATTCGCCGTGATGCTTTGCTCGGAGACAACGTGGGGTCGAGGAAACCTACCGGTGATTTCCTTCTTTCGCTTCACGATCATGTATCTATTATACAAAAGCTAGGAGTTATATATAACATTTATCGATATTACACCTAACATTGACCGTGATTGTACACACTTACAAAGGTCCAAAGATCGTATGATTGAGACGCCGAGCTCGCCGAGGTTGAAGAGACGTAACAAGTCGTCGAAGGTCACCGTGAAGACAGCTGCCTTGATACACGTGGTTAAAATGATGCTCCTTGAACTTGACGATGACACCCGAGCATCGTTGATCAACCGCTTGTTGGATCGCTCCATGTACCATGCATGCAATTCCGTGCAATCCAAATCCTAGGGTAGGGCTGTTTAACTTCTCGAGCAACGGCTCGCTCGGGCTTGTATTTCCGCCAACGGCAAGAAGGGGATATCGAGAAGACTCGATCGCCTTCGATTTGCCCTTGCCCTTGCCCTCGCTTTGTATAGGTCGACTTCACAAGAGTCGATCGAGCACGAGGTGTAGATGCATGTGATGCTGCGGGCCCTTGCCATGTCAAGGTCAGGTCAAGATGGAGCCAAAGATATTGTTCCAGAGGATGGTGCATCATCGAACAAATGAAATCAAGATAAAGCTAAGATTTAACATTTTGATATTGCTATCGATGTAGAGTAAGCATTCCAATTAGAGCTCAAGTACAAACCCGATTATCAAAACAATTTCAAGACAAGACTATTATCATCACAGAGCATTCATCTCAAGCCCAACACACCACATTGCAATGTATTCCAAAGAGCGAGATCAAAACAAATACCATATGAATAATCGACTAGAACAAATACAAATTCCTAAAACAAGTACAATTATCATGAAGGACCATGACAGATTATTGATAGAAATAGTTAGGAAAGGGGCATGGGGTCGATCAGAACTCGGCATTGGTTACATAGGGTGGAACCAAAGGAGATCTCGACGGTCAAGACCAGCACAGGGGAGGTCTCAACGGTCAAGATGGAGCCAAAGGAGATCTCGACGGTCAAGACCAACACATGGGAGGTCTCAATGGTCAAGATGGAACCAAAGGAGAGGAGTGACAGCAAGGAAGAGGCGCGGAGGAGCGGGAGCCGAGCGGACACGAGGGTAGCTCAAAGGAGGTTCAGATGGACACGAGGAGGTCCAAATGAACTCGGGGAGGTCCAATCGAAGGGGGAATTCAACCCAAAATTAGAATTTCGAAATCAAGAACATTTGAAACACAAAGCTAGAACGCCCTGGGGGTGGACGTGTCCCAAGGGGAGGTCAACCCAAAAGGTGGTTTAGACAAGGAGGGAGGTCCGAACCACAAGGGAGGTCTGGACCCTCAAATCCAAACAAAGGGAGGTCTGGACCCTTAGATCCAGACGAAGGGAGGCCTAGACCCTTAGATCCAGACGAAGGGAGGTGGTCCAAAGAAGGAAGAGAGAACGGGGCTGAAGGAGTGCACTTAGCGATCAAAGAAAAGGAAGAACTCCAACAAACTCGAACAGAAACCGATCTGATTTAGCTGAAGTTTGATTTAGTCCTTTAAAGCTCTCTTTTTAAAATCTCAAGTTAAGCTTCGAATTCTCATCAAAACCAAATGGTTCTTTTTATTTTGAAAATTCAAAAAGACTCCGAAAACCAGGGTGTTACAATTACAACCACACTGGTCTTATGGTTTCGACCACTGAGTTTCGACCACTGTGTTCCGACTACTCAATTTCGACCACTGAGTTTCGACCACTATGTTTTGACCACTGTGTTTCGATCACTCAGTTTCGACCATTGTTCGACCACTTAGTTTCGACCACTGTTTAGACCACTGAGTTTTGACCACTCAGTTTTGACCACTATTTTGACCACTCAGTTTCGACCACTTAGTTTCGACCACTGCTTTGACCACTGTTTCGGCCACTGAGTTTATGTCTTCTTGTCTAAGAAATTGCATGCTTTGGAATTTTAGGAATGAATGGGCCTTTACACATATGTGCCCAATTCCAACAACCCCCACTAATTCGAAAGCAAGCAGCAAAAAGGAATGAAAAAGATTGTTGTGCTGAAGAGTTGTTGATATACCAGTCTTTCGGTGTAAGTTCCGTACGGGTTGAACTTGCACCTAGAATAACAAGATTCATCTTCTCACAATTGATGAATGGACTATGCCTTGAATTCACAGTCTTTCGTGATTAGATTTCACTTGAAATCTCAACTGATACTAGGCTATCAAAGAAACAAGCCTAACCGGTGCTTTAAATGGTCATGCTCCCTTATCTACTCATGAGCTTTCTAGAGAATGCCCCTATTCTCATGAACTGCGACCTTAGTTAAGCTCAAGTAGGTGTATTCATTCTAGGTATCCTGTAGGCTAATACCTTTTTTCCCTCGTTGAACACTAGAATAGATTAAGGCTTTAAGCCATCCTCTTCCATACAGTTGAGAGTATTTTGTCTATTAGGACACGAGTACATATTTTATTAAAATGTACTCTCTTGTTCAAACATCAACTTTTTTTCCATTGCCTCAGTCACGGGATCTCCGATCAAAAAAGTATGGGTTACTGTTGAGTTGTAACTCCAATAGGCCTCATTCTCATGTCCATAGATGCAACGGAAATCGCCTTCCGTGCTAGCCCCTTTGTGAAAGGATCTGCCAGATTTTTCTCAGTGCAAATATAATTCATAGTAATCACTCTGGAGTGCCTCAGTTTTCTGACAGATTTAAGCCTATGCTTCACATGTTTGGAGGACTTCATGTTATCCTTAGTGCTTGTAACCTTAATCAACACTGTTTGATTATCATAGTACATTAGGATTGCCGGTATTGGTTTATCAACCAGTGGTAAGTCCAATAGAAGCTCTCTAAGCCATTCAGCCTCAACAGTAGCTGTGTCTAGTGCTACAAGTTCTGCTTCCATGGTTGACCTCGTCAATATGGTCTATTTACATGACCTCCAGGACACTACAACACCTGCAAGGGTAAACACATACCCATTTGTAGCTTTGATCCCATTTGCATCAGAGATCCAATTTGAATCACCGTATCCTTCTAATATAGATGGATACCCAGTATAGTGAATTCCATATGAGGTTGTGGCTCTCAAGTAGCGCAACACTCTTTCAAGTGCCTCCTAGTGATAATCTCCTGGGTTAGAAGTAAACCGACTTAATTTGCTTACAGCAAATGATATGTCAGGTCTTGTAACACCAGATAGATACATAAGGGACCCAATAATTTGTGAAGATCTCAATTGATCTTTTTCCTAATCCCTTATTCTTTCGAAGCTTAACACTAGCATCATAAGGAGCTGGGGAAATCTTGCAGTTATCAAAACTGAACCGGCTCAAGATTTTCTCAGCATAATGGGATTGGTTCAAAGTGACCCCATCCTCATTTTTGCTCAATTTGATATTCAGAATAACATCTACCTCTCCTAAGTCTTTCATATCAAAGCATCTAGATAAGAAAGATTTGATCTCGTCAATAACAACAGTGTTTGTCCCAAATATAAGTATGTCATCGACATACAAACACAAAATCACTCCTTGACCCCCACCATAATGATAATACACACACTTATCTGCCTCATTTTCATAGAAAAACCAGCAGAAGTTAAAGTTTTATCAAACTTCTCGTGCCATTGTTTAGGTGCTTGCTTTAGACCATACAAGGATTTGATTAATTTGCATACCTTACTTTCTTGTCCAAAAATCACAAAACCATCCGGTTGCTCCATATAGATTTCTTCCTCTAACTCTCTATTAAAGAAAGCTGTCTTCACATTCATTTGATGAATGTGTAGACTGTAGGAAGAAGCTAATGCAATGAGCACTCGAATGGTGATCAATCCGGCAACAGGAGAGTAAGTACCAAAATAATCCTCACCTTTTTCTAGGTATAACCTTGGCCACAAGTCTAGCCTTGTACTTATCAATAGTACCGTTAGGCCTCATCTTCTTTTTAAAGATCCACTTGCATCCAACTGGTTTACACTTGATAGGACGTTCAATGATCTCTCAAGTCCCGTTAGCCATGATAGAATCCATCTCGCTATGGACTGCCTCTTTCCAATACTCAGCATCAGGTAATGCATAAGCATATGAAAGAGTGTTTGGCACATCATCCATGAGATATATAATAAAGTCTTTGCCAAAGGTTTTCTCAACCCTTTGTCGCTTGCTCCTCCGAGGAGTCTCTTCGACTAAATTGTTATCTTCTTCAGAAAAATCACAAACTAGTGGTATATCACTCATTGGTTCAGAGATGATGGTAGGTTCAAAATTATTATTATTCATAGTTTGATTTCCTCAGTTAGAGAAGTACTGCCTGCAGTTCTCATAGGATAAATATCCTAAAAAAATGAAGCATATCTGGACTCCATTATCGTGTTAACAATAATCTCAGAAGTTCTGATTTTACTACTAAAAATCTATAGGTCATGCTGTTATGAGCATATCCGAGTAAGACACAATCGACTGTTTTAGGACCAACCTTTCTCTTTTTCTACAATGGTATATTGACTTTTACCAAACACCCCCCAAGTTCGCAGAAAATTAACATTGGGTTTTATCCCCTTCCATCCCTCATACGGAGTAATCTCACAACTTTTAGTGATTACTCTTTTTAGAACGAAAGTTGCTGTCAAAATAGCTTCCCCCACCATATCTTAGGCATACTGGAACTCTCCAACATGGCATTCACCAAGTCTTTAAGTGTCCGATTTTTCCTCTCAGCCACCCCGTTTGATTGAGGTGAGTATGGTGGTGTAACTTCATGGACTATTCCATGTTCAGCACAGAATTGGGAGAATTCATGAGATATATACTCTCCTCCACGATTAGACGTTAGTCTTTTCTAGTTGGTTCTCAACCTCAGCCTTATAAATTTTAAAGAAATTTAAAGCTTCATCTTTTGTTTTTAATAGATACACACAACAATATCGAGATGCATCATCAATAAGAGTTAGAAAATATCTTTTGTCTCCTTTGGTCAACAATCCATTCATCTCACACAAGTCAGAATGGACAAGATCTAAAGGTGCCAAGTTCTTCGTCTGAGGAGAATCTTGAAGTTTGAGACACTTCAACTTGATCCATTTGAGGAACCTCACTCTTATTGAGATCGAGCAATTGCTAAGGAAAGGCAGAAAATCATTGACAGACTATGAAAGAATGCAATTACCAGATAACACATCACTTCAAGGTCTACAAAATAGATTGATAAGTGAAGAGTTAAACTATGATAGAGATTCTCTTCGAATCAAGAACACGGAACTGCATGGAAAGTTAAATCCAGGTCAAAGAATGGCTTTTGATGCAACAATACAATCAGTAAACAACAAACTTGGCAAACTAATACTTGTTGACGGATATGGCGGTACGGGAAAGACATTTCTTTGGAAGGCAATCACAACATCACTTCGATCTGAAGGGAAAATAGTTTTAGTAGTGGCCTCTAGTGGAATAGCAGCACTTCTTTTACCAGAAAGGAAGAACTGCACATTCAAGGTTTCACATTCCACCAGACATCACTAATGAGTCAACATGTGATATCAAACAAGGGTCATTTCTTGCGGATCTACTAAAGAAGACATCGTTAATACTATGGGATGAAGCACCTAAGGCAAACAAATATTTCTTCGAGGCACTAGACAAGAGCATGAGAGACATCCTAAGATTTACAAATAATGAGAATAGCAAAGACATACCATTTGGAGGAATGACAGTGGTGATGGGGGTGACTTTAGACAAATTCTGCCAGTCATACCTAAAGGACGAAGATCTCAAATTGTTGATGCATCCTTAAAATGCTCATACTTATGGAAGCACTTTGAAGAATTTAAGCTTACGGAAAACATGCGTTTAAATGCATTGACAGATTCTCCAGAGGAACAAAAGAACACTGCTAAATTTGTAGAATGGATACTAACCATTGGGGATGGCTTAGTAGGAAATAAAGAAGATGAGGCCTAGGCAACCATCCCTGAAGACTTGCTTTTTGCAGAAAGGAGAAAACCAAATAGAAACTATAGTCAACAGCACCTACCCTAACCTGCGGAGCAACTACACCAAACTAACATACCTAGAAGAAAGGGCCATCCAATGTTCGAGAAATGAAATCGTACACGAGATAAACTCCTACATCATGAGTCGAATACCTAGTGAAGAAATAATGTACCTAAGCTCAGATGCAGTATGCAAAGCCATGTCAAACAGTGAAGATGGAGATCATCTATATCCAACAGAGTTCCTAAATAACTTGAAATTCCCTGGAACACCAAACCATGAACTGTGTTTCAAAGTTGGCCTGCCAATAATGTTGCTGAGAAACATAAATCAAAGTGTAGGCCTATGCAATGGCACAAGACTAACTATAACACAACTAGGGAAGTGGTTCATCGAAGCATAGATCATAACAGGGACAAATATTGGAAATAAGGTCTACATTCCACGAATCATCATGTCACTAAGCGAATCGAAATGGCCGTTTGTATTGAAAAGGAGGCAATATCCAATATCAGTGTGTTTCGCAATGACAGTAAACAAGAGTCAAGAACAATCGCTACAAAATGTTGGACTCTATTTACCAAAGCTGAAATGGACTCAAAATTCTAATCTCGGATGAGGAATCTCCAGAAAATAATGTTGCAAAAAATATTGTGTACAAGGAAATCATTTAGTACACCACATTCTTTTAGTCCTCACAATGTTTATATTTCTTTTCATACCAATCTGTGCTCAATTATTCTTGAAAAATAAATGTTAACCATATCAGTTTTGCATGCAAACGAGAGAAGGACAGCTAATCACCGAGTGTATGACAATGTCTCGCTACTCTTCATTTTGTATCTCTAATTCCTAAATAAGAAATGCACTTATTATTTATTAACAATCAGAACTAGCAATGACATCAATGGGCATAGCAGCACGTATTGACATAGGCTTGATCAGAGTTCAAAAAAAGAATGAAAACAATAGACTGCATGCACTTCATGAGAATTCAAAGAATATTCTACTAGAGATAAATATTGTACATCTAAAGGAATAAGAGTATAAGACTGTCACACACTCACAAAAATATAAACTTTTTACAGTTGGCAGTCGATTCTGACTTCACAAGTGCATTAGATTTCAATTCTTCTTTGCATTTACATTTGCATGAGTGGCAGGCCTACAGATGATAACTTCCCTTTCGCTATAACATACACTGAACAGAAATTTGGGGGAAATTTTGTAACAGATGTAGGCTGTAGGCACATTTTCCTTATTGTCCTACAGGCTATAGTAGTTAAGAAAAAACATCAAATTCATTATTCATTGAAGTATCACAATTTTGTGCTAAGAAGGGGTTAGTATGGCACCAAATTGCTAGATTTATCTGGAGAAGTGGAGATCAAACAAGGATGACACTACCTCACCACTAGACTCCAAGAGGAAGGTTTTACCAATTATAGGCAACATTTCTACATGAGAGAAATCATCAACATCTACTACCGCTCAAAGCTTACTCCAAGACAAAGGCTTAAGGCAGAATTGAGTTATAACATAAACATCTCTTTTCATCAGTCACCATCTCAATAATTTAGCTCAAACAAACCCCCTCTACCTGCAGATTTAGATCCCTGATCCATCTACACTGCAAGAAAGAAACTAAAGCAAAATCTCACCGAGACGACCCTACCAATTCGGTCACTAACAAGGCAAAATCTCCTCTGCTCTACGTGGGAAAGTTCAGATCTACTTACCATCTTCGTGTCGTGTGGGGTCACTGCATGGAGGGAAGACGCGGAGGGAGTAGCGACGTCTGGGCATGGAGGCGAGGGTGCGGCACCTAGCGTGGAGGAAGGGCACGACGCTGGTGGAGGGAGGGCACAGAGGGAGGGGAGGCTGCCGGGCGTGGAGGCTAGGGCACGGCACCTGGCATGGAGGAAGCGCACGACGCCGGTGGAGGGAGGGCACAGAGGGAGGGGAGGCCACCGGGCGTGGTGGCGAGGGCACGACGTTGGGCGTTGAGGAAGGGTGCGGCGCCGGTGGAGGGAGGGTGGGGAGGGAGGGGCGGCCACTGGGCATGGAGGCGAGGGCATGGCACTGGGTGTGGAGGTGAGGGATTTGGTCTGGTGGTGGGAGTGGGACTTAGGAATGGCTGAATGGGAGGCGTGGGAGGAGTGGGAGTGATGGGGCTGTGGCGTGGGAGGTGTGGGGAGGAGGCCAGCAATTGGGCTGACATGGATGGGCTGATTCGTGAATGGCTGGGCCTCGGGCTAGCGCTTGGGCCGGATGTAGACAGGCATATATCATAAAAAAATTTCCATTGAGTTTTTTGCTGCGCCTTAGCCTATATCACAAAATTTTTATGACCATTCGAGAATGCGAAAAAAACATACTGTTGTAGTCATTGCTGCCATGCTTGCGATGTCCATCACTAGAACCATTCAATAAGTGCAGCTAGCCATCTTCAGTTTGTGTTGGTGCGCGAAGGAAATCAAATTGGGATTGGGGGAGAAGACAGAGGAAGGCAACATGAATGGATAGGAGTGAATGGATAAAGATGGCACTTAAGTAATTTTTAGCAATTGTAAGATTCAAAGCTATGTTTCCAAACTACTGAAAACATATTTTACTGCATTTTATTACAAAGCATATGTAACTATAGCTTTTTTAAAAACATATTTTACTACCTTATATTACAAAGCTTAAGTAACTATAGTTTTTTGGGGAAATTAGCTTAGTGACATCGCGTTCAGACGTATTTAGAGGAATGACATTGCGTTTGTGAGGCACTGCAAAATAACATCGCGAAGACAAGAAATACTACCAAATGACATCGCCGTCACATTCCGTCCGTTAGTTTACTGTTCCGTCAGTTAATTCCATTTGGCCAATTTTTAAATATAGAAAATGAACTCACAAAATTGTAAAATTTTTTGTAGAGCATCCTAATATAGTTTACTTGCTTGTATATTTTTTTCAAAACTGTTTCCATTCTAATTTTTCTAATATACAAAATGAGGTCTAAACATTATGAATTTTGAAAAAAAATACACAAGCAAGTAAACTATATATGGATGCTCCACAAAAAAAATTCATAATTTTTTGAGCTCATTTTCTATATTTAAAAATTGGCCAAACGGAAGTAACTAACGGAACAGTAAACTAACGGATGGAAAGTGACGGCGATGTCATTTGGCAGTATTTCTTGTCTTCGCGATGTTATTTTGCAGTGCCTCACGAACACAATGTCATTCCTCTAAATACGTCTGAACGCGATGTCACTGAGCTAATTTCCCCTAGTTTTTTTCTCCGTGCACGCATTTGACTCATGAGAATTTGATCCAACGGGCTTTTAGTAATACACATTGAAATGCATAGTCGTAATTTTTTCCTCTGTATGCAGTTCATATTATTATGCAAATACATCCAATTTTCAACATAAACTTTATCTATTCATGTTTTTTTCTAAAAAAAATTGCTAGCCCGTGTAGTGCACGGGCAAAAAATATTGTGTACTAGGAAATCATTTAGTACTCCACATTCTTTTAGTCTACGAAGGAAATCAAACTGGGATTGGGGGAGAAGACGGAGGAAGGCAACATGAATGGATAAATATGTCACTTAAGTAATTTGTAGCGATTATAAGATTCAAAGCTACGTTTCCAAACTACAAAAAAACCTATTTTACTCCCTTTTATTACAAAGCATATGTAACTATAGCTTTTTAAAAAACATATTTTACTGCCTTATATTACAAAAGCTTAAGTAACTATAGTTTTTTTTCTCCGTGCACGCATTTGACTCATGAGAATTTGATCCAACGTGCTTTTAGTAATACACATTGAAATGCATAGTTGTAATTTTTTCCTCTATATGCAGTTCATATTATTATGCAAATACATCCAATATTCATCATAAACTTTATCTATTCATGTTTTTTAAAAAAATTGCTAGCCCATGCAGTGCACGGACAAAAAATGTTGTGTACAAGGAAATCATTTAGTACACCACATTCTTTTAGTTCGCGAAGGTAATCAAACTGGGATTGGGGGATGTCGGGACCCCGGGTATGCAACCCCAGGACCCTCTGTGTATTCTGAACTAGTCTCATGATCAGTAGCTAGCTCACACAGTTGCAACATTGGTGTAATCATAACCACACAACCAAACAAAAGATGAAGCAGACAAATTAATAATATTAAGCAAAAGGGACCTTATAGTCAAGTCTTACAACAGTTGCCACGTAGGGCTAAAGACAACAGAGTAACTTGCAGCGGAGAACAAAATATCTGGTGGAGGTCACCCAATATGCCCACCGGCAATCGAGTGAGGGACGCAACCTAATTCGCATAGTCTTCAAAGAAGTCTTCTTCATAGAACTCTGAGTTCACTGGTTCACCCTCCTCTGCTGATTTAAATAGAGGGCGCAAAGCCATGAGTACTTTGAATGTACTCAGCAAGTCATAGGGAATTGTATGCAAGTAATATTCATGCAAGGTTTGACAAGGATAGCTTTATGGCTATTTTGCAGAAAGCAATATTTGACAGTAAATATGGTAAGTAGATTGTAAAGCACAATTTAAAACACTAATACATAAGTAAACAATTTTTTTGAAACAACTAGTGAACACCCTGTTCACTTCCCAACCATCAACCAAATTCGACCAACCCATTCCAACATTTTCGATAAAAGTTCTACCCCTTGCGTGAAATCACTAGGCATGTCCATAACCGGGGACACGGCTATTCGAATAGTTTTACACTCTACAGAGGTTGTACAGCTTGACACACATGACACAAATTTCTCTAGTTTGTTCGGCATATATCTATGCCACCGCTCACTACCTTAGGTAAGCAGTCCAGAGTACGTGACAAGGTTTCTACAAAGCTCCATTTTAACTCGGATCTGCCCGCTGAGGTTTCGCCATTCTGGGCCCCCTCTTGCGCCGCTTATCAACTCTTGACAGAACCGAATCAAAACTTTGCTAATTAGTCGACCAGGTCTATCCCAGTCTAGACATGTGGTTATACGGTTAAGGCCCAGATCAATGGTTCAAGGTTAAGTCCTTAGTTGGTTGCTCAAACGAGACGGTTCCACATTCCAAGCGTGCGTTACGGCACCCACCTTTTCCACCACCCACTCGTCCGAGCATAAAACAATTTCATTCAACCCGGCCAAATGACCACCCTAGTCATGGCACAACATCTTTTATCACAAGTGGCTCCATCACGGTTCCATAATTCCTTTAGTCATGTTCAAACATTCTTTGAGTATGAGATCATGAGTCTACCGTATAACTAAAGCATTGGCTAAGCATAACACGGTACCCATGTTGGTATTTCAATGATGTCCAACTAGTAATTAACCATCCTAAGGTGTCCAAGGAGTTATGTCATTCAAGGATACATGTCGTTCGCAATTTATTAAGGAGGCATAATGGCAATTAGGTAATTAACTAATCCTGAAACCATTTATTATAAAATTAGCCATGCATGTTTTTATCAAACGATATACTTTTATAAATATGGGTTCAATATGATCAAAGGTCTATGACTTGCCTTCGTTGAAGAGTAGAGGTGCTTCGGTCGTCGGGTCTACGAAATCGTCCGAAACGCCAGAATCTATACGTGCGAACAAAGCTAAATAAATAAAACAACTCCAAATGAAATCCAAATAAATACTAAATAAATACTAACAGGAATACAAGGAATTTATATGAATTTAGAAATTTGAATCACTCGAATCGGAGTTCGAATGAGAAAGTTATGGCCAAGAGAAGTTGGAAAAACACATAAAATGATGAAATGGAGATTTTCCTGATTTTCCGGAATTATTTTCCTAAAGGAAAATCAAAGAAATTCCACTCGGGCTGACTGGGCAGCCACGTCAGCAAGGGGGGTGACACGGCCGCTGACTGGGCGCCACGGGGCAGCCACATGGCTTGCCACGTCGGACCCGAAGCGTGGCGCTTCGGCCAAGGGCTCAGCCAAGACAGCAGATCAAGGCGGCGCGCGCGAGGGCACCAATGAAAGAGGACAACGCGGTGCAGCTGATGCTCACAGCGATGAGGACACGGTGACACGGGAGGTCGACGGCGAAGGAGAAGAGCGGCGGAGGCGGCGGCTCGACGGTGACGGCGGGGTTTCGGTGGAGCTCCGGGGACGGGAGGCGCGCACCAGGTGCGCCTTGGCCTAGTGATGCCGGTGGTGGGGTCGGTGGCGACCGGAGGGGCTCGACGGCGGCAGCGGGTGCGGCGGAAGCTTCACGGCCGGCGGTGATGAAAACTCCGATTGCGGCCGAGAGAGAGCGGGAGAGAGGAGGGGAGGAGAGGGGAAAGAGAGAGGGGGGCGAGGCGATCCCAGTGCTTGCTTTTATAGGCGACGGGGGGCCCCGGAGGAGGAGAAAGGAGAGCTCGCCGCGGCAGCTTTAATGGCGGGCAGCGACGGGGTTCGGCGAAAACCGCGGAGGAGGGGGCAAAAAGAGGGGCGCACGGGCACGGCGAGGCAGGGACGCGCGGCGCGACCGAAAGCGAGACAAGGGAGGCGCTAGGGGCAGCGAGGGGGCGGCGCGGTGCAGCGGTATTCGCGGCGAGGCAACATAGGCGCGGCGGAGGTGGGAGGTAGGGGATGAGCGGGCCCATGGTGATGGTCGGGCCCAACTAACAACAACAAGGCAAGAGCGGGGAGATGTGGGCGAACGCGAGCTGTCCGATTTCGACGGACGGCCGATCCAAGGGGCATGCGGGCCGAGGAGATGGGCCATGAGCAAAATAGTGAATGGGCCGAAGGAGATTCGGCCCAAAGGCTAAAGGACGAATTTCTAAGGTTTTTGATTTTAGAAAATACCAGAAAAGCAAAAGCATTTTTAGAAAATAGCTTAAGCTGTCCAAAAATTCTAGGAAAATTCACAGAAATCCCTTGAATTATTTAGGACTTAGTAAAAATATTTTTAGCTTAACTATTGCTTTTAATTTTTGCAATTAATTATTTTTAACTTAGGGCAAAAGGAAAAACCAAATTAAAATCCAACAAAACTCAACTAAGCCAACTTTAATTAGTTCAAGTTTTAATTAGGTCAATTTAAAATACTTTTAAAATTCTAAATTACAAGTTAAGCTTTAGCAAATTAATAAAACCAAATGGTTCTCTTTTAAAGTTTTCAAAATTTTCAAAAACTCAGGAAAATAGGGATGTTACAGGGGAGAAGATGGAGGAAGGCAACATGAATGGATAAAGATGGTACTTAAGTAATTTGTAGTGATTGTAAGATTCAAAGCTACGTTTCCAAACTACGAAAAACATATTTTACTCCCTTTTATTACAAAGCATATGTAACTGTAGCTTTTTAAAAAACATATTTTACTACCTTATATTACAAAGCTTGTGTAACTATAGCTTTTTTTCTCCGTGTGCGCATTTGACTCATGAGAATTTGATCCAACGTGCTTTTAGTAATACACATTGAAATGCATAGTTGTAATTTTTTCCTCTGTATGCAGTTCATATTATTATGCAAATACATCCAATATTCATCATAAACTTTATCTATTCATGTTTTTTTTTAAAAAAACTTTTGCTAGCCCATGCAGTGCATGGGCAAAAAATATTGTGTACAAGGAAATCATTTAGTACACCACATTCTTTTAGTCCACGAAGGAAATCAAACTGGGATAGGGGGAGAAGACGGAGGAAGGCAACGTGAATGGATAGGAGTGAATGTATAAAGATGGCACTTAAGTAATTTGTAGCGATTGTAAGATTCAAAGTGTAACATCCCAAAATCCTATTCTTGGGATTAAGTTATATAAATGCATTAGGAAAAGTTCCTTTGAACATTTGCATTTAAACTTTGCCTTTTAAAAAATCTTGTGTTGGTTTTATAATTAAAACTTGAACAACGTTGGGTGCTAAAAAGGAAATAGATAAATGAAGTAAAATTGTTCTAAGTAAGAGAATGGTTTCGGGCTATTTATCCTAGGAATCATTCAACAAAATTTCTATATGAAATTTTGCTTAGAAAAATATTTACAACCTCTTAGGAGAAGCACATTGTTTGAATTTTGTAGAAATTTAGGTAAGGTGTTAACCTCTGAGAATTTTACTGCAGAAACTAGTCAAGCTCAATAGTCTACACAAAATTTTTCATAAATGTTGGACTTCATTTGTTGGTGAATTAAATTGGCAAATAATTCAGCTGTTAATTCAAAATCCAAAGGCCTATACTGTCCCTCGGGCTCGAGTCCAAACAGTCCAGTCGAACCAGACCACCTTCTTAAGTGGGTTGGACCCAGCATTTTTGAGCCGTTGGATTTGAAATCGACCGTCCAGATCAAGTGGGCCGTTCGGACCGTCCGAACAGCGCAATCCATCTGGGCCGTTTGTTTCTAATCGGACCATCGAGATTAGATCAACTCACACCGCTTCGTCGCGTCGCTGACTGGTGGGCCCCGTGTGCAAGACTCATCATCCACCTCACGCTCGACCGTGCTAGTGCATGCCCACGCGCGTGAAGCTCTGTCGCGCCCTCGGTTTCGCATCGCCGCCAACGGTTTTGCTCCAACCCAACCACCCGCGTCGCTTCGCCATTCAATGCCGTGCCCATACCTGCCCACACCAACTTTTCCCTACCCGTACAACGTTGTGAAGCTCCGTCGGGTTGCCCATGACTACCCGAGCTCCACCTCATTCATCTCCACCGCTTTGCCTATATAAAGGCCACCCCGAGCTGCATTTCATCTTTTCCAATCTAATGCACTCACTCACTTCTCCTCTCATCCACTCAATCGAGCTCTAGATCTCCAAGAGTAGAAACCCTAAAACTACCGCACGCCATCATCTTTGTCTCCGGCACTGTGAAGGGTTTGGTGTTGAGTTCTTCACGTCATATCACGTTCCATAACACCTTGAGTCTTTCCCCTCACCCAATTTAGACTTTGATTCACAGGAGCTCCCGATTCGGCCCTTCTTCTTCGTCTCCAGCCAGAACATCACCTCAAACCTCGCCGGCGATTCACGGCACCCCGAGCTGATTTGCTGCACCCGAAGCATCGCCAAGACGTACTGAATCTTCCCTGACCATCGGATTTCAAGATCTTTCACCCAGGTTTCTTCTACACGCGTGACTAACCTCGCCGCCGCAGCTCGCCATTGACAGCTCAGCTCAGACCACCTTAGCCCCTCCGTGTCCTTCTCGTACACTCCTAATAGCCCCTAGCTGCTTATGCGCACGATCGTTTGCCAAGGGCTATGCCCATTCGCGCTGTCATCGTTTGCCATAGCTACTCTTTCGCTCACCGCCGGCACGCCACCGCGTTGAACCACCCCAGGCCACGCCGTCGGTGTCGGCAGGTGCGCAATAGTGTGTAGAACCCGTTTTGGGCACCCATTACTCTCGCCGAGGCCCACACCACCGGCGAGTAGCGCGGGCGCGAGCGCCAGCGCGTGGCACAGTGGTGACAAGACTGTAGTTGTAACACCCCAGCCCAACATGATCCTGGAATGCTACTAATCTAATAGAGGAACAAAATAAAACTAAGCCTTTTTACTAAATTTCGGTAGAACCTCCTTTGTATAGATGGCTATACCAGAGGTTCTAACAGATTATCCAAACATCCAATTTAAACGAATCATAAAAGATCATCCAAAAATATGCTAGTCAACTAAAACATAATCGTAAGGGCATCCATGCTCTACTAATCAACCCTATTACAAATTATTCAAAGCATAAGATATAATCACAAATAATCCTTTAAGTAGTTTACTCAAATACTAAACCAACATCCAATTTATTCATCTGTGAATGGTTCGTGCCAATGTGCAACCAAACTTAAATCTATTCCCTCCCATGCATGCCGTTCACGTACGGGGTACCTAAAAACACAACAACAGCAAGAGTGAGTCCAAGACTCAACAAAGTGCAATTAATAAGACAATAGCATAAACAACTGTAATCATCATCATCCATCCACAAATATCTATAATAAACATTTCATATGTTCATGCTATGCAAGATGCACAAATGCACTTTTCCTTTATCTTTTGCATATACCGTAATGCAAAGTATGTATCCATCGATGCATACCCATACCTGTGTGTAATACTCCGATTTATTCTAAGAAAGAAAGCATTCAAAAGAGAAATTAGACATAAGAAAAAGGGGGTTTCTGCAGTTCTTCAGCAACTTGGGCCTCGGGCCTTGGCCTAAAAGGCCCATGAGGGGCCGGCCACCAATAAAAGGGAGAGGGAAACCCTAGCCCGTACTGTAGCTACTGTAGCTACAGTAGCGCCGCTTTCTCATTGGAAAACATGACCCATTTATTCACTTGATGTTTTTGGTTAATGAAAGTTTCCTTTTGCAAGTCCTTTAGTACGTGGAGGCTTTGACTCAATGTATCTCTCTTGGTTATTTTGAGTGTTGAAGATTAAGGGTTCTCTTTTATGAAAGAAGATGTTAAACCCTTTAGTGATGTTTTGTCATGGTTAAGTGAGAGGTTATAATCAAAGCAATTAATGGATATGATATGTGTCGGTGTTTTAGAACCGATCTTACATAAAGATTGTTTAATTCGGGGGGTCTCCTAGAATGGAATCACGCAGAGAGATTGACACGGGTATTTTTATACAAGTTCAGGCCTTCTCCGGAGAGAATAACTGTAACAGCCCAAAGTTCTGTTACCAAAATAAAAATGAATAAAGTTATTATTTTATTGAATTTTCTGAAATTTGAAAGAGTTTGATTGCTTTATTTGAATTTCTGAAGTTTTAAAAGTCAAAATTTAAGTTTTATTAAAGTTTTTGAAGTTTAATTTGAGTTAAAGTTGAAAAATAAAAATTAAATTAATTTTTGAAATTTTCGAGATTTTAAAAGCTTTTCTTAACTATTTTAAAGCCAAAACAAAATTATGTGTAAAAACTATTATCATTTAAGTTGGAATTATTTTTATTAAGTTCAAAATAATTCTAGCAATTTTTGTGAATTTTTCTTGAATTTTTGGACTCTATTTGCTATGTTCTAAAATATATATATTTGATTTAATGCTTAAATCCTTATTTCGAAAATAAATAAAAAAATAAAAATTCTGTTCACCGTCCTAACATACACCATGAATTGTCCAAACCATCCATGAGTGAACAGAGTTCGAAAAATTATATAATAATAAAAAAAAATTTCTTCCGAGTGGGCACATAGGTTCCCATCACTCACCCATTCCAGATTTCTACCGCACCAGCACACTTAACCTCAAGCAACACAATGCATGTCTTTAAACCTGGCTTTTGGCTTTCAATCAATATATGTATTCCTTTTATCCTTTTATCCCTTTCTTTCTCTCTCCTACCTTCTTCTTCCTCACGTAAGTTTTCTTCTCTGTTACCATTTCCTTCCAAAGGCAACCCATGGCAAGACCTCTTGCCACCCACCGCCTCACCTCCGCCACCACTGCAGGCCGCCACCACCTGCGCCGCCACGCCACCTTCCCGCCACCGGCGCATCTTCCCCTCTCTCCCCTTGCTGCCATTAAAATCGAAGCAAGCAAGCTCCACCTTCATTAATGGCTGCCACCACTTCTTTCTCCTCTTTCTCCCCACTCAAAGCGTTAAATTGAAATCCGTTTGAAGGAGAACGAGCGTATTAACATCACCCACGACGAAGATCTTCAATTGCACGCTCGCTCCACTACATGCAATTAATTAAGCCGTTCAATTTCATTCATCATTTGCACTTGAAAACCGTCGCTTCATTCTCCTCCTCCCGGCCTCCCCTTGCCCTATAAAAGGGAGCACCAGGAGCCTCTCTACAACCACAACCCACCCCCAAAATCCCTCCTCCCCTCTCCCCATGGTTTGGACGAATTTGGAAGTTGAAGCTCGAGGGCCGAACGTTGTTCATCGGGCTATTGCGTCCTCTACGGTGAAGCCCCGGCACCATCGACACCACTACTAGCTTCGCCGACGGCTTCTACGCGTCGTGCTTCCTCGCCACGGAGCATCGCCGAGTACCGCCGCCACCGTGAGTCCACGCCACGCCGACGTCGTCGTCCTCGCCTCCGACCATCCGTACATGTTCCTCCGCAACCAAGGTGAGCACCGGCATCCCCGTCCTCTCCTCTCTCCGTTCCACCCCTCGCCGGCCGTCGGAATGCCTCCGTTCACCGGCAATGTCGCCATCTAAACCATAAACCGAAGCTTCTTCTTTTGTGAATTGCGTCGCCGTCGAGCTAGCTCCGGCCACATCGTCTCCATCCATGGCTTTGCATCGCCGCCCTCTCACGGTGCTCTCCTCCCTCGCCCATCGCCAGAGTACCAACAGCGCCATGTCCAAGCCATAACCATGTGTCATCACGTTTTTGTTCGAGCTAGAAGACAATAAGCGATAGCTTCATTATTTAGTCTATACTTTGAGCTTTATACATAGACCTTTTATTCTTCCGAAATTCATTCTCTCACATACAAGCTCCAAATCCGTTGATTCCTTCACCTAAATTCATCTACTATATTTTAGTATTTATTTCATAATTTTTAGATTTTATTTAATTTCCGTTAATTATTTGGTCTATTTTATGCGTAAATCGCCGCCGTCGACCGACCGTGCACTTTCCACCCCAACCGAGGCGAAGCGTTCGCTCCTCACGGTTTCCTCTTCAAATCGCCACAAACCTCATCCGCTAACTCCTCTCCGTTTGCCGCAATGCCGACGTTAGCCCATCGTCCGCCGAAGGATTTCTCCGTCGGACGCGATCGCCATCAAAGATCCTCTCGCCGAAGCCGCCAACACCGCTGAGTTCGCCTCAACGATTCAACATCGTACTCCTCGCCATAGCCCTAAAACTCCTTCTTTGTTCCCAATTATCCGAAACCATATTTTCCGATGAATAGTACAATTTTCGGAATTTTATTATT
This sequence comes from Phyllostachys edulis, assembly GCA_036346405.1. Taxonomy (NCBI): domain Eukaryota; kingdom Viridiplantae; phylum Streptophyta; class Magnoliopsida; order Poales; family Poaceae; genus Phyllostachys; species Phyllostachys edulis. The sequence continues at coordinate 84,109,020 of CM070551.1, forward strand.
TCATGTAACACTCAACCTTCCGGAATTTCGTTCTCACTCATACGAACTCCGATTGCGTCGATTCAACTTCCTAAATTCATAAAAAGTCGATACCTTCCTAGCAGTATTTATGTTATAATTTTTGGATTTTATTTGAATATTATTTGAATTCGAATCGTTTACGCGTATAGATTTCGACGACTTCGGACGACCGGATTTCAATATCATTTGAGAATAATCCATTAAGCAAGGCAAGTTACATTCTTGACCATATTTGCACCCAGTATTTAAAATTATTTAAATTCTGTTTTAAATTATTATTGCATGCGTATTTATATTCAAGTAATTTAAATTCCTGTTTTAAGCTTTATAGTTATTCCCAATGCCTTTGTATGTCCAATTATTGTCAAGAGAGGTGGTATGGAGACTATTATCAAATGCATATATATTTTGGAGTTTGGATAATAAAAGAAGATTGTGAATGGATGTGTGAAGATAGAGGAAAATTGTTAATAAATAATGAATGATTACGTAAATAGGTGATTATTGGTATTGGATTATGGAAATAGATTATTATTAAGGATCGGATTGTGGTATTATTAGAGTTATATGATTGTTGGATATTAGATGTCAATCATAGATATAGATTATCATTGGATTATTGGATATTGGAATGAATGATGTTGGATTATTAGAAATACATGATTATTATGGTTGTATTATAGAAATAAATGATTATTGGATACCGGATTTTAGAGGTAGATTGTTGTTGATGTTGGATTAATAAAGATTGGATGATAGATAGATACTATAGTCAAATACTTGAATTGTTGATATTGGATTCTAGAAATAGATTGTCATTGGATATCAGATTATCTAAAAATTTGATTATAGGATTACATAGTCATTGGATTGATAGATATCGGATTATAAAATTTGAGTATAGTTAAATATTTGGATCAATTGAAGTTGGATCATAGAAATAGACTTATACGGTGTAGATTGGACTAATGAATTTTGGATTGCTGAAGGTTGGATTATCACAATGCTGATGGATTACATACTGATCTCGTTCTTGACAAGTCTTGGACATTTAACCCTCACCCTAGATAAAATCTAGTTGATACAATAGTATGAACTAGAACATTTTGAGACAGATTATGCTTAGCAATGCTTAGACCCCAAAATGTTTGATTTGGGAAACTTTCAGCCAAAAATCAAATATTGTTTAAGAATCTATGGCATTGGTTTGTCATGGAAGTTTTGTCGTAAATGAATTTGAGAAAAATAAAATAAAATTATGGTTTGTACTTGGGCGAAATGGTTGTTTGGATGGTGCATGTTAATGCACGGGATCGAGTCATTTCCATGATCGAGGCCCATGGGTTTTGTGGAAAGTCGCCCAAGTCAGTTGAGGACCGGCCTCTGAGCGTTCCTTTGCTATGCCTATAATGGGCTATACCATATCGTTCAACCACATGTCCTGAGTATGGGTAGGGGACCTGGCTGATTAATTTGCAAAGTGCCATCGCGGTCGATCCCGCGGATTGTGTGGGTCTATCTCGGATGGCTGGTCATATTATGACCTCGTTAGTCCCACTGGCGTAAGAGGGGGCCCCTACAAACTCTGCGGATTTCTATCCAAGGAGGGATGCGAAACCTTAACGGGTGGATCGGTGGGATGACGATTGTAAAGGCCTTGTCATGTGCTCTAGATCGCTACCTAAGGTAGTGGCGGTGGCATAGATATATGCCGAACAAACTAGAGAAGTCATGTCATGTGGGTAAAGCCGTACAACCTCTGCAGAGTGTAAAACTATTGAATAGCAGCGTCATGATCATGGACATGCTAGCAAAGCCACTCAAAGTTAGACTTGGATTTTGATTTCAAAAGACTTTATCAACTGGTTTATTTAAATGGGAATTGGGTGGGAAGCCATGTGATAGGAGGGTATCCTTCACCATTCATGTGTGAATGTTATCTGACTATAAAATTGATTTAGAAAATGAATTTTAGTTATTGTGTAAACCGCTTTGGAACTTAGTACAAGTATTTAAAGAAATTGCTGATTTATGCAAATGTAACCAATAAGCCATCCTTTGTTACATCCATGTATGCATGTCATTCTATTATTTGATGGGTGTAACTTGCGAGCACGGTAGTTGTGCTCATACTTGCTTAATTGCAAACAAATTTCAGAGGAGAAGGATCGCATCATCGGTGTGGATCTCGACGACTAGGCCGCTTCCCGATCGATTGCTCGTGGCGATTAACCGGACTCTACTACATCTTCTTCGTCTTCATTTGTGTTTTTATTGTTGGCTTGTAAGCCCTCGTTGTAATAAACTCGTTGATTATTAATAAAGTTATGCGATTTATGGATGTTACCATATTTGTTTAACTGTGTGAACTAGCTACTGATCATGGGACTAGTTCAGAAGTGCACAGAGGATTTGGGACGTTAATCCCGGGTCTTACAATAACAACCCTACTCCTGTGTGTGTATGGTATTGAGTTTGTTTCGTACAATCGGGAGAAAAGACTAAGGTCATATGTAAAATAGTATCATCGTCTTCTGATTGCTTGTTGTCTCCTCCGATTGGTCGTCTCTTTTCCCTCTCTGACCGCTGCCTTTATATAGTCGTGAAGGAATAGCCGTTTTCCCCTGCTGAAGAGACGCCTCATCAAATCTAGTAACGGGCGTACGTTTGTAGTAATCATCGGGATGGTAACTCCTTCAAGCCGCCTGGCAGTTACTTGTCAGGGATAATGGGGTATTGTGTGTTATTATTTCGTATAATAACAGCGTATGTTGACTGTTTGGATTCCTTAATCAATTGGACCCACTCGCTTGTAGGTTTTATTGATCATAAGGTGGTCGTAGCTGACCTAGTCGTAGAAGAACTTACAACCATAAGGTAGTCGTAGCAAGACTTACGACTATGGGGTAGTCGTAGAATAACTTACGACTGGGTAGTGATTGTAGATGAACTTACGACCATAAGGTAGTCGTAGCAAGATTTACGACTATAGGGGTGGTCGTAGAAGAACTTACGACCACCTGGTAGGCTTCTCCCTTGTAAGTTTAAGGGATATACCTAGGGACCACATGACATCATATTTACTCATAATAAGAATTATAGATAAAAGATAAAATGAGGATTATTAGATCCTCGTCATCTAGCCCCCCAGCTTCAAGTGAAAGTAACTTACTTGGTGAAGGAGTCGTATATGGTCTTACGGCCACGAGAGGGTCGTAGAAAGATGGTCGAAGGAAAAACTCTTTGACATTTGTGTACTACTTTGACCAGAAATATACTTGATCAAGAAGGTTGCTTACGACTATCAAATAGCCGTAGAGAACTCCTACGATTATGAAGTGGTCGTAGTATGGTGATCGGAAGAAAATCCTTTCCGATTGATATTCCATTTGGTCGACACAGACTTGACCAAGAAAGTAATTTTGCTTGAGATGTAAAAATGAACCTGATTTTCTTGAACGGACAAGCTAGAAAATCGCAAACGACTCCCACAAGTTTGTCCGTTGGAGCGGTTCCCGAAGCGGTGGTAACCTTAGGATTGCCACGCCTTCAGCCCATGCATACGGTTATAAATACTTACCGGGCGGTGAGACTTGGGTTTCTACTTTTCCCCAAATCACTCCCGCTGTTCATCGAGTTCTTGTCTTCTCCGCCACCAACTCAATCGTGCCTTCTCCGAAGATCTTCCTTAATCCAAAACCTCCCCTTTCTGAGAGAGATGGCCGAGAAAGTTTCTGAGTGGGCTGAGTCGGAGATGGATGCGGTGAAGATTCAAGCCTTAGTCGACGCCGGGAAGATTCCAGAAAAAGTTCTTGTGAAATGGATTGCGGCGTCTGGACAGCATTGGCCGTCAGGGGAGACTGGGCAAATCCCATCTTCCAGGTATATTGTGAGTGTGGCCTTCGATTGCCTGCTCACCCCTTTCTCACACTCGTACTCGAGCACTTTGGGGTGGAATTAGTGAACCTCGGTCCTAATTCCATCACTATGCTAAGTGTATTCGTGTATCTGTGTGAGGCATATCTGGGAATTCCAGCGGACCTCGAGCTCTTTCAATATTTCTATGGAATGGCTTAACAAACTGGGATTGCTGGGAGTTGTGGTCTGAAGCTCCATGACGGGAAGTTGAAGGAGTATATTCAGATGTTTACTCGGTCTTCATGGCTGGGATGGAGGAAGAGGTGGTTTTACTAGAAAATCACCCAAGAAGACAGCCTTACTTTTGAAGGGAAGGCTGCCGAAAAGAATTCTTCATGGGATTCGACTCCCAAGGATGTCAGCCAGATTGCTCCCTATATTTGAGCCATCAAGGACTTGAGAGAGGAGGGGCTGACCGGATGGCATGTGGTGAAGGATTTCATCACACGTCGAATTAGTCCTTTGAAGAAACGAGTACCTCCTATGTGGAGGTACACGGGGCCAAAAGACCCGACCAGGGACTACGAGGAGGGTAAGTGAATTTTCGACTTAGCTCTTAGTTTGGTGTTTCTCACAGTTGTCTAATGAACGTCTTTATCTATTTACACAGATCTTTCACAGGCAGAGATTGATATTCGAGTCAAACTCGTTTGTGAGAAGTCTCCGCCACTCAGAGTGGCGGTTCCTCAAATCCTTGCGGTTTTATCCGCAGAGGAAAAGATGGAGCGCCTAAAGGTAATCAAGAGTTGATTTTATCCTTAGGACTTCATAGTCGTAGAAAGAACTTACGACTAGGTAGTGATCGTAGAAAATCTTACGATCAAGGAAATGTCGTAGAAAAACTTATGAGTAGTGATCATAGAAGATCTTACGATCGAGGAAACGTCATAGAAAAACTTACGACTGGATACTGGTCGTAGAAAATCTTACGACCGGTTAGTAATTCTTCTTTTTCTATTTTTCTTTACAGAAAGTAGGTATGGAAAACCGTCAGGACGACGAAGATGTCGAACTGATAACCATCGGTGTAGGGATGACAACGGACAAAGGCTCAGCTCCTCCGACTAAGAAGCGTCGACTCGTGAAAGTCGCCGATAAGGGAGGAGCAAGCTCGAGTTCTTTTATTTCGACCAGATCCTCTGCAAAGTCTGCGGCAGATATGGCTGCAGCAAAAGCCGAGGTTGAAGCAGCTGAAGCTGAGGAGGCTGAAGTAGTTGAACCTCTTAGGCGCAAAGCCCACAAGGCCAAGGTACCCTTTTATTATGACAAGAAAACTGTAACATCCCAAATATAAGTTGTGTTTCAAATGTAACCAAACCAGGGTTTGTGTTTCAAATGTAACCTAATATGGGTGTTTGTTTCAAATGTAATTAAATGAGTAGAAATTAAAACTTTTCTCACATCTTGAAACTCTTGAACATTTCTATAATTCTTGTCAAGAGTTGTGGAATTCAAAAACATAAACCTCCTGTTGACTAAAGTCAACCCCTTAATCAACTTAGTGAGAATCTGGTTTTCAACCTTTGCAAATATTTTTTCTTGGTTCTAGGGATGATGTGTGACCCCTCTGAAAAATTTCATAATTTTTAGAAATTATTTGATAATTTTTGGAGCCAAGTCAAACCAATTTTTCAATTGGTCAAACCCTAGAACATAACCTTGCAGAATTTTTGGAGAAAAATGCTCTACATGAAAACCTCTAGAAATTATATGTAAAGTTAATCCTGGAGTGAGGAAGCTCCAGTCAAAATTTTAGAATTTTTGGAGTTAGTTTGCTACCTCTAAAAATTCCTCCAAACTCAGCCTTCAAAAATTAAACTCAAATCTGGAGCACTGTTCTTCGGGTCCGAGCCACTTCAAGTGGGTCGAACCCAACCGACATCCCCGCTCAGCCTGAGTTCCTCCCTCGCGCGAGGTCGTGCCCCATTGGGTTGAAATCCAACGGCCACGACCTCCCCTCTCCTTTTGTCGCCGTCAGATGAAGATCTCATGGCCACGACCTTCCCTCTCCTTGCAGTGTCGTGCCCCACGGCGAAGACCTCTCACCTCTCCGTTGTGCACTGTTAGATCAAAATCCAATAGCCACGACCTCCCATCGCATCGTGTGCACCAGCCCGACCTCCCTCCCCTGATCAGCGCCATTGGATGCAAATCCAACGGTCCTGACCTCCCATCTCTGTTGTGTGCCCTTGGATTGAAATCCAACAGCCACGACCTCCCTTTGCGTCGCGCGCAACGCCCACGACCTCCCCTCTCTGTTGTGTGCCCTTGGATTGAAATCTAATGGCCACGACCTCCCATCACATCGTGCGCAACAGCCATGACCTCCCCTTATGTTGTGCGTCATTGGATCAAAATCCAATAGCCACGACCTCCCCTCTATGTTGTGCGCCGTTGGATCAAAATCCAACAGCCACAACCTCCCATCGCTTGTCAGAGTCGCGCGCAGCGGTCAAGACCTCCCACCTCTGTTCCGCGCCATTGGATGCAAATCCAACGGCCACGACCTCCTATCTCCCTATAGCGCGTGACCTCCTTTCCTCGTGGGAGCCGTGCGATGAGGATCTAGCGGTCACGACCTCCCCTTCCTTGTCGGAACCGCGCGATGAAGATCTAGCGGTCGCGACCTCCCCATTCCTTTTCAGACCACACCGTTTCAGATCCAATGGTCACGACCTCCCCCTTTTTCTTATCGAACGATCGAGGTCAGCACCTGTTCTTCTCCTTCCTCGGTCTCGCGCGCGTGCGCCATGGCAGAGGGAGAGCAGTGCCTTGTCACCTCCCAACAGCTCTTTTGCTGCAAGCATTAAATGCGGGTCAGCCTTCCACCCCCAAAGTCCTGTTTAGACCTGCCCCCATCACCTCCACGTCCTTGTTGAGCCATGGACCGAGCTAGGCTAAGCTCACCATGGAGCTTAACCCTAGCTCCTTGCCTCTGCTCCCCGGGCTATAAAAACCTCCCCCAGCACCTCCTTGGCTTCCTTTAAACACCTCCTAAGCTTCACCTTGCTCGTCGGTGCTTGGTGGAGCTCAATTCGTTGAAACCCAAAAATCGCCATTGGAGGCCGCAAGCAAGCTTCTTCCTCCTCGGTGCTCCAGTGGTTCCTCCATCAATTCTTTCGCGTCATCTCATGCCTCTCATCTTCCTAAGCAAATCCCATAACCTAATTTGGTTTGACATTCACAGAGAAGGTCACATTTGGGGATTTGTTTGTTGTCAACCAAAAACACCCCCTTTCTTCCTCAGCTCCGGTAAGTCCTCCATCTTCCAATTACCTGCTCGTGGGCCATCTATGGGCTATATGGAAGCTTTATTGATGACGCGGTCTGGCTATTTTTGCTCAGGCTGCCTCGTCCTCATTGTCCTCCTCGGCGCTGGCAAGGTCCTCCGCCGCCTGAGCTCCTCAATCCTCCTCGGGTCCTCCCTGCACCTAGGTAACCTCCCTGGTGGCCCCTAGATGCTTGGCACCCGCTTGAATGAACCGCTGCGGAGCTCTTTTTCGTTTTTGCTTTTGGCCGTGCGTTGCCGCACCGCCCCTCTCCGGCTAGCCGCCGCTCTGGTCCACCACCGCAGGAGTGGGTGGTACCAGTGGGTGCGCACTACTATTGCGCACCTGTAGCTGGCTTTAGATGGCGCCGCCGTGCCTTAGGTCGCCGGCGTTTCGCTGTTGAAGCCGGTGAGCACATTGTCAGACGCGCCAGCACAGTGTCAGCGCGTGCGCGATGTGGCTCATCGCGGGCCGTCCATCTTGGAGATCTGCGGTCCACCGTCGCCGTCTCGTTCGCGCGCGTGAGTTCCAAATGCGCCGCGCATGATTCAACCTGGGCCGTTGGATCCAAGATGAACGGTCCATGTCGTTGGTTCCGCGCGGGCGCGAGTACGTGTCGCCCTGTGGGCTTGGGCCGTCCGATGCAAGATCGACGGTCCACAATTTTTCCGTGTCGTTTTGGTTTTAAGATTTTCCCGAGGCATTTATTGGTGAGCTGAAAAATGTAATAAACTTCAAAAATGCATATCTATTTCATTTTTGCTCCAAATGAGTTGATTCAAATTTGGTTAGCTCTGGTTTGAACTGAGCTTTAATCTAAAAATGGTTGTAGGCTTGGTTTGGCTCCAAAAATTGTTGATAAAATGGTTTAGAAATAGGTTTTAATTGTTACTCTAAATGTTGCATTTGACTTGTAAAATGCGTAAGTAATCCCCTGTAGATCCTTTTTGAGTGAATCCAACTTGGTTGGCATCCTCTAGAGATGCATACTCTGTAGGTAAATGTTCATTCTCTACTACTAAGGCTAGGATTATCTTGCTGTGATTTAGAGTTTGATGGATGGACTCTTATCACTTAGTAGTTTACGTTGGTAATGCTTAGAAATGCTTAGATAACGGTAGAAATGGGCGGTTGTCGACTTATGTCGATGACCTTGATCACACAAAAATTATTATTCCATTATGTCCAGCACATGTGCTTTGTTACTTTGTAAAGAAATAAAAATGAAAACAAAATTGTTATTGACTTGGGCACAATGGATGTTGGTGTGATCTCATGGTGTGTGGAATGGTGCCTAAGTCCCCAAGGACCGAATTACTTGCGCCATTGATCCAAGCACTTTTGCGTGCTAACCACACGAGGGGGATATGGGACCTCTCTTGACTTAGTACTTTGGGAGGTGTTAATTATGGGCCGCTGGTGGTTAAAACTGTTTTTATAAGGGGAAGATCACCCACAGTTGCTTAGGCTGGGCCGGTGTATCCTACCCTTTGGTTTGTCGCGACTCTTAATTAGCATCATTCATTGGAAATATCTCGTAGGACTTAGCCGTGTCGGCATACCAAAGGAAGTGTGCTTAATCATGTGGCGAAAAGGCGGTCTGGCGTGTGGGTACATTGGTACACCCCTGCAGGGTTAAATCGATTTGAATAGCCTCGTCCTAGGTTATGGACACGCTTGGTTATTTCCCATAAGAATTAGACTACAACCTTTAATTAAAACTTGACATGGGTGGTATGAATGGGTAACTATTGGGTTAGTCACTTCCAGGATTGTTGTTGTCACCTATCTATTGTTATTATGTTGTTGTCTCGTTGTTAATTGCAAATTAAAAATGAATTGCAAAACTACTTTGAATCGATTTAAATATTGCAAATGAAAACTTGCTTTATGCTGAAAACAACCTACAGCCTCCACTTAAATGAGCTTGCATGTAGCATATGTATAGGTCTGTTACTCTACACGTCAGTTTTGCGAGTACATTTTTGTATCCATTTGCTTTGCTTAATAACTTTGTTGCAGAGGAGGTGGAGCCCCAAGGGCCCCATTTTTGTGAGATGTGCTGTGGTTGGGACGACTAGCTTGGCGGCTCGGTCAGTTGCCTTGCGGGCTTTAGGCAAACCGTATGGCTTTTGTTTATGGCCATCTTATGGCTTTTGTTTCCGCTATTGTTTATCTTTCTTAGTTGTTATTTGGCCGGTCGGCCCCTTTTGTAATAACTCGCTATTATGTATGTCCTTGGTTTAATCTAGTTCGTGCTTTGGTTCTATGTCTTGTATGAAATTGATGCATGATTTTGTAAAGGGGTGTGTATACTGCATTTCTGGGAAGTATACATATCTCGAAGACACGGGTTATTTTGTTTGTGATGTTAGGGTCAATGGATGACTAAGCATTACAAGCCAAATAAGCCGGGGTCCTCACAAAAGCTTTCGCAGTTTCTACCACTCCTAGTTTTGTCAAGCAACTAGAAAAGGAGAACTAGAAGGACTTTATGTCTTTTGTGAAGGACAATGCTGATCCAGCAGAGCCTATAGTTGAGGGTAGCGCTGCTCTTGGAGTGGTCGAGACTGATCTCGGCCATCCAGAAAGTCAGGAGACCAGAGCGATGGTTCCTGTTCAAGATCCACGACTAGACGTGGTCGTGGCCGAGCCCATTCTTCAACTTGAACTCCAACCAGACGTGGTCGTAGAAAAGAAGTCGAAGAAATCTTCCATTGGGAAGATGACTCCTAAGTTCCTGGTTAGGTCCAGGGTGCAGAGGTATGTGAAACAAACTAAAGTGTAAGAATAACATTTACCTTTTGCTTTTCACAACCTGACTTGCTTTCCTTTTGTTGATTTTAGCCTGACTCCTTCAGCCCCCAAGGACGATTCTATCGAGAAGCCCATTGCTGCCTCTCCAGCGGTCGGAGAGATGACAGCGGAAATGGTAGAAGGATCATCTACAGTCCGGGTAGTGGAGGAAGTTGTGGCTCCTGAAGTGGTTACCACAACCACTGAGGTAGTAGCTACGACCACTGAGGTAGCAGCTACGACCACTAAGGTAGTAGCTACGACCACTGAGGTGGTCGTGGAGACAGCAGAGGCAGCTGTAGAAGCCTCTGGCCAAGGTGGTGATGTACCTGACCACCGTGCCGGAAAGGAAATCGTTGCAGACATTCCTCCCAGTACCCAAAGAGAAACCGCAATTATAGAATCAGAAGACGAGGAGTATTTCAACTTCTGTGCTGATTTCTTTGGGCCTACTTCCATCGTAGGGTCTTCTGCTTTTAGATCTCACGATCGAGTCCCTCATCCCAAAGATATTCCTAACAGAAGGGAAACTTTTGACAATGAGCGTCTTGAGAAGGTTTGGTGGGATCAAGTCGCGAAGATAGACGAGCTGAAGTGTCCAGCGTTGGTTTACTCGATGTTTGCTCGGTCGACCATGAATGTAAGTATTTAAGGATACTTATATATGTGGTCTTCCCTTGCTTCTTACTGTCTTTCTTTTTGCAGAAAGCTCTGGAACAAATTGCCACTGTTGGTGAATATCACCAACAACTTATAGAGCTATGACAGGAAAAAGCGGAACTCTGCGAACAGGCAGAGAGGTGGTAAGTCACTGTTATTCGTAGTCGTTTTAGGGTTTGACTACTTATACAGTGCTTATGAGGTTTGTCGTGGAAAAACTCACGACTAGGTGCTAGTCATAGAAAGACTTACGACTAGTTGAATAGTGTTCATATCCACTTTTAACCTTTACAGGTTAAATAGCGATGAAAAGACCCTAGCCAACTCGCTCGATCGAGAAAACTAGGGGAAAAGGTAGGAGACCTCTTGAAGAAGCTTCAAGAGGCTAACTCTGCAACTGTAAAAGTGCAGGAAGAGCTAAACAGTAAGTGCTGAACTTAAGACTACTTATGTCGTTGATCTTTACCTAACTCTTGCTTCTTTTCAGAAAAAGAAGATGACATGAGAAAGCTTCAAAATGAAATCAAAGATAAAACTTTGGTTATTCACGAGATTTCTCGTATCACCAAAGATAAAGATCAGGAAATTGAGAGGTTGAGATCTCGACGAGTAGGTAAGCAATTCTTTACCTATAGCCCTTTACGAGTTCTTTTCCTTTTCTAACTCCCATTTCTTTTTTAGAAATTGAGCTCGAATTGCGAAGGCTCGAAACTAGGGATCAGGAAAAAAACCATGATCCTTGACGAGACTGTCCGCATTGCCAAGGAAAATTCAAAGGACATCAAATTATGGGAGGAGCGGCATGCTGAGACCATTGCTTCCCATAATGAAGAAATCAAGAAGTTAGATTCTCGACTAGTAGGTAAGGAATTCTTTTACCTGTGATTATTTTGTTTTCTCTTCCTCTAGGAGTTTATTTTTGCTTGACCAGTCTTATTCTTTTCAGAGCAAGTGGTCGAAAATAAACAACTCCACGAGGCTTCGACTCGTAACCAACAAGTGATGAAGTCGATGAAGATTAATCTTCAAGGCAACATCACACTCCTGAACAATATACTTGGTGAGCTACATAATGAGGGAAAAACTCCTTAAGATGATACGATAGCTGCTCACATAAGTACTATTGGGGAACAAGTCGGGACTTTGCCAGAACTGGTGACCACTCTAAAGGCCAACCAAGCTGAGTCAATCAAGGAGGCGGTCGAAGGTGCAGTAAGTTATGCATTGGAAAAACTTAAAACTCATGACCCCAGCCTTAATGTACAACCAATCGAAGTTGACTTCGACTGCCCTAAGGAAGAAGCAAGTCGTCTGATGGAAGAAATGCAACCAGTTGGTAGAAAGGTCTCGGAGGAGATGCGACTGGGCTCTCCCTCTTCAGAGTAGTTTGTAAAAAAACCTATGAAAAATAAGCCTTTGTTGATGTATTATATAATCCATCTTGTTTCCTGCAAACCATCTTGTCAAGTAGTTAGTAACTCAAAAGATAATTAACGAAAGAAAGACTAAGAATTGAAGTCAAATTAATAACTTTATCCTAGCCCCCGACTATTTGCTTAGTTTGTTTAGACAAACTAAGTAAATAGTGTTAAAAAGGGTTTATGAAAACAGAGAGGTTTGGTTAACTTGTAGTTTTTGGTCACGATTGTCATGCACTGGTCAAAAAAGTGGGAACGAATCGATACTAGGAAGTTCCTTCTAGTGGGCAGGACCACGTGCAGAGAGGAAAGGCTTCGATTAGGTGATGTTACCATCTCCGACCAGTTTAATCAAATCGAGAACGACAACTTGAGTTAAGCAAACGTCTAGAGGACTTTAAAAAATTCGTTCGCCCTTCCTTGGTGGATGTGATAAGTCTGTTCTGGTAGCAAAAGTAGGAAACTGAACAATGCTAGGAAGTTCCTTCTAGTGGGCAGGACTACGTGTAGAGAGGAAAGACTTCGACTAGATGTGTTTCTTCCTCCGACTAGTTGAGACGGATCGAGTACACCAAAGGCGGTTGAATAAATCTAAGAAAGTGCACTCTGCTTAGAATATTTTTCAAAATAACTGAAGAAATAAACTAAGGTGAAAAGAGTTGGCTTTAAAAATATTTCGACCAAATAGAACCCGAGCTCTTTGTATTGACGGCAAAAGTGTGTAACGAGTCGACACTAAGAAGTTCCTTCTAGTGGGCAGGACCACGTGCAGAGAGGAGAGGCTTTGACTAGGTGATGTTACCTACCTTTCGACCAGTGTAAAGAAAACTGGGTGTTTGGAATGTAGTCGAAAGATTATGAAAGCACTACTCAAAAGTAAGACAATAGAGGTAGAAAGAACCTGAGTCTTTATTATCTAAATGGTTGGTTACACATAAAACTTGAGTAACTAGTCGATGTTCCAAGAATTCGAGAGAACCTGGTCGTCTTCCATTGCCAATCGTACTGACCCTGGCCAGGTAACTTCGACCACTGTGTAAGGACCTTCCCACTTTGGAGAAAGTTTGTTCCGATTAGACTTGGATTATAGAGCCTCAATACCAAATCACCTACAGCAAGGCTGCGAGGTTGGACCTTACGATCATAGTATTTGCGCAGGGCTTGTTGGTAGATTGCTGATCGGATTAAGGCTTGGTTTCTCCTTTCTTCGAGTAGGTTAATGTCATCCGCTCGAAGTTGTTCTTGGTTGGAGTCATTGAAAGTTTCGACTCATGTTGATCGTATCTTTAGTTCCGGAGGAAGCATGGCTTCAGCTCCGAAGACCAAAAAAAAGAGTGTTTCACCTGTAGCCCGACTAGTAGTCATACGAACTGCCCATAATACGGAGGGTAATTCTTGTACCCAAGCCCCTGAGCGCTTGACGAGCTGGTCGAAGACTCGGGTTTTAATTCCTCGTATTATTTGGCCGTTCGCACGTTTGACTGCTCCATTGCTTTGGGGATGGGCCACAGAAGCATAACATAACTTGGTACCCAACTCGTCGCAAAATTCCTGAAATTTTGCGCTCGAAAATTGCTTACCATTATCTGAAATTATTCGACTCGGTACTCCAAATCGAGTAATTACTCATCTCATCATGAACCATTTTGCTGCTTCCGTTGTTATCCCAGTTACAGGTTCGGCTTCGATCCATTTTGTGAATGTATCAATAGCCACAAAAAGAAACTCGAAACCTCCTGGGCCTTGGGGAATGGTCCTAGGATATCGAGACCCCAGGTCACAAAAGGCCAAGATAGAGGTATCGTTTGTAATGCTTGAGCTGGTTGGTGTATTTGCCTGCTACGAAATTGGCATTGGACACACTTTTTAACCAACTCTTTAGCATCGTACAAAGTCAAGGCGATAAAAAAACCTTGTCGAAAGGCCTTACCGACCAGCGTTCTATAGGAAGCATGATTTCCACAGATGCCACCGTGTATGTCGTGAAGGAGTGTTAATCCTTCGCTCTGCGGAATGCATCGCATGAGCACCCCTTGAGTACCTCGTTTATAGAGGACTCCTTCAACCAAAGTATACATTTTGGCTTTTCGGGATAAGTGATCTGGCTCGGGATCGCTTGGTCTGAGTAACCCTTCTAAGATACTCATAGATGGGAGCCATCCAGGTATGCTCCTATTCTAGAGAGGCCGGCTCAATAGGAGGTGTCTCTAGTGCTTCGACCAGGGACGACTTCTGGAGTTGTTCCAAGAAGACTCCTTTTGGTACTACAGATCGGGAAGAAGCTATTCGAGCAAGCTGGTCTACGAGGAAATTATCCTTTCGAGGGATGAATTGTGCCTCGAAACCTAAAAAATGCTTTTCTAGCTTACGCACTTCCGTTAAGTACCGAGACATTGTCGGGTTAGAGCACTGGTACTCTTTCCCGACTTGATTCACGACTAGTTGAGAGTCTCCCCTCGCGAGTAGTCGGCGAATCGAGAGCGCTTTCGCAGCTCGTATGCCAGCTAGCAAACCTTCGTATTCTGCCACGTTGTTAGTGGCTTGAAAGTTTAATTGTATAGCATACTTTGAGGTCTCTCCAGTAGCAGATACCAGGACCACCCTAGATCCTGAGCCACTTAAAGTAAGCGACCTGTCAAAGTACATCGTCCACTGGTCGTGGGAATCGTATTGGGGATCCTGAACAGGTTCAGGATTTGTCCATTCGGCGACAAAGTCTGCCAAGATGTGGGATTTAACGGCCACTCGGGACACGAAATGGAGGTCGAACTCCCCAAGTTCGACTGACCATTTTGCCATACGTCCCGTTGTTTCCCTATTCTGGAGGATCGCTCCCAAGGAAAACTCAGACGGCACAGCTATTTTGTGCGCTTGAAAATAATGCCGCAGTTTCCTCGAAGACATGAGGAGGGCATATAGAAGCTTTTGGACCTGAGGTTAGCACTCCTTAGGCCCGTGTAAAACTTCACTAACGTACTAAACCGGTCGTTGTACGTTTTCACGTTCTACGACCAATACTGCGCTTACTGCCTGTGGCGTGGCAGCTAGGTAAATTAAGAGCGTCTCATAAGATACCTCTTGACATCCTCAAAGGTAGCGTTTTCCTCGTTCGACCACTCAAAACCTTCATGTTTCCTTAGAAGTTTAAAGAAAGGTAGTCCCTTTTCTCCTAGTCGTGCGATGAAACAACTTAAAGCCGCCATGCACCCTGTGAGTTTCTGGACTTCTTTCTTTGTGGTTGGAGTGCGCATTTGGAGAATGACCTTTATCTTTTTGGGATTTGCTTCGATTCCTCGTATAAATACTAGGAATCCAAGCAATTTTCCTAAAGAGATTCCAAACACACACTTCTCAGGATTGAGTTTTAAGCAATGCTTTCTGAGGTTGTCGAATGTTTCTTGTAGGTCAGTGATATGATTAAGTTTCTTCATGCTTTTAACAACTAGATTATCAACATAGGCCTCCAGGTTTCGGCCTAGTTGAGATGAAAAAGTCAATTGCATCAAGCGTTGAAAAGAAGCATCGGCATTTTTTAGACCAAATGGTATTTTGACATAGCAAAATATACCAAATGGTGTAATAAACGCGGTCTTTTCTTCATCGTCTAGACACATATTGATCTAGTGGTATCTAGAATATGCATCTAAAAACCTTAACATTTCACAACTTGCAGTAGAATCAACCAACTGATCGATACGAGGTAAAGGAAAATCATCTTTTGGATGAGTTTTATTAAGATCAGTGAAGTCTACGCACATACGCCATTTGCCGTTTGACTTCCTAACCATTACAGGATTAGCCAACCACTCTGGGTGGTTGACTTCTCTTATAAAGCCTGCTTTAAGTAGCTTATCCAATTCTGATTTAATAGCATCTCGTCGATCAGGGGCAAATCTCCATAGTTTTTGTTTTACGGGTACTTTGTCAGGCCGTAAAGCTAGCCTGTGCTCGATCACCTCCCTGGGGACTCCGGGCATGTCGGATGCTTGCCACGTGAAGATATCTACGTTAGCTCGGAGGAAGGTGATAAGGGCGTCTTCCTACTTGGGGTCGGAAGTATCCCCGATGTGAACAGTCTTTGAGGGCTCCCCTGCGTCCAGAGGAACCTCTTTGACCTTGTCATTCAGCTTTGGTGCAGCTTTAGGCTTCGACTTGCTAGTCGAAGGCTAACTTTCTTCTCGAGTTGGTATTTGTCCAACCATCTCGAGGGATCGACGGTCGCAGGTATGCGCCATCTTCTTGTTATCCTTCTACAACGAACTCCTTGCTTGAAAGCCCTGATGACAGATGGGTCAAAATTTCTAGAATTGAATTACAAACCTGACTAAAGCACTTGATGAATTGGCGCAAGGTTTCATGGTCGTTCTGTCTCATCCGGTGCAAGTCGTCCCCCTTCCCAGGGCGATTGTAGGTGCCTTGGAAGTTTGCCAGTAGAAGGTCGCAAAGGTGTTACTAAGAATAAATTGACTCGAGTGGTTGATTCAGTAACCACGATCGAGCAGACCCTTCGAGCACAGTTGGAAGGTAATTCACCATTACATTCTTTCCTCCTCCTGTTGCTCGGACAACTGTTGTATAAATTTGAAGGAACTCGATGGGATTTTGGGATCCATCGAACTTCTCCATGTTCACTAGTAGAAAACGAGGTGGCCAGCGAACAGCTCGGAGGTCAGGCGAAAATGCCCGACATCCGGTAATAACTTCTTGACGCCTCCTTTGCAGAAAAGAAGGGTTGATATCACCAGGTGGTCGTATTCAAGGACACCCAGTAACAGGTTGACCCGACCTGTAATAGGTCTCGGTCCTACGAGGGGAATACTCCTCGTAGTCCATCTGCTGCTGCAGATCTCCATGTTGGAATGGTGAGCGATCACCTCTCCGAGGGGCTTGTTGATCATCAGTCGTTCGAAAGACATTTCTCCGAGTAGGAGATCGATGTGACTTGCTGTTGCGCCGATTTCTCTGCGGTAATATGTTTGATCGACTGGTAGCTAAAGAAGTCGTATTGCTACGACTTCCTGAATGATGTCGGCGAGGTGCTTCCAATCTTGCCATCGTGGTCTGAAGCCTTTTTGCGATCTCTTCAACGAAGAGATCGTAGCCTGGCGCTCGGGCAAGCTCTCGAGTAGGGTTCTCGAGCAAGTCGTTGATGTGCTAGAGCTCTTGAGCTTCCTCTGATTGATATTGGATGCGCCCAGGCAGATTCTTCTGAGTTGCAATCTTCTTTCGCCGAATAGCCTCAAGATCTTCCATGTCAGATTCTTGAGACTATCTCAATGGAGTGCGAGTATGTCGAGGATTTCCCTCGTGTTCATCAAGGTGTTGGTCCTGTCCGTCATCGGTGGTGCCCTTGCCATTGCCACGAGGGGCGATCAAGTGATCTTCGGGGAGTGTCCCTAGCTCGGTCTCTAGAAGAGTGACCTTGATCTGAGGGAAGGACGAAGACCTCCCGTTGATGATTCTCACTTGTGCTCAAGGCCTCCCCGCTCGAGGAGTAGTCGAGAGACACCATCTGGTGACTTGGAGTAATCCCCTCTAGGTAGGGGAACTCTGGGTTATAACCGTCTCCATCCGCAGATGTGATCTACGGAGAGATGGTCGAATTTGCAGGAAAAGCATGCTTGATCCCTCTCTCTGGAGTCATCCGGAGAGAGAGGACCACCAGATGCTGGTGAAGTCCTGGAATTGTGGCTTTCAGAACTTGTCTCACCAAGTCGGACCGCCTTAGGGAGACTCGGACACTTGGAGGAAAAACTCTCGTCGTGTTGTGAGTCCGCCTGGGTGTAGTCCTGGTCGGATTGACCCTTGTCCTTTGAGAGGATTGATTCCTCTATTGGACGTACTGTTGTGGGGGATAGGGATCCCTCCTCAACTCCATCAGTGGCATGGTCTTCTGGATCTGCGGAAAGATCCCTGGAGGCAGCAACACCATTGGATGAGTCGATACTTGGTTCGTAATCGAAACTGGCATCCATGTCGATGTCTGCGTAATCTACCAAGTCAAACCAGTTCTCCTCGTTCCATTCCCCTACCATGAGTGCACGAGATTTGGGAAAAAGAGAGTATGTTGACAAGAGATTACCGAAAGATCCCCTCGGAGGGCGCCAACTGTCGGTGTTTTAGAACCGATCTTACGTAAAGATTGTTTGATTCAGGGGGTCTCCTAGAATGGAATCACACAGAGAGATTGACACGGGTATTTTTATACAGGTTCAGGTCTTCTCCAGAGAGAATAACAACCCTACTTCTGTGTGTGTATGGTATTGAGTGTGTTTCGTACAATCGGGAGAAAAGACTATGGCTGTTATAGAATATAGTATTTGACTGTCTTCTTGATTGCTTGTTGTCTCCTCCGATTGGTCGTCCCCTTTCCCTCTCTGACCGCTGCCTTTATATAGTCGTGAAGGAATAGCTATTTTCCCCTACTGAAGAGACGCCTCATCAAATCTACTAACGGGCGTACGTTTGCAGTAATCATTGGGATGGTAACTCCTTCACGCCACCTGGCAGTTACTTGTCAGGGATAATGGGGTATTGTGTGTTATTATTTCGTATAATAACAGCGTATGTTGACTGCTTGGATTCGTTAATCAATTGGACCCACTCGCCTATAGGTTTTATTGATCATAAGGTGGTCGTAGCTGACCTAGTCGCAGAAGAACTTACGACCATAAGGTAGTCGTAGCAAGACTTACGACTATGGGGTAGTCGTAGAATAACTTACGACTAGGTAGTGATCGTAGAAGAACTTACGACCATAAGGTAGTCGTAGCAAGACTTACGACTATGGGGGTGGTTGTAGAAGAACTTACGACCACCTGGTAGGCTTCTCCCTTGTAAGTTTAAGGGATATACCTAGGGACCACATGACATCATATTTACTCATAATAAGAATTATAGATAAAATATAAAATGAGGATTATTAGATCCTCGTCAATATGGATTATCAGGTTGGGTCTACAGTGTGTGCATGATCGATCTTAACTAAGATCCTTGAAAGGAAAGTTGATTAATTTGAAAGTGTCTTGTAGCAGTTCTTGATGAGCTGTGATTATGGGTATGGCTAAACTTAATTGGAATCAATGGAGTTAATAAGAAGTGTGGAGCATTGATGAAATGGTTGATCATTAGAATTGTTTAGTTTGCTAAACTTGTTGAATTATTTGGTCTTAATGGATTAATCTAACTATTTAGGAAGAGAAATATAAGGATGTGTTCGACTGTTGTCTTAGTAGATAATAATATAGAATTTTCTTTAATTGGCTGTTGATGATCTTATTTTTGCTCGTGGGAATACAAATAGAGAAAGGACCATCAATTCGTCCATGATTGAATAATCATCAATGGTTTATGATAACCTCTAGAATGGAATTAGTGTGTACTAAATTAGTGTGAGCATTCCAAATAGGTGAAGGGTTGAAATTTGAAAGTGATTTATTCACGTGTGTTTCATGAGGATGTTTTGTGGCTACATGCCCTTGATAAAAGAGGTTTGCTCCAATAGTGCGGTTGGTGTATTAGATATACTCTAGAATAGGTTGACTGCTGCAATCCTTTTGACATAACAAAAATATTGTGAAATAATCTACTGTGTTTCTTTTGGAAATGTTTATGATGGGATTTAATAGGTGACCGGTGTTTGCATGATGGTGAAATTCTCGGATAATAGTATGCCTTTGATGAAAGGGTTTTAGTATAACCTTTTAAATTGTGTAGTAGGTTCCCTCTAAAATAGAATGGTTGTTGTAGTAAGGGTGTAAGAATTTGGTACACACTCAATTGAGGATGAGATGATAAAGGGGTATGTAACATTTTGGTAAGCCTTTGGGGACACTTTAAAGGAAGAGTTGTCGATAACGAACCTTGTTAAGAGTGAATTATTCCTGATGTTAGTAATAAGGTCTACAAGAGATTGTGATGCGTTGGAGTGGTAACGATTCTTCTAGAGAGAAAGTAGGTTGATTGCTTTTCGTAGTACTAGTTAACTGAAATGTTTGGAGTTTTGCATTTTTGATCTTTTGGGAGTTCATGATTTATGTAGTAGGTGAAATTAGTTGAGCAATGTGACGTATTGGAAGGTTCCGTTTGGTTCCTAAGTGATTAATGTGATTTGGTTTTAAAAGCATTTCTTGTTTGGGTTGGCAAGCAATGTTGTAATCAAAGAAAATTGCTTTCTTTGTTAACGGAAAATGTGTACCATAAGTATTTGATGTTGGAGTTAAGAATTGTAATCTGCAACTTTTTTGTTGTTACAGCTTAAGAGTTTCTTGGGTTTCCATAGCAATGTTTTATTATGATTTATGGAGGTTTGGAAGTTCCTTCTTGTGGGACATGTGCCCTCATCTGCGGACTCGTATTTTGTTTTTCGAGATCATTAATATTTGACTGTTTCTCTTGGTCTCGTGCTCACTCCAAGGAGCAACATTTTTCTTATGCATTGAAACTTGTATTTGTTTGTTTCTTCCTTTTGAGAAAGGAATTAACCAACTTGTGTTGCCAAAGTCTCATAAAGTGTATTATGGCGACTGGTTGGTGGTGGACAAGTATGTGATAGTGGTGAAATTTTGGGAACCAAGCTATTTGAAGAGCAGTAGACAGTGAATTGGTTTTGACCTATAACACCTAGATAGAGTTCTATTTAAATGGAATGTTTGTCGATGAAATAAAATTAATTAGTGTTACAACTAGTGGAACCTATGGCAAATTATGATCCAATAAGCTTTGTCATGTTGGGATGTTGGGATTATCAAAAGTACGGACTCTTAATAAATTTATTAGAGTATCGCAATTGGATACTTAGTAAGATTGTGTAGAAGAGTTATGGTGGTGAAGTTTAATGCGAGTAGCGGTGTGGAGAAACCTAAGCATTGTGCTAATTAATAGGATAGCAGGAATTGTTGAGTTATTGTCAAGTATGATTCGGCCTCAGTGAGTAACCCTATGGGAGTTAGACTATCTCTAAGGATAACTTGGTCAAGAATTTATTTATTTCTTGACGTTAGTGATTGGGTATGTTTGAAACTTGGTCAATCAGTTAGGGCATTGCGAATGGGTATATTGTGGTTGTGTAACTGAATTGGATTGGTGTGGATTAGAGGAGGTCTAAGATTGGTGAAATAAATCGCCCTGGGGTGGTTACTTGATTAGTGAGAAATGTTGATATTAATAACTGAGGTTATTGTTGAGCTGTGTGAAATTTTAGTAAACGAATTTGAGTATTTCCTATCAATTATACTAGAAATTAATGGTAGGAGACTTGGAGGTTGAATTTTGGCTTTGTATTTTAAGCTAGGACCTTGGAGACCCAATATTATGTGTAGAGGTAGATGAACAGAAGCGAATTTTGAATAGTGTGTTAATCTTTGATAGAATACTTTGGGTAAAGTAAATGAGTATGTGTGCTGAGATGTAACATCCCAACTGTATAAATAGGATTTGTTCAAGTATAATTATATGTGTAGAAATTAAAACTTTTTCTCACACCTTGAAAACCCCTAATCTTTCATGTAATTCTGGTCCAAGAGTTGTGTAATCCAAAAACACAAAGCTCTTGTTGACCAAAAGTCAAACTCATTTTCCAATTGTCTAAATCTTGTGCCAAACATTTGGAAATATTTTTCCTTGGTCCTAAAACTGATGTGGGACCCCTCTGAAAAATATCACAAGTTGTAAAACTTGTTTGATAAATTTTGGAGGTAAACCAAGTCCTTGAACAACCTTCGTGAAGTTCCTGAGAAAAATGCATTGCATAATAACCTCTGGAAATTTTATGTAAGGTTAATCTCATTGTCAGCAAGCTCCAGTTAAAATTTCATCAAATTTGGAGTTCATTTGCTATCTCAAATAATTCTGCTAAGTTTCAGCTGTTAAAAACTAAATTTAAAAGCCTACACTGTTCCTTGGGCTAGCCACTTTGCAAAGCTGGTCCAGCCCAACCATGTCTGCACTTCAGCAGACCTCCTTCTCCACCTTGAGCAGGTCACAGCCGTTGGATTTACATCCAACCGCCACACCTCCTCCTCAGCTAACGCAGCCAAGTCCTCCCCACTCACATGAGGTCACCGCCCTTGGATCAACGATCCATGGCCATGACCTCCCCTCGCGCTCAAACTACTCAGACCTCCCCTTTTTCACTCACTTGAGGTCTTAGCCGTTGGATCCAATCCAAAGGCCACGACCTCCTCTGCAAACCATCGCTGCGTGGATCTTCCACCTTGTTGAGGTCATCGCCCTTGGATCAAAAATCCATGGTCATGACCTCCCCTCACTGTAAACTAAGCAAACCTCCCACCTTGTTGAGGTCGTAGCCGTTGGATCAGATCCAACAGCCCACGACCTCCCTGCGTTATCAAGCGCTCCCAACCTCCCCCATCTCGTGTTGTGCACCGTTGGATTAAAAATCCACGGTCACGACCTCCTCCTTGTCTTATGCGCATCAGATCTCCCCGCGCACGTGAGGTCGTTGCCCTTAGATCTAAATCTAATGGCCATGACCTCCCTTGTGTGTTGCGCAAGCTCAAGACCTCCTTTGCGCCCACGCCGAGGCTCGAGACCTCCTGTCTTGATCACCACCGTTGGATCAAAATCCAAAGGTCTTGACCTCCCTCGCTTCACAAAAGCCTCGAGACCTCCCTTTGGTTGTGTGCCCTTGGATTCAGATCCAAAGGCCATGACCTCCCCCTCATGCTCTTAAGTTCATGTGCGGTTAAGACCTCACAGGAGGTCCGCACCGTTGGATGGAGATCCAACACCTTGGACCTCCTAATCCCATTTTCCCACGTGCGCTTACACATTAAGGAAATCGGAGGGCTACGACCTCCCCATCCTTGATCGTGTGGCTGGGACCTCCTCCCAGTCATTTAGGCGTAACGGTTCAAAAACCACATCGGAGGGCCAGGACCTCCCCGTGGGCTTATCCAATGGTCAAAATGACCTCCCCTGTTCTTCTCCTTCCTTTGGTCACGCATGCGTGCCCACAGCAGTGATTTAATCTGGCTTTGTCCTTGTGTACCTTATAACAACTCCTTTGTCGACCGCATTAATTGCTACTCGACTTTCGCCTCTCGATGCCCTAGCTTTGCCCCCACATCAACTTTACATCATGTCCAAACCCTAGACCGTGCCATGGGCCAAGCTCACCATGAGCTTAACCCGGGTCTATGACCTCTGTGCCCTAGTATAAAACCCTTTACTTGTTTCTTTGGCTTCCTTTGCACACCATTATCCCCTTGCTTGCACCCCCGTGCTTGTGAGCTCTAAACCACCAAAGCTCTCTTGGCCACCATTGTTGAGAAGCTTGAAGCTCCTCGGTGGACAAGGGTCCCTGGAGTTTTCCTCCTTCTTCTCCTTGCTTCCATTTGTGCCCTACCCTCTGGGACCAAGTCCTAACTTGATTTGTTGGGCATTTGCAGAGGGGGACAAAGTGGAGCTTGGAGCTGAGGCGTTGGCCGTGGAGCACCCTTCCTCCCCGGCACCGGTCCTCCCTTCCTCGACCTCCTCAGCACCATAGGACCTCCAGGTAAACCTCCTGCTAGTCCCGTAGCTGCTGGGCACCCGCATGTATGCTGCTGCGGAGCTTTTGTTGAGCACACGCTTGAATGTCGCGCGGAGCTTCCCTTTTGCATTTTGGATTTTGCCGTGCTTGCCTTCGTTGTCCTCTCGGCTCATGGCGTTCAAAAGCTGTCGCCGCCGTTGAGAGGTGGTCCATTGGGTGCGCATGGTTATTGCGGACCCAACGGTACCATTGGATGTCGCCGGCAAGGTCTGTATCGCCGGCGATGACCACATCTTTGAGCTCGGGTCTTTGTGGGACAAATCGGCGGCGCTGTTGTCGTTTTAGGACAAAGATCCACTGCGTTAATGCGCTCATCATTTGCTCAAATCATTGAATCATTGGCGTGTCTTAATTGCATTTAATCCTCACCTTACGCCGTATTTAAGACCTCCGCGCGACCTCCTCGTTGTCCCGCGCATTTATCTCTTGTCCAAACACGTGCGTCTTGGCATAAGCACGTGGTCGTGAGCTCTGGGGCGTCCATGACCTCCTCCGAGGAGATCTGGAGCGTCCAAGACCTCCCCATTCGCTTATCGTGGCCGTCCTGACCTCCTGGAGGTGCAGTGGCGTTAGGACCTCCCTTAGGACCTCCCTAGGTCATCTCGGCCGTTCATGACCTCCCGGGTAGATCTTGACCGTCAAGGTCCTCCCTCGACGATCTGGACCATCAAAGTCCTCCCTTGGAACATCTAGACCGTCCAGGACCTCCCCTGTGAGGTCCTGACGATGTAGATCTTCCTCGGGGAGATCTTGGTAGTTTAGATCTTCCTTTGGAAGATCTCAACCGTTGAGGACCTCCCCCGTGTGATCTGAGCCGCTTATGACCTCCCATGTCTTTAGGGTTTTTAGAAATTCCAGTGAACTCTTAAGCATAAACTGAAATAAGGTATAACTTTAGAATTTCATATCTTTGTCGTTTTAAATCCAAATGAGGTCATTCAAATTGTGTTAGCTCTGTCTTGAACTTGACTTTAATCCAAAAATGATTGTAAGTTGAGTTCAACTCCAGAGCACAGTTTTGCCATTAGATTTTAAAACTCACTTTAAATATACACTCAAATTAATGCTTAACTTGTAAAATACATAACTAATGCTCTGTAGATTATTTTTGGGTGAGACCAACTTTGTTGGTTTCCTCTATTAGTGAACTCACTGTGAACATTAGTTTTGAGCATGTTGCTATTATAAAAATGAGGACTTGTGCATTATAATTTTGTTCAAGTTCTTGTTTTTGAAAAATTGTAGAAAGTGCATAATAGCTCCAAATGAGGTGAACTCAATTGTGTTATTCATCTCATGAAGTGATGGTTTTACAGTAAAAATTTTAGCTTCACTTCTATTCTAGAAAATTTTGCGATGAATAGTAACATATTTCTAATTAATAGGCTGAGCAGAATTGATTTCATCATATCTTTTGCATTAAGAATCCAAATCAATTGGTTCTTGTTGCTCAATTCATGATAAATCATTGTCTTGCTGCTGTAAAATTTTCATAGCATTCAGAGAAGTTTCTCTGTTGCATCTTTTTGGTTTTCCGTTGTTCTTATCGATTCTTTATCGCTTTTCCGTTAGGTTTCGACATTTGTGGTGATCCCGAGAGTGACCCTCTGCCACAACTTGGCCAGCAACATCAAGGCAAGCAGTTTGATCATTTCCATCATTGTCCCATTACTTTAAAGCTTAATATATTGTTTTACTTGTATGTATGCATGCTACTTTGTGTTAAAATATAAGCTAGCAAGCCGATAGCTGCATAATCTGTAGGAATTGCTTATCCTCTACTACCATGAGCCTAGGTTATTTGCTGTGGTTTGAGCTCGTTGGATGAGCTCTTATCACTTAGTAGTTTCGATTTAAATGGCTTAGACATGCTTAGTTTTCGGTAGTTATGGGCGATCATCGACTTAGTCGATGGTCTAGATCACTCAAAACTGATTATTACTCCTATATGTCTAGCACTTGTGCTTTGATTAATTGTAAAATCAAAACTGAAAATAAAAGACTGATTTAGACTTGGGCATATTGGATGGATGGTGCGGTTTTTGGAATGTGGTAGTATGCTGAGTCATTAAGGACCGAGTTACTTGCGCCACCGTTCGAGCAATTTTGCGTGCTAACCACACGAGGGGATATGGGACCTCTCTTGACTAAGTACTTTGGGAGGTGTTAATTATGAGCTGGTCGGTTGGTATGTTTTACAAGAAAATGTGTGTGTGTGGTGTGGGAGGGAGCATTAGCGGACCGGTTAGGGTTGTCTAATGTGTCCTTGTCCCCGTGGGATGCGGCTCGTAATTAGCATCGTCCATTGGAAATGTCTCGTAGGACTTAGCTGCGTGCGGCATACCAAAGGTAGTGTGCTTAAAGGAAAGGCGGTCGGCGTGTGGGTACATTGGTACACCCTGCAGGTTAAAACTATTGAATAGCCTCGTCCCTAGGTTATGGACACGCTCGGATCGCCCGTGAGAACTAGACTACAACCTTTAATTAAAACTTGACATGGTTGGTATAAACGGGGAGTTCATGCTATTGTTGTGGTGATTATTGGGTTAGTCACTTTCAGGTTGATCTTGTTGTTGTTACTATGTTACTATCTCGTTGTTACTTCAACATTTAAAAATACTTTGCCAATTGCCTTCAATCTATTATGTTATTGCAAATAAATGTTGCTTTATGCTAAATGAGACATACAACCTCCACTTACATAAAGCTTGCATGTAGCTATTTATAGTTCTGTTATCTCACACGTAAGTCTTATGGAGTACTTTATGTACTCATCGCCGTGGTTGTGGCATTTTTGTGGCTTTTGTTGCAGAGGAAGAAGGTGAGCTCCAAGAGCCTCTCTTTTGTGCTACGTGTTGCGGCTTCTTGACGACTAGCTTGGCGGTCGGTCGATGCCTAGGGGTTAAGGCACACTGATTGGCTTTGTGTTATAGCCATCTTTATGGCACTTTTGCTTCCGCTGTTATTCTTAGTAGTTCTTGTTGTTATTTGGCCAGAAGGCCCCTCTTTTGTAATAACCTATCCTTATTAATATTAACTTCTGGTTTGTTGCTTATGTACTATGTGTTGTATGGAATTGATACACTCTTTTGTTGTGAGGTATGTATACTGCATTCTGGGGAGAATACATCTCTCGAGACTGGGTTTATTTGGTTGATAATACTAGGGTCAATTGGATGACTAAGTATTATGAGCTTAATAAATCCGGTGCTCTAAAAGTTGGTATCAGAGCCATTCTGACCGTAGTAACGCAAGCTTGGTCGTCTTTAGGATATTTTGAAAACCTAATTTCAAAGTATCAAATGAGTTTTGAAAGCTTAAGAGAATTCTCAGATTTTACTCCTCATCTATCTTAGCTTTCTCTTCTCATCTCACTCTAAATTGAGTTTTAAAAGTTGTTTTCCTCTCTTCCCTTCTACAAAATAGTTGTTTTCGATTAATTGGGTTTTGGGTAACGTATGAGAGTTCTAAATTTGGAATCTTGGCTGCCTTTTGGTGAAGAATAGAAGTGTTGGAGCCGAAATACAAATCTGGGATTTTGGACAGCCAACAAGTAATTCAGGGCAGCAAGCACAAGTCAGGAATTAGGGTAGAAAATGAGAGGTTAAATCAACTAAAATTTGTGGGAATAAAAGGGTAAGATGTGATACTAGTTAGCTAAGTATCTAACACTTAGTTCGCTGCATTAACCTTGCTCTCTAATAGGTTTAGATCTCATCTTACAATCTGATTTTTAATCTTCTCGATCAATTACTCGTTCATTCAATACGGGTTAGTTGAGTTGAGAAGTTGAGCCTTCTTTTGGTGTTTCTTGGCTGTTTTAGAGTCTTTTAGAAGCTTCTAAAGTTGATTTACTCGCTGTTTTGGCGTTCGTTTAGGGTGATATTCCATTCCCTAGTCGATCGCTTTTGCTTCTTTAAAGGCTTTGTTTTCGAGTCTAGTTGCTAACCAAAATTTCTTGTAACAGGATGGCGGGCCTTTTCGTAGCGGCCAAGGCTCGTCGGTGGTCCGGACGAGGAGCTTCCTCCTCCTCCGACCATGGCGAGGTTCTTCTTGGATCGGCGCAACCCGCGGATGACAGAGAGTTCTCTTGGGCGTCATCGCGCAACACCACCGCACTTACCGGAGCTTCAGGATCCGGGCAAGGAACGCCCATCACCAGCGTGGAGGACTCGCGGAGTTTCTTCGTACTCGGCCCCTACCTTTTCCCGGTTTGAGGACCCGTTGGATGCGGACGATTGGCCGTCTAGTGGGCGAAGCTCGCATCGATCGCGCAGCGCCGAGAGCACGAGAAGGCGCTGTCAGATCGCACCACCGGAGGGTGCAGCCTTGTCATGGTGGGAGAGCTATCTCGCCATGCAGCCCGTAGACCACACCGTCTCTTGGGAGGAGTTTACGTCGCCTTCCGTCGGGCACACATCCCTGCCGGCTTGATGGAGATCAAGAAGCAGGAGTTTCTTGCGCTCAAGCAAGGGCGTAGCTCAGTCATGGAGTATGTCTATGAGTTCAACCATTTAGCTCGTTATGCTCCTGAGGATGTGGCCACAGATATGGCTAAGCAGGCCAAGTTCAGCGTGGCTTGTGCGAGGAGTGAAGGACAAGCTATCCATTGTCGACTTTCTCGATTTCCGGACCTTGGTCGACAAGGCCATCGTCGGAAAGCATGCGGCTCGAGCTTATGGACTCCAAAGCGCAAGTGGGAGGCCCATAAGTCATCGAGGCGAGTTCCTCCGTCCCGCTTGAGCGGTCTCGGGGTACCGGTCTCATTCTTGGCGCCCGAGGTTACTCGCCTGTTCCTCGTTAAATCGCAGTCAGTGTCTCGATCCACGTACACTGCGAGTCGTGAGCGGCCCCGCAACCCAAATTGGGGTCACATGCTTCTCTTGTAACCAGAAGGGGCATTATGCGAACCAATGCCCTAAGAAGACAGGAGCAGCCCCTCGTCCTAATGGAGGGCGCGGGCTAGGAGGTGGTGCATCTCAGGACCAGAAGATCGTCCCGGCTACCCAGGGAGTGGGTAGTGGTCGCGTCAACGCCGTCACCGCAGAGGAGGCTCAGGAGGCACCCGACGTCGTGCAAGGTACACTTTCTGTTAACTCTCACCCTGCTACTGTCTTGTTTGATTCAGGAGCATCTCATTCCTTTGTTTCTGAGTCATTTGCTGCTGTTGGAGAGCTTCTTTTCTCTCCATTGTTGGTCCCGCTACTCATTCGCTCTCCTGGTTCGGAGTTGAGAGCTGAATCTGAGTGTAGGGATGTTCCTATCGAGATCGAAGGGGTAGGTTTCTTAGCGAACCTTATCCTTCTCCATTCAGCGAGTCTTGATGTGATTCTTGGCATGGATTGGTTGTCCCAGCACATGGGGCAAATCGATTGCGCTAGGAAGCTCATCTCTCTATCTAGTCCCTCCGTGGCGGGTTAAGCTTTTCGCCACCGGTGCTAGGTCCGCATCTCTTGGCGCTTGAAGCGAAGCCGCTCTAGATATTAGCGAAGTCCCAACAGTTTGTGACTTCGTTGATGTCTTTCCCGCAGATCTTCCAGGGATGCCACCCGTTCGAGACCTCGAGTTTGTTATTGAGTTGGCTCCCGGTACCGCCCCTATCTCAAAGAGGCCTTATCGGATGCCACCGAACGAGTTGGAGTTGAAGGAGCAGTTAAGCGAGCTACAAGAGAAGGGTTTCATCCGCCCTAGCTCATCTCCTTGGGGTTGTCCAGCAATCTTCGTAAAGAAGAAGGACGGTACTTTGCGCATGTGCGTTGATTACCGCCCACTTAATGAAGTGATGGTAAAGAACAAGTATCCATTGCCCCGCATCGACGATCTCTTCGATCAATTAACTGGAGCCCGAGTTTTCTCCAAGATTGATTTGAGAGTGGGATATCATCGAGTTGGATTCGACACGAGGATATTCCAAAACAGCGTTCTCTACTCGCTACGGCTTGTACGAGTACACCGTCATGTCATTCGGCTTAACCAATGCTCCTGCCTTGTTCATGAACCTCATGAATTCGGTATTCATGGAGTATTTGGATAAGTTTGTCATGGTCTTCATCGATGATATTCTTATCTACTCCAAGAACGATGAGGAACACGTCGAGCATCTGAAGCTTGTGTTGAGCAAGCTGCGTGAGCACCAGCTGTACGCAAAGTTCAGCAAGTGTGCATTCTGGTTGAAGAAAGTGTCTTCCTTAGGCCACGTTCTTTCAGCAGGAGGCGTAGCCGTTGACCCTAGCAAGGTCGGCGATGTTCTTTCATGGAGTCAGCCTGCTTCAGTCACCGATGTACGGAGTTTTCTCGGTTTAGCGGGATATTATCGTCGCTTTATCGAGAACTTCTCCAAGATCATGGCCGATGTGGAGTTGCTCAAGAAGGACAAGAAGTTCGTGTGGTCCGCTGAGTGTGAGGAAAGTTTCCAAATACTCAAAAAGCGTTTGACCACCGCTCCCGTTCTTGTTCTTCCCGATATCCATCGAAGCTTCGATATCTTTTGCGATGCTTCTCGTCGAGGCCTCGGTTGTGTCCTTATGCAAGAAGGCAAGGTAGTGGCCTATGCATCAAGGCAATTGAGACCTCATGAACTCAACTACCCTACTCATGACTTGGAGTTAGCTGCTGTGATTCATGCACTTAAGATTTGGCGACATTACCTAATCGGTAATCATTGTGAAGTGTATTCGGATCACAAAAGCTTAAAGTACTTGTTCACACAGCCTGACCTGAACCTCAGGCAAAGGAGATGGTTGGAGTTGATCAAGGACTATGATATGGGTATTCACTACCATCCGAGCAAGGCTAATGTCGTTGCCGATGCGCTTAGTCGCAAAGCGCATTGCAATGCCTTGTTGTCCAGGGAGTTTCAGCCCGCTCTTCTGGAAGAATTTCAGCGTCTCAACTTGAGTTTAGTTGAGCATGGTTCTCTAGCTGCCTTGGTTGTGCAACCAACCTTAGTGGATCGGATCAAGTCCGCTCAGCAGTCGGATGTTGGAGTGAGCCACATTAAGGCAAATGTCAAGAACGGAACAACCAAGTGCTTTTCTGAGGATGAGCATGGTGTTGTGAGGTTCGAGCAACGCCTTGTGGTTCCAAAGAACATGGAGTTGCGGAATTTGATCCTCCGCGAAGCCCATGATTCGCCTTTATCCATTCATCCCAGGGCCACAAAGATGTATCAAGATCTCCGTCAGAGATTTTGGTGGACCCGAATGAAGAGGGAGATTGCGAAGTTCGTTGCCGAGTGCGACGTGTGTCGTCGTGTCAAGGCCGAGCATCAGCGTCAGCGAGGCTTCCGGCCTTTGCTGTCTTGGGAATGGAAGTGGGATTCGTCGGCATGGACTTTATCACCGATCCGCCTTAGCATAAAGGAAAGATTCCATCTGGGTCGTCATTGATCGGTTGACTAAGGTAGCACATTTCTTGCGGTGCGAGGCTAAGATTTCTGTCGGTCAATTGGCAGACCTCTATGTTTCTCGCATCGTGTGCTTGCATGGTGTGCCCAAGACGATTGTCTCGGATCGTGGTTCTCTTTTCACCTCTCGCTTTTGGCATTGTTTGCAAGAGGCTATGGGAACCCGTCTTACCTTTAGCACAGCATATTATCCCCAAACTGATGGTCAGACCGAGAGGGTCAACCAAGTTTTGGAAGACATGCTTCGTGCTTGTGTCCTTTCCTATGGGAAGCATTGGGAGAAATGCTTGCCATTCGCCGAGTTTTCTTATAACAACAACTTTCAGGCCAGTCTCGGCATGGCACCATTTGAGGCCTTATACGGGAGAAAGTGTAGGACCCCGTTGAACTGGTCGAGACGGTGAAAGACCTCTCTTTGGCCGGACTCAATCAATGAGGCCAGCGCCAAGTCCAAATTATTCGTGGCGTTTGCGCCTGACTCAATCGAGCAAAAGAGCTATGCGGATCGCCGTCGGCGTGAGTTGCGTTTTGAGCCTAATGACTTTGTTTATCTCAAAGTCTCTCCTTTGAAGGGCCATCAACGTTTCGGCGTCAAGGGCAAGTTGGCTCCTCGATATGTCGGTCCCTACCGCGTTATCGAGAAGAAGGGAGCTATTGCCTATAAGTTGGAATTGCGAGCTGCACTTGAGGGAGTACATGATGTTTTCCATGTGTCCCAGCTTAAGAAGTGCCTCCGTGTTCCAACTGAGGAAGCTCCGTTGGAAACTCTCGATGTCGAGAAGATTTGACCTATCGCGAGCACCTGTTCACGTGCTCGATGAGTCCGAGCGAAGGACAAGGAATAAGACCATCAAGTTCCTTAAAGTTCGATTGGTCGAACCATTACGAGGATGAGGCTACTTGGGAAAGAGAAGATCGTCTGCGTGCGGACTATCCATCTTTCTTTACCGAGTGAGCCAAATCTCGGGACGAGATTTTTGTAAGGGGGGGGGAGATTTTGTAACATCCCAACTGTATAAACAGGATTTGTTCAAGTATAATTATATGTGTAGAAATTAAAACTTTTTCTCACACCTTGAAAACCCCTAATCTTTCATGTAATTCTGGTCCAAGAGTTGTGTAATCCAAAAACACAAAGCTCTTGTTGACCAAAAGTCAAACTCATTTTCCAATTGTCTAAATCTTGTGCCAAACATTTGGAAATATTTTTCCTTGGTCCTAAAACTGATGTGGGACCCCTCTGAAAAATATCACAAGTTGTAAAACTTGTTTGATAAATTTTGGAGGTAAACCAAGTCCTTGAACAACCTTCGTGAAGTTCCTGAGAAAAATGCATTGCATAATAACCTCTGGAAATTTTATGTAAGGTTAATCTCATTGTCAGCAAGCTCCAGTTAAAATTTCATCAAATTTGGAGTTCATTTGCTATCTCAAATAATTCTGCTAAGTTTCAATTGTTAAAAACTAAATTTAAAAGCCTACATTTGCTCCTTGGGCTAGCCACTTTGCAAAGTGGTCCATAACCATGTCTGCACTTCAACAGACCTCCTTCTCCACCTTGAGCAGGTCGCACTGTTGGATTTACATCCAACCGCCACGACCTCCTCCTCGCCCTAACGTGCCAAGTCCTCCCCACTCACATGAGGTCACCGCCCTTGGATCAACGATCCATGGCCATGACCTCCCTCGCTCAAACTACTCAGACCTCCCCTTTTTTCACTCACTTGAGGTCGTAGCCGTTGGATCCAATCCAAAGGCCACGACCTCCTCTGCAAACCATCGCTGCGTGGATCTTCCACCTTGTTGAGGTCATCGCCCTTGGATCAAAAATCCATGGTCATGACCTCCCCTCACTGTAAACTAAGCAAACCTCCCACCTTGTTGAGGTCGTAGCCGTTGGATCAGATCCAACAGCCCACGACCTCCCTGCGTTATCAAGCGCTCCCAACCTCCCCCATCTCGTGTTGTGCACCGTTGGATTAAAATCACGGTCACGACCTCCTCCTTGTCTTATGCGCATCGATCTCCCGCACACGTGAGGTCGTTGCCCTTAGATCTAAATCTAATGGCCATGACCTCCATTGTGTGTTGCGCAAGCTCAAGACCTCCTTTGCGCCAAGCGCGAGGCTCAGGACCTCCCATGTCTTGATCACCACCGTTGGATCCAAATCCAAAGGTCTTGACCTCCCTCGCGCTTCACGCAAAGCCTCAGACCTCCCTTTGGTTGTGTGCCCTTGGATTCAGATCCAAAGGCCATGACCTCCCCCTCATGCTCTTAAGTTCATGTGCGGTTAAGACCTCACAGGAGGTCCGCACCGTTGGATGGAGATCCAACACCTTGGACCTCCTAATCCCATTTTCCCACGTGCGCTTACACATTAAGGAAATCGGAGGGCTACGACCTCCCCATCCTTGATCGTGTGGCTGGGACCTCCTCCCAGTCATTTAGGCGTAACGGTTCAAAAACCACATCGGAGGGCCAGGACCTCCCCGTGGGCTTATCCAACGGTCAAAATGACCTCCCCTGTTCTTCTCCTTCCTTGGTCACGCATGCGTGGCCCTGAGCAGGTGATTTAATGCGAAGCCTGTCACTGTGTACCTTATAACAACTCCCTTGCTGACCCGCATTAATTGCTGCTCAGCTTTCCGCCTCTCCAGTCTGCCTAGCCTGCCCCCCCTGTCAACTTTACATCATGTCCAAACCCTAGACCGTGCCATGGGCCAAGCTCACCATGAGCTTAACCCGGGGTCTATGACCTCCTGTGCCCTAGTATAAAACCTCCCCCACTGTTTCTTTGGCTTCCTTTGCACACCATTATCCCCTTGCTTGCACCCCCGTGCTTGTGAGCTCTAAACCACCAAAGCTCTCTTGGCCGCCATTGTTGAGAAGCTTGAAGCTCCTCGGTGGACAAGGGTCCCTGGAGTTTTCCTCCTTCTTCTCCTTGCTTCCATTTGTGCCCTACCCTCTGGGACCAAGTCCTAACTTGATTTGTTGGGCATTTGCAGAGGGGGACAAAGTGGAGCTTGGAGCTGAGGCGTTGGCCGTGGAGCACCCTTCCTCCCCGGCACCGGTCCTCCCTTCCTCGACCTCCTCAGCACCTTAGGACCTCCAGGTAAACCTCCTGCTAGTCCCGTAGCTGCTGGGCACCTGCATGTATGCTGCTGCGGAGCTTTTGTTGAGCACACGCTTGAA
Organism: Phyllostachys edulis; assembly: GCA_036346405.1. Classification (NCBI taxonomy): domain Eukaryota; kingdom Viridiplantae; phylum Streptophyta; class Magnoliopsida; order Poales; family Poaceae; genus Phyllostachys; species Phyllostachys edulis. The sequence goes on from CM070551.1 coordinate 84,143,254, forward strand.
TGTCGCATGAGCTTCCTTTTGCATTTTGGATTTTGCCGTGCTTGCCTTCGTTGTCCTCTCGGCTCATGGCGTTCAAAACTCATGCCGCCGTTGAGAGGAGGTCCATTGGGTGCGCATGGTTATTGCGGACCCAACGGTACCATTGGATGTCGCCGGCAAGGTCTGTATCGCCGGCGATGACCACATCTTTGAGCTCGGGTCTTTGTGGGACAAATCGGCGGCGTTGTTGTCGTTTTAGGACAAAGATCCACTGCGTTAATGCGCTCATCATTTGCTCAAATCATTGAATCATTGGCGTGTCTTAATTGCATTTAATCCTCACCTTACGCGTATTTAAGACCTCCCGCGTGCGGACCTCCTCGTTGTCCCGCGCGCATTTATCTCTTGTCCAAACACGTGCGTGCGCGCAAGCACGTGGTCGTGAGCTCTGGGACGTCCATGACCTCCTCCGAGGAGATCTGGAGCGTCCAAGACCTCCCCCTTGCGCTATCGTGGCCGTCCAGACCTCCCTGGAGGTCTGTGACGTTAGGACCTCCCTTAGGACCTCCCCTAGGTCATCTCAGCCGTTCATGACCTCCCCGGGTAGATCTTGACCGTCAAGGTCCTCCCTCGGACGATCTGGACCATCAAAGTCCTCCCTTGGAACATCTAGACCGTCCAGGACCTCCCCTGTGAGGTCCTGACGATGTAGATCTTCCTCGGGGAGATCTTGGTAGTTTAGATCTTCCTTTGGAAGATCTCAACCGTTGAGGACCTCCCCCGTGTGATCTGAGCCGCTTATGACCTCCCATGTCTTTAGGGTTTTTAGAAATTCCAGTGAACTCTTAAGCATAAACTGAAATAAGGTATAACTTTAGAATTTCATATCTTTGTCGTTTTAAATCCAAATGAGGTCATTCAAATTGTGTTAGCTCTGTCTTGAACTTGACTTTAATCCAAAAATGATTGTAAGTTGAGTTCAGCTCCAGAGCACAGTTTTGCCATTAGATTTTAAAACTCACTTTAAATATACACTCAAATTAATGCTTAACTTGTAAAATACATAACTAATGCTCTGTAGATTATTTTTGGGTGAGACCAACTTTGTTGGTTTCCTCTATTAGTGAACTCACTGTGAACATTAGTTTTGAGCATGTTGCTATTATAAAAATGAGGACTTGTGCATTATAATTTTGTTCAAGTTCTTGTTTTTGAAAAATTGTAGAAAGTGCATAATAGCTCCAAATGAGGTGAACTCAATTGTGTTATTCATCTCATGAAGTGCTGGTTTTACAGTAAAAATTTTAGCTTCACTTCTATTCTAGAAAATTTTGCGATGAATAGTAACATATTTCTAATTAATAGGCTGAGCAAAATTGATTTCATCATATCTTTTGCATTAAGAATCCAAATCAATTGGTTCTTGTTGCTAAATTCATGATAAATCATTGTCTTGCTGCTGTAAAATTTTCATAGCATTCGGAGAAGTTTGTCTGTTGCGTCTTTTTGGTTTTCCGTTGTTCTTATCGATTCTTTATCGCTTTTCCGTTAGGTTTCGACATTTGTGGTGATCCCGAGAGTGACCCTCTGCCACAACTTGGCCAGCAACATCAAGGCAAGCAGTTTGATCATTTCCATCATTGTCCCATTACTTTAAAGCTTAATATATTGTTTTACTTGTATGTATGCATGCTACTTTGTGTTAAAATATCGCTAGCAAGCCGATAGCTGCATAATCTGTAGGAATTGCTTATCCTCTACTACCATGAGCCTAGGTTATTTGCTGTGGTTTGAGCTCGTTGGATGAGCTCTTATCACTTAGTAGTTTCGATTTAAATGGCTTAGACATGCTTAGTTTTCGGTAGTTATGGGCGATCATCGACTTAGTCGATGGTCTAGATCACTCAAAACTGATTATTACTCCTATATGTCTAGCACTTGTGCTTTGATTAATTTGTAAAATCAAAAACTGAAAATAAAAGACTGATTTAGACTTGGGCATATTTGATGGATGGTGCGGTTTTTGGAATGTGGTAGTATGCCTGAGTCATTAAGGACCGAGTTACTTGCACCACCGTTCTGAGCAATTTTTGTGTGCTAACCACACGAGGGGGATATGGGACCTCTCTTAACTAAGTACTTTGGGAGGTGTTAATTATGAGCTGGTCGGTTGGTATGTTTTACAAGAAAATGTGTGTGTGTGGTGTGGGAGGGAGCATTAGCAGACCGGTTAGGCTGTCTAATGTGTCCTTGTCCCCGTGGGATGCGGCTCGTAATTAGCATCGTCCATTGGAAATGTCTCGTAGGACTTAGCCGTGCCGGCATACCAAAGGTAGTGTGCTTAAAGGAAAGGCGGTCTGACGTGTGGGTACATTGGTACACCCCTGCAGGGTTAAAACTATTCGAATAGCCTCGTCCTAGGTTATGGACACGCTCGGATACGCCCCGTGAGAACTAGACTACAACCTTTAATTAAAACTTGACATGGTTGGTATGAACGGGGAGTTCATGCTATTGTTGTGGTGACTATTGGGTTAGTCACTTTCAGGTTGATCTTGTTGTTGTTACTATGTTACTATCTCGTTGTTACTTCAACATTTAAAAATGATTTGCCAAATTGCCTTCAATCTATTATGTTATTGCAAATAAATGTTGCTTTATGCTAAATGAGACATACAACCTCCACTTACATAAAGCTTGCATGTAGCTATTTATAGTTCTGTTATCTCACACGTAAGTCTTATGGAGTACTTTATGTACTCATCGCGCCGTGGTTGTGGCATTTTTGTGGCTTTTGTTGCAGAGGAAGAAGGTGAGCTCCAAGAGCCTCTCTTTTGTGCTACGTGTTGCGCCTTCTTGACGACTAGCTTGGCGGTCGGTCGATGCCTAGGGGTTAAGGCACACCGATTGGCTTTGTGTTATAGCCATCTTTATGGCACTTTTGCTTCATTGTTATTCTTAGTAGTTCTTGTTGTTATTTGGCCAGAAGGCCCCTCTTTTGTAATAACCTATCCTTATTAATATTAACTTCTGGTTTGTTGCTTATGTACTATGTGTTGTATGGAATTGATACACTCTTTTGTTGTGAGGTATGTATACTGCATTCTGGGGAGTATACATCTCTCGAGACTGGGTTTATTTGGTTGATAATACTAGGGTCAATTGGATGACTAAGTATTATGAGCTTAATAAATCTGGGTGCTCACATGAGAATTTGAAGTAGATTATCTTTAACAGAATGAGATGATGTGGTTGTGGGTGAGAAATCTCTATTGAGGTGTTGGAAACTATTTGTCAAAATAATTCCTTTGGTATAGGAATATACTAGAGAATCTTTTTGTGGATTAGTAGAGTCCCTCTAAATAAGTATTGGTTGTTCTTTCAGTTTGAGAATCGTTTTGGGATTGTCGGTTAAGAAGAAGGAGTTAGTGTGATAATTCTGGACACCCATGATTTGGGAAATGGTTTATTTCTTAAAAGAAATCTGAGAAAAGAATGTTCTCTCGACTAGAGAAGTGCTCTATTGGTTCTTGTTTGAGTTGGATTTTTATGATGGAGATCATGTACAATTTGAGTTGACTTATGTTGACAAGGTGGTTCTGTCCGATTCAGGAAAATAAATGAAGTGTTTGATTTGAGCATTCGAGTGATTTGTTTTTGGCTTATGTGGAGTATATTTGCAAACTGCCTAGATGGAATGTGAAAAGGTTTTCATGAGGAATCTTCGATTTTGGATTTGAGTGTTTTGGAGGAAAGTTGGAATTGCATTGTGAATCCTTTGTTTTCAGTTGAAAATGATTATTAAAGTTTGATTAAAATAAGTTGTGTTGCACGTCCCTGCTTAACGGAGGTTCTCCTTGTTATGATGAAGAGGTCGACTGAGAGATGAAACAAGAGTTCCATATATTACGTGCAAGTTATGTGGTTTGGTCCCAAAGAGAAAGATAGCCCAAAGTATACATTGGTTGTTTCTGATAGTTGTGGGGAATTTTGGAAGATGGCATATCGCTAGGACCATCTTAGGGTCCATATGCGGACTACGCAATGTCTGGTATGTTCTGGTGCTGAATGAGTACTTGGGTGATTCGGAGTTTTGAGGTTTCGTTAGAGCCATTAATCAGCGAGTAAGACCTTACATCCGAGTTTCGTCCGGTACGTATACTAGAGAGGTCGGAACGAGCATTGAGGCATGAGACGTTGGTATCCGTTGAGGTGCCATGGTCGCATCAGTATGAGCAAGAATCGACATGGGAACTGGAGTCTCGCATGCGCGAGCAGTATCCGAGTTTGTTCGCAGCGGGTACGTGTTCTACCGTTGTTAGATTCTAATTGCAATTTTCTTTCGCATAGATTCGGGGTCGAATCCTATTAGGGGGGGGGTAGAATGTAATACTACAATTTATTCTAAGAAAGAAAGCATTCAAAAGAGAAATTAGACATAAGAAAAAGGGGGTTTCTGCAGTTCTTCAACAACTTGGGCCTTGGGCCTTAGCCCAGGAGGCCCATGAGGGGCTGGCCACCAATAAAAGGAAGGGGGAAATCCTAGCCTGTACTGCAGCTACAGTAGCACCGCTGCTACAGTGTCTTGCTACAGTACATATCCTCCCCCGCTGCCAGTGAAGAAGATCCTTGTTGCTGTCGGCCAATTGGAGGAAGAAGGAAGGTCACCCGGGTGATTGCTCGGCCAAGAAGAAGAAGAAGAGGAAGGTAAGAAGAGAGGGAAAGGGAGAGATCATGGCCCTGGTACGTGATCTTCAGCGGTTTTCAAGGGTAAGATCCGATCCCCGTCCGATTAGTCGATTATTTGATTATTAAGTTTTATCGGTAATTAGATCTATTAGAGCAGAGAATGTTGGCCGACGTTTTTGAGTAGTTTAACTGTAGAATCCGTTCTGGACGTCTCCTAGAGATTTGTAGGCGGCGTCGATACCTTTCTGTATAGTACTAGATCACATCATTTGGATGAACGGTTCAAAAGTTATGGATTTTGTAGTTTTGCTGTCCTGCAAATCTGTCGGTATCTCGACAGTTTTTAGTAATCTGACTAAAGCGATTAGTTAAAGGAAAAATTAAAGGATCTCACTATAAAAAAAGATGTGGATAATTGGCTCAGATTTCTATAAAGCTAAATAACACAAACTTTGGATAATTTTACTGAAAGATATGATAGTTTTAATATTACTGTCCAGAAACCCGACGCGAATTAGATGTCCTGTTAATTAGCTTGGTAGAGGTAGTAGATGGCCGAATCTGGAAGGCTCACCAACTAGGTTTAGTTGGATATTTTGATAACCTTTCCATAAAGTCCAAGAACACTCAATTTGGACCTTTGTACTAAAAGATATGAATTTTGTATTATGGCTGTCCACAGAGGGGACAGATCGACATTTAGGAGTTGGAGTTGGGATTGCGCTAGAGAGTTTAGCGAGTTCGTGTGTACTTATAGTTTTGTTATTGGTCCAGTATTGCTGTCTTAGAGCATTTGCTAAATTAATTCAGGTGTGGGATTGGTTCCGGGGGCAGCACTCTCTTCACGTTCTCCATTCTTGCAGGGTTGAGGCAAGTACTCTGATTGATAGAATGACTATGAATGTTTGATAGTGAGTGCTAGTATTTTGATACATATTAGCTATGCATGGTTGATAGTGTGATATGTATGATTAAAGATGTGAATGCTTGAGATATGTTTAAGTGTTATTCATGTATGATGCTGTTGCTATACATGTTATTGAAAGATAGAGTATTTGTACATGTGCACATTGAGAGCATACTTGAGACTTGGTCACGTGGTGACCAAGTATGTATAATTGAGGTCCCCGTTATGTAGATGATGGGCTTGTGGTCCCCACACTCGTGGAGTGTGGGCATTGATTAGAGGTCCCCATCATGAAGATGATGGGCTGTGGTCCCTATACTTGTGGAGTACAGGCTCTTGGTCCCTGTGCTAGAGGTCACAAGCAAGGGTATACATCGACGGTTGTATACTTCGCATTACCGGTAAAATGCGAAAAGAGTAAAAGAGAAAAAGATGCATTGCACATTTGCATTACATAAAACATGTGAGATGTTTTAGAGTAAAGCTTTGGTATTGGATGTTGATGCTATAACTGTGAGTTTAATGTTTTATTATTGGTACTTGCTGAGTCTTTGGGCTCACTCTTGCTTTTGTTGTGCTTTTAGGTACCATTTGCAAGAACGGCATGCATGGGAGGGAGTAGACTTAGTTGGATTCACACATTGCCACTCATCTTTAAAGTTGATTAAATTTAAGTTCTACCTTAATAAATAAGCAAACTGCTTAAGGATTGATTATGGTTATGCTTCATGCATTGGATTATTTGTAATAATGATGAGTAGCATATTTTGGATATCTTTGAATATGCTTTAGTTGATTAGCATGTTTTGAATGCTTATTGATGATACTAGATGTTGGAATATTTAGTTATGATATATTTAACTATTGGTACCTCCGTATAGTTAGCTATACAAAGGAGGTTCTACTGAAATTTGGTAAATTGTCTTAGTTTAGGTTTGTTTAATGTTATTTTAGTAGCATTCCAGGCTCATGTTGGGCTGGGGTGTTACAGTTGGTATTAGTGCGGGCTTTAGGTCCGTGGTGAATAGATTAATTAAAATTTGCTAATGTCTTATCAACTTAAAAATTTGACACACTAGTGCACATTAGGATGGGAATGGGCAAAGCATTGCATTTACGTTTCCGCTATATCGTATTGATGATTGTTGATATGAATTGAGTATGGTTACTCATTAATTGATTATATGATTATTATGTGTGGGAATAACCCATGTTGAGAGGTTGAGGTCATGGTTGTGGCCCTGGGCTTTACTAGGTTACACCACCGTTTGCGGTATGAGAATAGGGAAGTGGTTACCTCGGATATCATAGTACATGTGTTGATAGTATCTTCAAAAGAGTTGTTCCCTTCCTTGAATTTGAATTTGGTCAACTCTTATTTAGTTGTGATTGATGAGTTTCTCTTGGGTTATTAGTTCATTGCGGTTGATGGGTTGCTTTGAAAAAGGTTGGTGTGTTTGCATTTGCTTAATTTGTCCTGTAAAGCAATCATTGTTTTCCCAACTGATGAGTTATTCTTGCGGCTAGTGAACTTGGTTGATTGTCAAGTTTGACCTTTATATTCACTACTAGAAATCCCTGGAACCACACCCCCACTTGATTTTCAAGTTTGACCTTCATAATACTAGTAAACATGAACAATCACTCAAGTATAATCTACCACTAACTATACTTGCCTCAACCGTGCGAAGATGGAAGACGCGAAGAGGGCGCTACCCCCGGAACCACACCCCCACCTGATTTAATTTAACAAACACTCTAAGATAGCAATTCTGGACAAGATCATAATTATAAACAAATATGAAATCGTTACACTCTCTAGCGCAACCCCAACTCCAAGATCCCTAATCATCAGTCTGTCCTCTCAACACACAATCCCAATCTAAAAATTCATAACTTTTCGACCAGAGATCCAAATGAGGCGTTCTTAGACTTTCTGGAGGTCTTATCAAATTCCCCACCTAAACCTATTTGGTGAGCTTTCCAGATTCGGCCGTCTTCTACCCTTACCAAACTGATTAACAAAACGACTAATTCTCGTTAGGGTTTTTGGACAGCGGAACTAAATCTAACATAACTTTCAGTACACATGGCCAAATTTTATGTTCTTTAGCTTTCTGGAAATCTTATCCAAATATCTGCAACTTTCGTTATGGTGAGATCTTCTAATTAATCAATTAACTATTTTCTAATGATGGATTACTATTAACTGTCAGAATTAAGACAGAACTACAGAACAGCAGCGCTACAAAATTATATCTCCTAATCCGCTCATCCAAATGACCTGATCTAATACTCTATGGAAAGATGGCAACGTCGCCCACAACTCTCTAGGAGGAGGCCATACCAGAATCCGCACTTAAATTCCTCAAAAACGTCATCCATTACTGACTGTCCTAAACAGATCTATTACCGGCGTCGCCTAATTAATCAAATACACCACCAATCGAATGGGGATCGGGATTACCCTTGAAGAACCCGCTATCGAACGCGATGAACATCACGTGATCCCTCTTCCCCTCCCTTCTCTCTTATTCCCTTCCTCCTTCTTCTTAGCCGGCCAACAACCCGGGCGTCCTTCCTTCTTCCTCCACGAGGCCGGCAGCAGGGGCGGCGTCCTTGGTCGGCAACAGGGGCAAACACCAGTGGAGGAGCTCAAGGTCCAGGGGTGGTGGTTAGCAAGGGGAGAGGAGATGGGGGCGGCGGCCACAAGGGGAGGAGGAGGAATAGTGGTGGCGGCTAGGGTTTGGGGGTGGGTGGCGCCTCCCCTCCTTAAGGTCGGCCACCTCAAGGCCTAATGGGCCAAGGCCTAGGCCCAGGTTGCCTAGATTTAGCAAATACCCCCCTCTCTATCTGCTAAAAAAACTATTTTATGTTTGGTCCTTCTCCTAATTCAATAATTCTCTCTCGAACATTCTTTCGAATACTTTTAGGGTATTACATTCTACCCCCCCTTAAATAGAATTCGACCTCGAATTCTAATCACGCTTAACACCAAAGAATAGTCACAGCTAAAAACTTACTAACATTACCACACACCTACTGTGAACAATTCCAGATATTGCTCACGCATGCGAGACTCCAATTCCCAATTCGTTTTCCTCTCAGACTTATGGGACCATTGCACCTTGATGCAACTAATGTATTACGCCTTGTACCGACCTAACCAGAACCGCTCAAAGGACAGGTCTCGAAGATGCGATATTACTCGCTGGTCAACGGCTCTTATGAAACATCACACTCCAAGTACCTCAAGCATTCTCTCGACACCGGGTCATTCAAAACGTTATATACCCCGCTCCAGGACTCGCTCCAGGACTCGAGACGGTTCTAGCGAATTGCTATCTTCCAAAATCTGTGCAACTTTTATTAGTTAGAACTCAACCGAAACAAAGCATTCACAATGAAACCCAATCTCAACCAACTTCCCCCCAAAACTCTCAAATTCAAAATCAAAGATTCATCAAGAAAACCTTTTCACCTCCCAACTAGGCAGTTTGCAAACAAACACCGCATAAACCAAAAGAGAAATCACTCGAATGCCCAAATCAAATACTTCACTTATTTACCTGAACTAGAAAGATCCACCTTGCCATCATACAGTCAACTCAAATTGTACCCGATCTCTGTCATAAAAAGTCAGCTCAAACAAGAATCGAGATAACACTTCTCTACTCGAGAAAACATTCTTTTCTCTGATGTTCTTTTAAGAAATAAACCTTCTCCCAAATCATGGGTTTCCAAATCATCACACTAACTCCTTCCTTTTAACTGACAACCCCAAAACGATTCTCAAACCGAAAGAACAACCTCACTTATCTAGAGGGACTCTACTAATCCACAAAAGGATTATCTAGTCCACTCCTATATCAATGGGATTATTTTTGACAAATGGTTTCCAACACCTCAGTAAAGATTGTTCACCCACAATCACATCACCTCATTCTGTTAAGGATAATCATCTCAAAATTCTCAGCACACATACTCATTTACCACTCCCAAAGGATTCTATCAATGATCAACACTATTCGGAATCCACTTTTGTTCTTCTACTTATACACATAATCATGAAGCGGCCAAGGTTCTGGCGTAAATCACAAACCCAATTTGAATCTCCAAGACTCCTACAATTAACAGCTGTGGTAAATGATATAGAAATCCTCATTTTCGATCACTAAAATTTCCACAATCAAAACATGCTTGTTCATTAACATCAACATGTAAACATATTCCCGACCCAGTTATCTTTTGAAAGGTTTCAACTCTCAGAGGGTTACTCACTGATTCCGAGTTATACCTGACAATAACTCAACAATCTCTACTATCCCATTAACTGCCGTAACGATTAGATTACTTCGCTAATCCAACTCTCAGTAAACAACTCCATCATATTACACCTACATAACCTAGCAAATTACCCAATCGTGCTACTCTAATAAATTGATCAAGGTCTCTATATTTCCAATAATTCTAATGTTTGCATCAAATGAACAGAAATCTTGGACCACAAAGTCACTCTAGGTTCTACTTGTTGCAACATTGTAATCAATTAGCTCCAAGGACAACCATTCTATTAAATCAAATCCTCTTCAAGGATTATTCCAAAGAGTCAATTTATCACTCAATGCTTCTCAACAACTTGATACCTAAAGTCTCACAAAGTCATCTACTTAACCACCACTATCGAGTTGCCACACTTCAGCCTACAAGACTCCTCAACACAAATCGGTTAATCCTTTCTCAAAAGAAAAGGAAAATAGAGACAGTTTCAGTACACAGGAAACGTTACCCCTCGCAGTAGACACTAGACCAAGGGAAGTAGTCAAATAGCAGTGATCTCGAAAAATAAAAGACGAGACCAAAGTTGAGGGCACAAGTTCTGCAAGAAGAGAATATCAAACCTCAGCCAAAAAGAATAAAACACTGCTTTTGAACTCGAGAAACCCTTATGCAGCCAATAACAAAGTTAAGTACGCTTCGAAAAACTGCAAGCTACAAAACTTGAGTCCAACCTCAAAGACCCCTACTATGCTCTTTCTTTTATCAAAGTAAATAATTGTTCTCTGTTTGTAACATCTTTTTCTCCAACTCAATTAAAGGAGCCTCTAAGTTCAAATCACATGAATCACTCGAGAATCAAATGAAACTTTTGCAACACTTCGCCTTACTCAACAATTTTTTTTAGCTACTACCCGAATCATGAGGTCCAGAAGATCACAAACGCAAAACTCAAGACATTTTCACCTAATCTATATCACGAAAGGCGATCAAATTACTTTCTTTCTAAAAGGGTCATCACTACTCCAACAAGTCACAATCATTTGCAGACCATCTTACTAACATCAAGAATAATACCCCATTTACAAGAATCATTATCGTCATCTCCTTCATTATAAAGCCCCCAAGGGCTCACCAAAAGGTTCCATACTACTTGTATCATCTCATCCTCAAATTAAGAATATACCAAAATCTTACAATCTCACTACATCAACCACTTTATTTCAGAGGGAATCTACTACACAATTTAAAAGGTTAAATCAAAACCCTTTCATCATAGACATGCTGTCATCCGACTATTTTACAACCATGTCAGCATAAGCCATCTATTAAATCACATGAGTACAACTCTTATTGATGCCCAACACCACACGTCAACACACAACGGTTGCACTCCAACCATTGTTGCTATCAACTGGCTTCATCATGAAATCTATATGCTACCTACTTTCCTTGCCAAATCACATGAACAATTACTAACACATATTCAACCGTTCTACCTCACATTCATAATTTGGTACAAAATCACAATAAAACTTCAAGAATCGAAATCCTCCATCATTCAAAAGTCTCAGCAACACTACAACCAAATTCATCACATTGTTCTTTATGGAAGAGCTATCCAGAACTCATCCCATAATATTCTACATCCACTAGTTTCTACCCCTTCAATCTTTTGTAGGCAAATCCAACATTTAATCATGGTAAGAAACCTGTAGATCTAATAACTATAGATGTTCACCACGTATCTATAGAAAAGATAATTCCAAGATTAATATCCACTAAGGCAATAATCCAGCGTCTCCTCAACTTTCCCTTCCCACACAATTAATTTCATCTATTGAGACCCAATAATCCAACAAGGTTAGCAAACTAAACAATTTTAATGGTCAAACCCGTTCGTCAACATTCCACACTTCTTAATAACTCCTTTAATTTCAATTGGGTATAACCATACCCTTAATCACAGTTCATCAAGAACTACTACAAGACACCATCAACTAATCAACTTCCCTTCCAAGGATCTTAGTTAAGATCGATTATGCACCACACTATAGATCCAACTTGATAACCCATAACATATCCATCAATTTCTTTGATTATAACCTCTCACTTAGCCACGAGAAGACATCGCTAAAGGGTTTAACATTTTTCTTTCATAAAAGAGAACCATTCAACTTCAACACTCAGAATACCCAAAAGAGATACGTTGAGTCAAAGCTTCCACGTACTAAAGGATTTGCAAAAGGAAATTTTCATTATCCAAATCATCAAGCGAAATAAATGGATCATGTTTTCCAATAAGAAAGTTAGAACTCTAATACAAAGATCATTCTTAACAGTTAACCAAGTTCACCAGTCGCAAGAATAACTCAACAGTTGGAAAAACAATAATTGCTTTAAGGGATAAATCAAGCCAATGAAAACACATCATCCTTTCTCAAAGCAACCCAACAACCGCAATGAACTAATAACCCAAGATAAATTCATCAACTACAACTGGACAAGAGTTGACCAAATTCAAATTCAACGAAGAGAACAATTTTTCTAAAGATACTCACTATCAACGCCTGTACTAAGATATCTGAGGTAGCCACTTCACTATTCTCTTACCATGAACGGTGGTGTGACCTGGTAAAGCCCAGGGCCACAACCACGACCTCAACCTCTCAACTTTAACCATCATCACACATAACCAAGATAATCAATTAATTAGCAATCATAAATGCGATATAACGGAAACGTAAATAAAATGCTTTGCCCATTCCCATCCTACTGTGCACAGTGTGTCAAGTTTAATAATTCAAGTACCGCGGACCTATAGCCCGCTCTGATACCAACTGTAACACGCCAGCCCAACATGAGCCTAGAATGCTACTAAACTAACAGAGGAACAAAATCGTAAGGGCATCCATGATCTACTAATCAACCCTATTACAAATTATTCCAAGCATAAGGCATAATCATAAATAATCCTTTAAGTAGTTTACTCAAATACTAAACCAACATCTAATTTATTCATCTATGAATGGTTCGTGCCAACGTGCAACCAAACTTAAATCTATTCCCTCGCATGCATGCCATTCACGTACGGGGTACCTAAAAACACAACAACAGCAAGAGTGAGTTCAAGACTCAGCAAAGTACAATTAATGAGCTAATAGCATAAACAATTGTAATCATCATCATCCATCCACAAATCTCTATAATAAACATTTCATATGTTCATGCTATGTAAGATGCACAAATGCACTTTTCCTTTCTCTTTTGCATATACCGGTAATGCGGAGTATGCATTCGTCGATGCATACCCATGCCTGTGCCTTCTAGCACAGGGACCATAGCCCATACAACATACGAGTGTGGGGACCACAAGCCCATCATATTCATGATGGGAACCTCAAGCAATGCTTGGTCACCACTTGACCAAGCATCCAATATGATAGCATGATGCACATGAACAAACTTTAAACCATCATAAACATGTATTCACAGCAACATCATTCATGAATAAAACTTACTCATACTTCTAGCATTCATGATCATTGACATTCATAACATTCTAGCATCCATGAATAGAGCATATATTCATAATACTAGTAAACATAAACAATCACTCATGTATAATCTACCACTAATTGTACTTGCCTCAACCGTACGAAGATGGAAGACGCGAAGAGGGCGCTGCCCCCGGAACCAAACCCCTACCTGATTTAATTTAACAAACACTCTAAGATAGCAATTCTGGACAAGATCATAATTATAAACAAATATGAAATCGTTACACTCTCTAGCGCAACCCCAACTCCAAGATCCCTAATCATCGGTCTGTCCTCTCAACAGACAATCTCAATCTAAAAATTCATAACTTTTCGACCAGAGATCCAAATGAGGCATTCTTAGACTTTATGGAGAGCTTATCAAATTCCCCACCTAAACCTATTTGGTGATCTTTCCAGATTTGGCCATCTTCTACCCTTACCAAACTGATTAACAGAACGGCTAATTCTAGTTAGGGTTTTTGGACAGCGGCACTAAATCTAACACAATGTTCAGAACACATGGCCAAATTTTATGTTCTTTAGCTTTCTGGAAAGCTTGTCAAAATATTTGCAACTTTCGTTCTGGTGAGATCTTATAATTAATCCATTAACTATTTGCTAATGACTGATTACTATTGACTGTCAGAATTAAGACAGAACTGCAGAATAGCAGCGCTACGAAAATCATATCTCCTAATCCGCTCATCCAAACGACCTGATCTAATACTCTACGGGAAGCTTGCGACGTCACCCACAACTTTCTAGGAGGCGGCTAGACCAGAATCCGCACTTAACTTTCTAAAAAACGTCAGCCATCACCGACTGTCCTAAACAGATCTATTATCGATGTCGCCTAATTAATCAAATACACCACCGATCGAATGGGGATCGGGATTACCCTTGAAGAACCCGCTGTCAAATGCGATGAACATCATGTGATCCCTCTTCCCCTCCCTTCTCTCTTCTTCCCTTCCTCCTTCTTCTTAGCCGGCCAACAACCCGGGCATCCTCCCTTCTTCCTCCACTAGGCCGGCAACAGGAGCAACGTCCTTGGCCGTCAGCAGGGGCAAACACCACCAGAGGAGCTCAAGGTCTAGGGGTGGCAGCCAGCAAGGGGAGAGGAGATGGGGCCGGCGGCCACAAGGGGAGGAGGAGGAATAGTGGGCGGCGGCTAGGGTTTGGGGGAGGGTGGCGCCTCCCCCCCTTAAGGTCGGCCACCTCAAGGCCTAATGGGCCCAGGCCCAGGTTGCCCAGATTTAGCAAAAACCGCCCTCTCTATCTACTAAAAAAACTATTTTCTATTTGGTCCTTCTCCTAATTCAATAATTCTCTCTCGAACATTCTTTCGAATACTTTTGGGGTATTACAGTAGCTTGTCATTAGCGTGCCTAATGACGCCATTAGGGTTAACTAACCACTTAACTGTTTAGTTAACGCTAATGAGTCACTAACATGTGGGACCGAGCAGTTAAGTTAACTCAAACTGTTAAGTTCCCTTGAGTCTATGACATGTGGACCCCACAGTTTAAGTACACAATGAAAACCCCGTGGACCATCTCACTTACAGTGGGCCCCATCTGTCAGGTTTAACCGAAAATCCAATGGAAAATAGAAAATATGCTTTCAGTTATAGCCGGAATACGTTTTCCATTAGTGAAGGCGTAAAATCCGATATAACAGACACGAGAATATGCTTTCTCCATTAGTAAACGTATTTTCCATTTATTCTGGATTTTTCAAACCGAGTGTAGTAAAAGCTTAATAACATTTGCTACACAACTCCAAATTAATTGATCTTGGTCTCAAAAATCGTATAAAATCATGATCTACCTGATTATGTAAAAATATTTATTTTTGGTTACTGTTTATTTTGGTTGGTTGCTATTTAACTTTTTTCCAGGTCTTTTTAGATGTCGATTATTTGGGTTTTTCTTGCGACGATCAACCGATTATACCTCCAGAACATCAAGAGCAAGGCAAGCACCCCCCTTTGATCATGTTGATCCTAGTATTTTACTTATTGTACTTTGTTTTGCAAATCCTATTATGCATGCGTGTATTTCTTGTATGAAAATGCTATTATCGGGAAATTGGTAGTTGTAAATCCTACTTGTTGCATATGTCTCCTTGAAATATTGATCTCTCATTGTAGTAACCTATAGATTATGGGTTAGACAATATGTAATGTCATTTGGGAATTTTTTTATGCAGTTATTGCACAAATGCAACTAGAGCAATAGAATTTTTGAAAAATTTATGAAAGGACAATATGATATTTTTGCACGTCTGGGATTGTTTTGAAAAAATGTCCAGAGGAGTTACCTCTGTTATTTTATATGAAAATGACATAAAAACTTTAGTCTTTAGACACGGGCAAGTTATGTTGTATTCTGAAAAAGTGAGGATTGTAACTCAATAGTAGATAGGGTGGAGATCTTGCCCGTAGTCGATTAAGGACTGAAGCTAGCAAATCTAGAACTAAGACCTAATCGTACAACCGTATGTGCTAGTGTGGGCTGGTCGTAGCTAAGTAAGTTATCGAAATCGTAGCCGTGCATGACAGTAGGTAGAAGTAGTGCGCACATTGCCGGGGGTTCAGTAATGCCGACACAACTGCGGATGCCTCACTTCGACGGGTTTCCATTCGGGTGATTAAGGCTCCTCATTCGATATGTACCTTTATTATGATCTTCGTTATTATTATAATCTCGACGGATGAGGATAAAGATTCGCAGGGCTAGTGCAAGGTTTGGACTAGGTAATGTAAAGGCTACGTCGCGAACTCTATGTTGCTTACCTTCGGTAGTGAGCAACGATATAGAGATATTTCAGGCAACTGGAATACCGCATACTATGGGTAAAGTTGTACACCTCTGTAGAGTGATAAACTATTTGAATAGCCACGCTCACACTCATGAGCATGCTTAGTGCGGCTGGTATGGCTGTAGCTTTTATTTTCCAAACCGTTTTGTCACAATAGTTCGGGGTAATGACATGGGGTTCATTTGTTGAGTTAACTGCCATTTCTATGGCTTTGTTGCTATGTCTATAGCGGATTGTTATTTCTATGACCGATTTGCTATTTCTATAGCCGGACTGCCATTTCTATGATTGAACATGAATTTGTCAATGCCATTTCTATGGCAAAACCTGATTATATTTTTGCTTACAACCGAGTAGGGTTGTGAGTGTTTGTTGTTACTTGTTCAGTTACTTTACTTACTGTCCTGTACTTACTTTTTCATAAACTGCTCTTTCAATTTTTCCGTTGCAAATTATTACTTGTAATCATTGCAAATAAACTTGGCTTTGAGCAAAATAACTTGTAGAATAGAGCCATACCTTTGACAGCCTTGCTTCTAATATAATTTTGTTATACACTACAAGTCTTTCTGAGTACACAAGTACTCAATCTTGCTGTTGTTGTTAGTTTAGAATTTGCAGATGAGCCGACTCCAAACGACGAGTTCTTTGCACCTGGCACCGAGGGGTTCGGTGACGGGTCTACTTAGGCCTTGTTTCCTTGTCGGTTGCCTGCGGGATTGGATGGGCATATCGCTGGACTTTTTCTACTACTACTACTATGTTTTCCGCTGTGACTTTACTTGCTTTGATAACTACTTTTATTTGGCCGGTCGGCCGTGGTTTGTAATAACTGTTGTAATAACTTAAATAGATTGTCCCTTTTGCTTTACTTTAGATTATGAATGTATGAATGTGATGCCAAATGTTGTGAATGTGTGTGCTAGCCTTTATTCCTAGGACTAGCACGGTATACACATAGTATAACACCCTGGCTATGCGGAAGCCAAAATGTTACCTAAATGACTAACATACAACAACAATACGGAATATTTTCAACCATCTTTCAAATAATAGCATAAAAAATCACTATCTAGTAGGATGAATATAAGAATTGAATCAGAACTCGTCAACAAATAAATCTCAATCATCTAGTCATAGTGAATCAATTATGATAACACTATCAAGAGTCTATACGAAGATCACTAAGCCATTACTAATTCAACCATATCATGAAGGATGATAATATCAACCATCAACCAACCATTCATCTATGAATGACATAAAGCTAATATTCAACGCTAGCACAACCTATAATTAACTAATAGAAGCATATCATCTACCAATTGAACATAAATCTATTCACAAAACCTTCTCTATATCAACTAATCAAGAGCATTCCAACATTACTAGGCTTGAGCAGTTGTTAATCCAATAACTACATCTAGAGCATCAATGATCCGCAATTCAACGAGGATGATAGAATAATCAAATCAAACCTTCTAATCCATCGAAGGGATTAAATGAACTTAAACAACAAGGAATTAAAAACATCGCTGGATCATCCATGATCACAATCAAAACACCCACCACGAAGGGTGGTCACAAAACGGAACCTAAAAAATTATCAAGAATATGACTTATGGATAATTGGACTAGTTTATTCATTGTGATTTGTGTTTATGTGACGTGCACCATGTCTACCCCTTCCCATACATGTCGCTACCTCGAGAGGTACCTAGCAAGCACAACACAGCAAGAGTGAGTCCATGACTCAGCAAAGTGCAATAGTAAATCAAACATAGAATCAAAAGTAGTCAAAGGGGAAAACAATCCCATCATGAATAACAACATTACTTACCACCATCCATCTCTTATGATAGTATCATGAGTAGTCAAAGGATTAAACCATCCCATCATGAGCAACAACACTATATACCACAATCCATCTCTTATGATAGCATCATAAGTAGTTGAAGGGGAAAACAATCCCATCACGAACAACAATATTATATGCTAACCAAACAAATCCATATCTTATGCAGACATGCAATGAATATGTCATGAATGCACCTCTTCACTTCTTTGCAATTACCGGTAATGCCGAGTAGTCTATCCGCCGATACCTACTCAAGGCCTGTGCCCTCTAGGCACAGGGAACAAAAGCCCACACTCCACGAGTGTGGGGAACAAAGCCCGTCCAATGCATGAAGGGGACCTAACGCCCATCCAATGCCTGATGGGGAACAACAAGGAAACAACCCTTGGCTACCACGTAGTCCAAGGTTTAGAAATAAATGACATGATGCAAAATTTAAAGTATGTTACTAACTCATCATTGTCATCATTAACAAAGTATTCTCATTGCTCACCTTGTCCCATCATTATTGCCATCAATCATGAAATTATTACCATGTAAACATCATCATTTAAACATTGCCATGTAAGCATCCTCATGTAGACACTACCATGTAAGTGTCATCACATAAGCATTAGCATATGTCGTCATGTAAACATTTTCATATAAGCTTCATCACATAAGCATCATCATAAAAACATCATCATTAAACTATGGCATTCATCAAGTATAAAATATAAAAACTCATTAATACTACTTGCACTTGCCTCAACTGTGAGACCACC
Organism: Phyllostachys edulis; assembly: GCA_036346405.1. NCBI lineage: Eukaryota > Viridiplantae > Streptophyta > Magnoliopsida > Poales > Poaceae > Phyllostachys > Phyllostachys edulis. The sequence continues at coordinate 84,162,094 of CM070551.1, forward strand.
GTGCGACGCGCACTGTGTAATGACCACCACCTCTTCCCGCGAGACCTCAGTGAAGGCGGCTAGATTCCCCACTGCCCACAGCAGCTGCGCCATCTGTCACCAAGGGCGCGGCCACCATCGATAAAGATTAGGGCACCACCTACAACTGCAAGTGAAAACCAACCAGGAAAATGATCTCGCTTTCAGAGAGGGGACGATGAGAGCAACTGCTAAACTAATGAACGAATGGCAAGACAAACAACGACTGATGGAACACAATAGTCTATAACTACAACCAAATAGCTCTGGCTATCACTTATCAACTATAACTACAATCAAATAGCTTTGGTTATCAACTGAACAATGAGCCACAGGCTGCCAAATACCGTCAGCAAGAAGAAAGCATAAAGGGCACAATTACAGGGCACAATTAACATCACCAATTATCTACAAATTTCTAGTTACTACAGATAGATTTCACAAAGGCAACACAGTTCACTAGTCTCAGTTCATCCTTCACATATATAAGATAACAGTAAAATATAAGCCAAGTAGAGCAATACCCACCATTCATCTCAGCCATGGCGTGAGTCTTCTCATTAACATCTCCAAATCTCACAAAACCATAGCCCTTCGATCTACTAGTATTAGCATCAACCAAGCATCAATCAACACAAGTAATAGGAATCAACCCAATCTGAAAACCAGTAAAGAGTTGAGTTGTTGGATGGGAACCACAACCAACTAAATCTTGGACCTGGATCAGGCAGCAAGGAAACAACAATCGGGGCACCGGACGAGGCCGTTCTTGTTGCAGCAGACGCAAGCACGGAGGCCGCCATCGCCGCTTTCCACTCAGTTTCCACCGCATCCTCCCTCGCCCTCCTCCCATCCACCAATCCATCCCATTTCATCGCCGGCGTCGCCAGCAACCAGCCCCACCGAGACCCATCCATGCCCAGCACACCCCCTTTCACGGGCAGCGACACCGACATGAAGAACCACCCCGGCGATAGTGAAGGCCACGGCAGCGCAGCTGTTCAAGGTCGCGGTGGGCGGTGGCGGAGGCGAGCTCGCAAGGGATGCGGAGCGCCCAGAGCTGCAGCCAAGACATCCTTTGTGATTACAAGGTTAACATCCATGGACACTTTAGTTTGCAAAAGACCACCCAAAGCTTAGCACAAGAAAGAATGCACTGTGGTCTGAGAAAATTTGCAACCTTTGGCCCTCAGATCCGTGAACCTCTCGTGCGAGGAGGAGGAGATGACGTGGAAGTCAAGGCTAGTCGCTACCACGCGCACCCGCACGGCCGTGGCGGCGCGAGCTCCGAGACCGGGTGGTCGCCGCCATGCGCACCCGCACGACCGTCGGTGACGCGAGCTCTGGGACCGGGTGATCGCCGCACACCTGCACGGCCGTCGACGACGCGAGCTTCGGGACCGGGTGGTCACCGGGGACCGCCGCGAATGGGGAGACATCACTGCCAGTGGCAGCGTGGGGTCGCCGAGCCGCCGCACCACGAGCGCCTCCACTTCATTTGGTTGGGGCATGAGGGGTGGCGGCCAGTGAAGGGAGGGGCCGAGGAACCAGGCGGGCAGAGGTGGGCCAAAGAGGAGGGCGGCACCATCTGCTAGAGGGAGGGGGCAGCGGCCAGGGCAAAGGGGGAAAGAAAGCTGGGTGGCTAGGGTTAAGGAGCGCTCCCCCCCCTTCTATTCCACATAGGCCGGCCCACTAAAGACTGCTGCACAATGGGCCAAGAGCCCAAAGTCCAAACGCGCTAAGGAAAAAAAAATAGAATTTAAGCCAAATCCAATCTCTAACCTTTGATGAATTCAAAGTTGAATAAATTTCGCTCTCCCGAACAAAAAAATCTTTCTAGTTGAAATTTGGGGTATTACACATAGGATCCACGGGTATTCCACGCCCGGGGGTCTAACAGCGCCTGGTATCAGAGCCATACTGACTGTAGGACAAGCCCTAAGTAGAATGGTTAATAGATTAGACTTAGAAATAAAATTTTGCAGTCTAACTTAACCATATGAATGGTTCTAAAATCTTAGAAAGGATTGCTAATATTTTCCCTCTTAGCTTTCTTTTCTCATCTAAAGACTCTTTTGGTCAAATCATCTCATCTGATTTAAAATAATTCTAGTTTTGAGAGATGGGATGGTCTCTGAAAATTAAAGCATTACACTACTTTTAGGACTTTTAAAACTGAGCCAAAGTGTTTTCAAAACGTCACCAAAACATCCACTTAAAGTCCTTTTGAAGATTTCGTCTTTGAACTACTAAGGATACCACCTTAGATCTCTCTTTTCATAAAATTTCAGAATGTGTTGCTTACTGAAATTTTTGTAATGTACTATCTTATTAAACCTCCCTACCTTCATTTGGAGTTATTTTGAAGTGAAATTATAAAGGCCTACTCATGTAAAGACCAAGGGATAGAAATACCTGTTTAACAGCCTTAAGGGATTAGTAAGTGAACCTAAGAATGGTTAAAAGTGTGTGCTGAAAATTCTTTCCTAACTACTGTCATTCTTATCTATAACTCTGGTCATTTGATCTTTAACTCATCTTCTCTTTATAATCATGTAGATGGTCAACCAGTGGGAGCCGTAGTACCGCATGAGTGCCTTTGAGGAGGGCACATTGCAGCATACTCTTTGGGTGATGCTACAGCACATTGAGTGGCCTCACACTCCGCAGTACACAGTCTACAGCGCACCGGCGAGTGCAGCCTCCACTGAGTACCTCACCTAGGTGCTCATTCAGGGGAGGAACTTTGACGACCTAGCTTTTCGGTGCTACGGGAGAGGCTCTACTATTCGGATGTCTCTGCTTGATGCGGCTTATGTCGTTATCGTTCGACTACAACACGAGCTGCTAGCTCTACGGGAGTCAGTCTTTCACTTCCCTGCTCGAGCTATGGACCAGGAGGATCCCACCTACCAGGTAGAGGGGAGGCAGTTCCTTACCCCTCACTTGCACCTCGCAGGTCTGGTGAGATCACTTGACGGATATCTCTGTCGGGTATCTCGCAAGCTTCTGGAGGCCCGTCGTAGGATCTGGACACTGGAGGACAGTATCGCTCCTATGGTATCCCAGGGTTTCTTCTCCTGAGAGTTGTTGTATGGAGAGGATGCTGTTCTGGCCCCTGCCGAGGAGCTGCCTCAGCCTATCACCCGTCTACAGCCCCGCCCCCGACGTCCTCGTATGTCGGCCATCGGACATCGCCGCCGGGTGATGGCTATCTACACAGGTGCAGTAGCTCCTACCCAGCCGTTGCAGTGCTTCCATCACCGCCTTGCTGGACTTGAGGACACTGAGCACCAGAGTACTCCTTCCTCCATTGCCCCTGAGTCCTCCGGAGCTGCCCAGCGCAACTAGATGGACTAGACTACTGCAGTCTGCATAGAGCTCACTTGTAGATCTTTAAGTGAGTGCTTTTGGACATTTTGTAGACATAGACCGAGGTGGGACCATACTGTACTTTTGTTGTAATATGCTACTTGTTGTGTTCTGTTTGCTCTCTTTTGTATTTTGGAACAACGGGCATGTGTGCCATGTAATGTTTAACTAGTATGTTAAAATTCATGTGTGCTGCCCCTAAATCTTAAAAATATTCATGCTACCAGTTATATTAAGTTACAATAGTTTGGGGTGAAGATTGCTTGCTGGCCCACTTAACTTCTGCTTTTTCCCTCGTATCCTGCAAACAGTTGTTTACTCTACCTGCTATTTTGATCAGGATGCCAGTAACCCGCTCAGTTCGCCAGCTCATGGCAACAGGAACCCCCTCTAGATCCCAACTTACAGAGAACAAAACTCCTGTGCATTCACTACCTTATCCCCAACATCCGTCTGCAACAACAGAACAAGCGGATCAGCCTCCGTCTACCGCTACTGTAGAAACAAAAGTTCTGCCACTACCACCCACCATGGCTCATGTGTTAGCCATGATTGATCAAGGATGGCAAACCAACACTCTACTGCTTCAGCAGTTGGTTCAAAACACTGCAGCTCTTGGCACTGTCACTGGAGGAAATGGAGTTGCGATCAACCAGCCCTCATCCAGGATGGCTGAGTTCATGCGAACTCGGCCACCCACTTTCACATCAGCTGCCGATCACCTCAACGCTGATGATTGGCTTCGTACAGTGGAGAGTAAGCTGATCATTGCACAGTGCACCGATGAAGAGAAATTGCTATACGCATCCTATCAGTTTCAGGGTGCAGTAGCTGCTTGGTGGGAGAATCATCAGGCCATGCTTCCAGAAGGCCAGACTCTCACTTGGACCGCCTTCAAAGAAGTTTTCCGTAATGCCCACATCCCTTCGAGCATCATGGATATTAAAAGATGAGAGTTCCATGAACTTTGGCAAGGGAACCAGACAGTGATGGATTTCTTGCACCGTTTCAATTATCTTCCCCGCTATGCAGCCTCTGAGATACCTACAGAGGAAAGAAAGATTGCTCTTTTTCGGGAACGACTTAATGACGAGATGAAGTGGTCACTCGCTGCCCATGATGTCTCCAACTTCCAAGATTTATCAACAAAACTATTCGAGTTGAAGATAGCACTCGAGAAGTTGTTGAGAGCCGCAAGGGCAAGTGGCTTGCATAGAAATCGGCTAGCAGCAGTCAGCAAAGACCTCAAACCTAGCAGTCATCGAATGCTCGCCCTCCAGTACCATCGTCTCAAAGGTCACAAGCACCAGTTCCTCGCCCACAACAAGCAGTGGTTCAACAATATAACCGCCAAAATCATCAGTCTGGTATTCAAAATCCGACAGCAAACATCACCTGCTTCAACTGTAGTGAGCGCGGACATTATGCTAACAAGTGTCCAAAGAAGGATGTTCCAGCGCCTCAATCTCAGCCATTTGGTGTCCAGCAGCAACCCTAGGGCCCTGCTCAAGGCCCAGGTGGACATCAAGTGCCCAAACCGGCACAAGGCAATGGATGTGGTCATCTCAACCACACTACTACTGAGGAGGGCGACGCATCACCTGATGTGGTAACGGGTACGATTCTAGTCCACTCGGTACCTACCTTAGCATTGTTTGATTCCAGAGCAACTCATTCCTTTGTGTCTAAAAAGTCTGCTCTACAACAAGAACTAGAAGCTACATCTTTACAAAGTACCATGATAGTTCACTCACCTGGATCCATTATGAGAACAAAATTCGGATGTCTAGGTGTTCCAATCGAAATCAATGGAGTAGGATTCAAAGCCAATCTTATCATAATAGATACATCTGGATTAGATATAATCCTGAGGACATCATGGGGTTATCGATTGCGCCAGACGAGTAGTTTCTCTAATCAACTCTGACGGAGAGCACATCGAATTTGTCCCCACCTTTAGCGCTTTGTCGCAATAGCCCAAACTCAATTCCCTAATAGTCCCAGAACTTAGTCAAGTGCCTGTGGTATGCGAGTATCCTGATGTCTTCCCAGATGAACTACCGGGAATGCCGCCTGATCGGGACATGGAATTCGTGATCGACTTAATACCCGGGACATCACCTATATCCAAACGGCCTTATCGTATGGATTCTAATGAGAGTTAGCTGAATTGAAGAAACAACTAAAGGAATAGCTGGATAAGGGATTCATCCGCCCTAGCTCATCTCCATTGGGATGTCTAGCCTTGTTCATCACGAAGAAGGATGGCAGCTTACGCATGTGCGTCGACTACCGCCCTTTGAACGAAGTCACCATCAAGAACAAATATCCTCTTCCATGGATTGATGACTTGTTCGACCAAATGAATGGTGCCTGCATTTTCTCCAAGATAGACCTGATAACTAGGTATTTTCAACTCAAGGTCATGCCTGAAGATATTCCGAAGACTGCCTTCACTACCCGTTACGGTCTATATGAATATACCGTAATGTCTTTCGGACTTACCAATGCTCCTGCGAACTTCATGAATCTCATGAACAAGGTCTTTATGGAGTACTTGGATCAGTTCGTAGTGGTCTTCATCGACGATATTCTTGTCTACTCCAAAACTATAGAAGAGCATGAGCAACATTTGCGTTTAGTGCTCGATAAGCTGGGAGAGCATCAACTGTATGCCAAGTTCAGCAAATGCGAATTCTGGCTTAAACAAGTCAGATTTCTAGGCCACGTTCTATCCAAAGGAAGTGTGGCAGTAAACCCAAGCAAGATCCAAGAGGTTCTAGATTGGAAGCGACCCAGAACCGTTCATGAAGTCCGAAGTTTTCTTGGTTTGGCGGGATATTATCGTCGATTCATCGAGAACTTCTCCAAGATTGCAAGACCGATGACTCAACTTCTGAAAAAGGAAAAGAAGTTTGAATGGACAACCTCATGTGATGAGAGTTTCTGTGAGTTAAGGAAAAGGCTCACATCAGCCCCAGTGCTCACCCTGCCTGACATACACAAAGACTTCACGGTATATTGTGATGCATCTCGCCACGGTCTTGGATGTGTGCTAATGTAAGAAGGCAAGGTAGTGGCTTATGCCTCGTGTCAATTGCGACCACATGAATCTAACTATCCAACCCATGATTTGGAGTTTGCAGCAGTGGTTCATGCCCTCAAAATTTGGAGGCATTACCTTATTGGCAACCGGTGTGAGGTATACTCAGAACATAAAAGCCTGAAGTATTTCTTCACCCAACCAGATCTCAATCTAAGGCAATGAAGGTGGCTTGAATTAATCAAAGACTACGACTTAGGCATTCATTACCACCCTAGTAAGGCCAATGTAGTAGCCGATGCTCTAAGCCGGAAACTTCACTATGTGAGGGCATCGATCGAAGAGAACCAACCGATGCTACATGAAGAATTTCGAAACTCAACTTGAAAATAGTTGAAGAATGTTATCTTGCCACCCTGGCCCTGCAACCTACTCTGGAATCACAAATCCAAGCTGCCCAACTTAAAGATTCGGCGATAGCCGAAATCAAGCAGATTTTACAAGGAGGCAGAAAATCATATTTTTCCGAAAGCTTGAGTGGATTGATTATGCACGGACAACAGCTTTGCGTTCACAGTGATCAAGATATCAAAGAGTTAATCCTGAGAGAAGCTCATGATTCTCCTCTCTCTATTCATCTTGGAAGCACCAAGATGTACCAGGATTTACGGAAGCAATTCTGGTGGCCCGGTATGAAGAAAGACAACGCCGCACATGTTGCCCGGTGCAACGTATGCCAGCGTGTCAAAGTAGAACATCAATGACTAGCAGGATTACTTCGACCCCTGAATGTTCCTGAATGGAAATGGGATGAAATCATCATGGATTTCATCATAGGGTTACCAAAGACCCAAAAGGGGCACGACTCCATATGGGTGATTGTGGATGGCTTAACAAAGGTGGCCCACTTCATTCCGATTAAGACCACCTATAATGGAGCCAAACTAGCAGAACTTTATATGGATAATATCATCCGTCTGCATGGCGTGCCAAAGATCATAACCTCTGATCGAGGACCTCAGTTCACTTCCTGATTTTGGGACAGTGTACATGAACTGTTGGGAACAAAGCTATTTTTTACCACGACATTCCATCCCTAAACCGGAGGCCAGACAGAAAGGACAAATCAAATACTAGAAGACATGTTGCGAGCATGTGTGTTGTCCTATAACACTGATTGGTAGAAATGCTTAGCGTTTGCTGAGTTTTCTTACAACAACGGCTTTTACACTAGTCTCCAGATGTCTCCATTTGAAGCACCATATGGAAAAAGTGTAGAACACCACTGTTCTGGTCTGAAGTCGAAGAACGACAATTCTTTGGACCTGCCGTTATCCAGGAAGCCCAAGAGCAGGTGGATGCGATAAGGAGACACTTAAAGGAAGCACAGTTGTGACAAAAGAGCGACGCTGATTGTCAATGATGTGAGCTGACCTTTGAAGTAGGCGATTTTGTCTATCTCAAGGTCTCACCTATGCGAAGTATCCGCCATTTCCAAGTTCATGGGAAATTGGCACCAATATATATCGGTCCTTACCGGATTCTAGCAAGAAGAGGCAAGGTAGCTTATCAGCTAGAGCTGCCACCTCAACTTTCAGACGTACATGATGTCTTCCACATATCTCAGCTCAAGAAATGTCTTCGGACTCCTACCGAATCTATTCCTTTGGAAGGCCTAGATATCCAACCAGACCTATCTTACCAAGAGCAACCAATCTATGTGTTAGACAAAGCCACACGCCATATGCAAAGCCGTGCCATCAAGATGCTGAAAGTTCAGTGCAGTAACCACACCAAAGATGAAGCTATGTGGGAACAAGAAGATCGCCTTAGAGCCGAATTTCCCTCTTTCTTCTCCGAGCCTACCGAATCTCGGGGACGAGATTGTTTGTAAGGGGGTAGGTCTGTAACATCCCAAAATCCTAATCTTGGGATTAAATAATATAAATGCATTAGGAAAAGTTCCTTTGAACATTTGCATTTAAATTTTGCCTTTTTAAAAATCTTGTGTTGGTTTTATAATTAAAACTTGAACAACTTTGGGTGCTAAAAAGGAAATAGATAAAACAAGGTAAATTTTTTCTAAATAAGAGAATGGTTTTAGGCTATTTATCCCAGGAATCATTCAACAAAATTTCTATATGAAATTTTGCTTAGAAAAATATTTACAACCTCTTAGGAGCAGCAGCTTTCTTGAATTTTGTAGAATTTATGTAAGGTGTTAACCTATAAATATTTTACTGTAGACACTACTCAAGCTTAGTAGTCTACACAAAAAATTTCATAAATTTTGGACTTCGTTTGGTTGGTGAATTAAATCGGCAAAGAATTCAGCTGTTAATTCAAAATCCAAAGGCCTGTACTGTTCCTCGGGCTCGAGTCCAAACAGTCTAGTCGAACCAGACCACCTTCTTAAGTGGGTCGGACCTGGCATTTCTGAGCCGTTGGATTTGAAATCGACCATCCAGATCGAATGGGCCGTTCGGACCATCCGAACATCGCAATCCATCTAGGCTATTCGTTTCCAATCGGACCGTCGAGATTAGATCAACTCGTACCACTTCGTCGCGTCGCTGACTAGTGGGCCCTGTGCACAGGACTCATCATCCACCTCATGCTTGGCCATGCCAACACACGCCGTGTGCGTGAAGCTCCACCGCGCCCCCAGTTTTGCCTCACCGCCAGCGGTTTTGCTCCAACCCAACCACCCGCGTCGCTTCGCCATTCAATGCCGCGCCCATGCCTACCCACACAAACTTTACCCTACCCGTACAACGTTGTAAAGCTCCACTGGGTTGCCCATGACTACCCGAGCTCCACCACGTTCATCTCTGCCGCTTTGCCTATATAAAGGCCACCACAAGCTCCATTTCATCTTTTCCAAGCTAATGTGCTCACTCACTTCTCCTCTCATCCACTCAATCGAGCTCTAGAGCTCCGAGAGTAGAAACCCTAAAACTGCCGCGCGCCATCATCTTCATCTCTAGCGTCGTGAAGGGTTTGGTGTCGAGTTCTTCGCGTCATATCACGTTCCATAACACCTTCAGTCTTTGCCCTCACCCAATTTAGCCTTTGATTCACAGGAGCTCCCGATTCGGCCCTTCTTCTTCGTCTCTGGCCAGAACGTCGCCTCAAGCCTTGCCGGCGATTCACGACACCCCGAGCTGATTCGCTGCACCTGAAGCATCGCCAAGACGTACTGAATCTTCCCCGACCATCGGATTTCAAGATCTTTCACCTGGGTTTCTTCTCCATGCGTGACTGACCTCACCGCCGTACCTCACCGTCGACAGCTCACCTCAGACCACCTCAGCCCCTCCACGTCCTTCCGGTACACTCCTAATAGTCCCTAGCTACTTATGCGCACGATCGTTTGCCAAGGGCTATGCCCATTTGCGCTGTCGTCGTTTGCCGTAGCTACTCTTCCGCTCACCGCTGGTGCGCCACCGCGTTGAGCCACCCCAAGCCACGCCGTCGGTGCCGGTAGGTGCGCAATAGTGTGTAGAACCCATTTTGGTCACCCATTGCTCTCGCCGAGGCACACACCGCCGGCGAGTAGCGCAGTCTTGAGTTCCACCACATGGCATCATGCATGATCTGCCGAAAATCGTAGCTCGTCATCAGCGTGCCTAACGACGCCATTAGGGTTAACTAACCACTTAACTGTTTAGTTAACGCTAATGAGTCACTTACATGTGGGACCAAGCAGTTAAGTTAATTCAAACCGTTAAATTCGCTTGAGTCTATGACATGTGGATCCCACGGTTTAAGTACACAATGAAAATCCCGTGGACCGTCTCATTGACAGTGGGCCCCATTTGTCAGTTTTAACCGAAAATCCAATGGAAAATAGAAAATACGCTTTCAGTTATAGCCGGAATACGTTTTCCATTAGCAAAGGTGTAAACTCCGATATAACAGACATGAGAGTACGCTTTCTCCGTTAGAAAACGTATTTTCCATTTATTCTGGATTTTTCAAACCGAGTGTAGTAAAAGCTTAATAACTTTTGCTACACAACTCCAAATTAAGTGATCTTGGTCTCTAAAATCATATAAAATCATGATCTACCGGATTATGTAAAAAAATTATTTTTGGTTACTGTTTATTTTGGTTGGTTGCTATTTAACTCTTTTTCGACTCTTTTGAGACGTCGATTATTCGGGTTTTTCTTGCGATGATCAACCGATTATACCTCCATAACATCAAGAGCAAGGAAAGTACCCCCTTTGATCATGTTGATCCCAGAAGTTTACTTACTGTACTTTTTTTGCAAATCCGATTATGCATGCGTGTATTTCTTGTATGAAAATGCTATTATCGGGAAATTGCTAGTTGTAAATCTTACTTGTTGCATATGTCTCCTTGAAATATTGATCTCTTACTATTGTAACCTTTAGATTATGGGTTAAATAATATGTAATGTCATTTGGGAATTTTTGAGTGCAATTATTGCACAAATGCAACTAGAGCAATAGAATTTCTGAAAAATTTATTAAAGGACAATATGATATTTTTGCGCATTTGGAATTATTTTGAAAAATGTCCAGAGGAGTTACCTCTGTTATTTTATATGAAAATGACATGAAAACTTTAGTCTTTAGACACGGGCAAGTTATGTTGTATTCTAAAAAGTGAGGATTGTAACTCACTAGTAGATAGGATGGAGATCTTGCCCGTAGTCGATTAAGGACTGAAGCTAGCAAATCTGGGACTAAGACCTAATCGTACAACTGTATGTGCTAGTGTGGGCTGGTCGTAGCTAACTAAGTTATAGAAATCTTAGCCTTGCATGATAGTAGGCAGAAGTAGTGCGCACATTGCCGAGGGTTCGGCAATGCCGACACAACTGCGAATGCCTCACTTCGACGGGTTTCCATCTGGGTGAAGTGAGGGACTTGCTCAACGGGTTTCCATCCGGGTAAGTAAGGCTCCTCATTCGATATGTACCTTTATTATGATCTTCGTTATTATTATAATTCCGACGGATGAGGATAAAGATTTGCAGGGCTAGTGCAAGGTTAGGACTAGATAATGTAAAGGTTGCGTCGCAAACTCTAGGTTGCTTACCTTCGGCAGTGAGCTACGATATAGAGATATTTCAGGCAACTGGAATACTACGTACTATGGGTAATGTTGTACACCTCTGTAGAGTGATAAACTATTCGAATAGCCGCGCTCGCGGTCATGAGCATGCTTAGTGCGGCTGGTATGGCGGTAGCTTTTACTTTCCAAACCGTTTTGTCACAATAGTTCGGGGTAATGACCTAGGGTTTTTCATTTGTTGAGTTAACTGCCATATCTATGGTTTTATTGCTATGTCTATAGCGGATTGTCATTTCTATGACTGATTTGCTATTTCTATAGTAGGACTGCCATTTCTATGGTTGAGCATGAATTTGTTAGTGCCATTTCTATGGCAAAACCTGATTATATTTTTGCTTACAACCGAGTAGGGTTGTGAGTATTTGTTGTTACTTGTTCAGTTACTTTACACACTGTCCTGTACTTACTTTTTTCATAAACTGCTCTTTCAAATTTTTCATTGCAAATTATTACTCATGATTATTGCAAATAAACTTGGCTTTGAGCAAAATAACTTGTAGAATAGAGCCATACGTTTGATAGCCTTGCATCTAATATAATTTTGTGATACACTACAAGTCTTGCTGAGTACACAAGTACTCAATCTTGCTATTATTGTTGGTTTAGAATTGGAGATGAGCTGACTCCAGACGACGAGTTCTTTGCACCTGGCACCAAGGGGTTCGGTGTCAGGTCTATTTAGGCCTTGTTTCCTTGTTGGTTGCCTACGGGATCGGATGCGGGATCGGATGGGCATGCCGCTGAACTTTTGCTACTACTACTACTATGTCTTCCGTTATGACTTTACTTGCTTTGATAACTCCTTTTATTTGGCCGGTCGGCTGTGGTTTGTAATAACTGTTGTAATAACTTAAGTAGATTGTCCCTTTACTTTATATTATGAATGTGATGCCAAATTGTGATGTGTGTGCTAGCCTTTATTCCTGGGACTAGCACAGTATACACATAGGATCCACGGGTATTCCATGCCGGGGGTCTGACACAAAGCTATGTTTCTAAACTACTGAAAACGTATTTTACTCCCTTTTATTACAAAGCATATGTAACTATAGATTTTTTAAAAACATATTTTACTACCTTATATTACAAAGCTTATGTAACTATAGCTTTTTTCTTCGTGCGCGCATTTGACTCATGAGAATTTGATCCAACGTGCTTTTAGTAATACACATTGAAATGCATAGTTGTAATTTTTTCCTCTGTATGCAGTTCATATTATTATGCAAATACATCCAATATTCATCATAAACTTTATCTATTCATGTTTTTTTAAAAAAAATTGCTAGCCTGTGCAGTGTATGAATGTGATGACTAGTTACAAGCAAATTAATAGGCCAATAAAATGCCCGACACTACTGCCCACTATCCCTAAGAAATGCTCCACTAACCACATGTAACCTTCCACTAGCTATCTTAATTCATTAACGCTCCACTAACCACATGAAACGCCCTACATGCAAATAAATACTAATGCTACATGCAAAAACCAATTAAGTCATGATATAGCTAACAATTTCCCCCCTAATCTTGACATGCTCACGATCGCCGCAACCTCTTGCCACGCGCAATGGCTTTCTCCTTGTTGCCACACGCAGCGGCTCCTCTTGCACGACTCATCGCACCATTAATGGTCTTCAACACTTATCTCGAAGAAGTTCCGCCTTCCTACTCGGCACGGGTTAGCAACACAAGTTCCCTTTATGTGTCGCTGATTCCATGCTCACAGGCGCTTCTCTACCACGTGGTGCAATCCTCCTTGAGAGGCAGTACAATCGCCCTCGTCACGTGATCACACTTGAGGGACAATACCTTCACCTTTGCCATCAACGACCATGAACATGGGCACCACCACAGCCCATGCATCAGACAGATCTTCTCTTCAGGACACAAAGATGGACAGTACATTCGCCCATCTTGCCTTGCTGGTTGACGACAATGTTCCTTAGTAGCAGGTATTTGGGAGACATGCCGCCACCACTCTTCACCGCTACCTCTTTTCTGCCACAACTTTGTCGCCGGTGGCACAACTCACCGGTGACTCCGACCTCCGATTCTTCTTGCGACAATGGCCTCCATGCCATCGTCATTTGTCGGTCTCATGCAGACTCGCTTCCTGACGGATTCGCACCGCCTCACCCTGTCGCCGCCGGCCTCCACCTCCGGTGGAAATTGCCATCGTCGGCCTACTCCGTGACAATCATGTCGCCGTTGCTGGTGCACACATCACGTGTGATTTCCCCACACCGCGTTGGCCTTGCCATGGCCGTGCGGACCTTCATCGTTGTGCTCCTGAGCGCATGGTGCTGCAAACGGCTCATTGTCGGCACCTGTGCACCTTCGCCCAAATGCTCTAGCTCTCTTCACCGCGGAGCGCATGCTCCACGATGTACGCTAGTCGTGCCATCGCCTACGTGCGCCAACACCCCTGCGTGGCGCTGCACCGCCAACTGGCCCTCGCACGTGCACACCCGTGTACACCCGCTCGCCTGCGCACCTCACGCACACGCTCGCACCCGACGCATCACTGGGCTGGCCGCTGCTGTGCACGCCTGCGCTCTGCGTACACACCGCGCCTACAGCCACCTGTCTTCACACCCGCGACTCAGCCACCTGTCTTAGCACCCGCTCGCACGCACTCGCTTTTGGCCGTGACGCTCGTTGCCCTTGTGGCCACGGCCGTGCAACGCGCCCGCGCCTTGTGCACCTCCGCACCTTGCACCGCGCCCCGCTAGCCACTGCGCCTTGCGCCACACTTGTCGAGCGCCTCTACACCTAGAGCCGCACCACGCATGCCCTGGGCCGCCGCCGTTGCAGCACCTGGGACCGAACCGCTGCTCCTCGGCCATGCCGTGCCCGAAGCTGTCGCCTCCAGGCAGCGCTGGCACGTCCGTCGTGAGCACCTTGGACAGCTGCTCCATGTTGCGGTCCATCGTTGGGTTCGCCCGCTCCGCCGAGTACCATGCCGCGCCGTGCCCTACCGCCGGCGCCACCGGGTGGGCACTCTCCTCACATTGAACCTCGCTCTGATACCAATTGTTGACCCAGCTCAAGGATCAAACGCACGCACACTGTGGACGCAACACACACGAACACTTTTGATCAACTCAGAGACACACGAGAGTGTTGATGCTGCGTATTGCCGTACGACTTTTCTATTTTCTCCTCTTATTTGTAGAATCAAGGTGACCCCTCACATTACAAGCAAATTAATAGACCAATAAAATGCCCGACACTACTACACACTATCCCTAAGAAATGCTCCACTAACCACATGTAACCTCCAACTAACTATCTTAATTCACTAATGCTCCACTAACCACATGAAACACCCTACATGCAAATAAATACTAATGCTACTTACAAAAACTAATTAAGTCAAGATTATAGCTAACAAAGCGTGCAAATGCTTCGAGAATGTGCAACAGTAAACAACCTTGGTCCTGAAGCTTAGCTCTGGTCTGCACTGCTTTATCCGATCCGTTGTTGCACGCAGCCAGCAGCCATAAATTTCCTTGCCTCTCTCTGTCGGCATCACATCCTCATCCTGGATAGGTTGCTGGCTGTAACATTAATTGTTTTCATTCCCGGTTTTCCTCAGAAGAAGTTGCTCCTCCCAATGCAACAAACTGCCGACAAACTTTGACATCGCCTAGGTCCCATGTCCGTCATTCCCGTTTTTCCCATCCATCTCTTTCGATACGCAGTGTGAACTTTGTTTCCATTCCCGTTTTACCACAGGTCAGACAGAAGATCCAAGCTACAATCAGTCACGCCGTCGTTTACGTGCGCCAGCACCCTGCGTGGCACTGAACCGCCAGCTGGCCCTCACACACGCACACTCGTGTATGCCCGCTCGCTCGCGCGCCTGCGTCACTGCGTGCCTCACGCACACGCACACGCCCGCGCCTGGCGCATCATTGGGCTGGCTGCTGCTGTGCATGTCCGCGCTCTACGCACACCCACACCTGTAGCCACCTATCTTTGCACCCGCTCGCACGCACTCGCTCTCAGCTGTGACGCTCGTTGCCCTCGCGGCCGCGGCCGCGGCCGTGCAACGCGCCCCGCACCTTGTGCACCTCCGTACCTTGTGCCGTGCCCCGCTAGCCATTGCGCCTTGCTCGCTGAGCGACTACACCCAGAGCCGCACCGCGCATGCACTGGGCCGAGCCACCGTTGTAGCACCTGGGACCGAGCCGCTGCACCGCGGCCAAGCAGCCCGAAGCTATCACCTCCAGGCAGCGTCGGCACGTCTGTCGTGAGCACCTTCAATAGCTGCTCCACGTTGCGCTCCAGCTGCTCCTGCTGGTCTATCGCTGGGTTCGCTCGCTCCGCTGGGTACCATGCAACGCCGTGCCCTGCCGCCGGCGCCATCGGGCGGGCACTCTCCTCACATTGAACCTCGCTCTGATACCAATTGTTGGCCCAGCTCAAGGATCAAACACACGCACACTGTGGACGCAACACAAGCGAACACTTTTGATCAACTCAGGGACACATGAGAGTGTTGATGCTGCGTACTGCCGTACAGTTTTTCTATTTTCTCCTTTTATTTATAGAGTCAAGGTGACCCCTCACATTACAAGCAAATTAATAGATCAATAAAATACCCGACACTACTGCCCACTATCCCTAAGAAATGCTGCATTGACCACATGTAACCTCCCACTAACTATCTTAATTTACTAACGCTCCACTAACCACATGAAATGCCCTACATATAAATAAATACTAATGCTACGAACAAAAACCAATTAAGTCAAAGATTATAGCGAACAAAGCGTGCAAATGCTTCGAGAATGTGCAACAGTGAACTACCTAGGTCTTGAAGCTTAGCTCTGGTCTGCATTGCTTTATCCGATCCGTTGTTGGATGCAGCCAGCAGCCATAAATTTCCTTGCCTCTCTGTGTCAGCATCACATCCTCATCCTGGATAGGTTGCTGGCTGTAACTTTGTTTTCAGTCCCGTTTTTCCACAGGCCAGGCAGACGATCCAAGATACAGTCAGCGCATGCGTCAGCCACGCTTATCTTCCTTCTTGGAGATGACCTCCTAGCCTGGCCTGCTTTATCGGTTTCTTTCTATTTTTATATAAAAAACTAAGAGAGGTGGCGTTCAAGGCTCAATAGAGGAACTTGATAACACTTCGATCATTCGATCAATTCTGTAACATTCTCATTGTATTCTTATTCATTTATTATCTCCTATCGAGCTCTCATATCATAGCATTGTTCTCTAGCGAGCTTATCTCGGGAAATGATATGAAATGTAACATTCCCGTTTTCGAACAGTAAATAGTAATTATTTCGGTTCTTAGATTTTTAAGAGGAGTCACTGAGATGATCTAGAACCTAGGAAAAATTATTTCCATGGTCACAAGATTTGTTTTAAAAGTCTTAAAGGATTATGTTTCTAGTAATTAATGCATTAGGTTTTCAAAATGCGCAAAACTTTTGAAAGAAATTCCAGAAAAATCAAATGACAACATGATGCATCAAAAGTTTTAAATTCTTCTCATTTTTATATATTTGAAATACAAACCTATATTTGGAATGTTACAGATAGTCTATGTGTTGATGATGTGGCACCAATGCACGCATGGCAAAGAGGAATGCACACATACTACGCCACGTCACGGTCGCGTGTCATCACAAGTCACATGAATAAACGTGAAAACGAGCGCGCGTGTACCCATAGCCTAAGACTTGTGTGTACACATCGGCTAGGTCCTCATGTCACTCAATTTCTTTGATTGATTAATTCGTTGATGATGGAGGTATGCCTACCTCAGAAGAAGTTACTCCTCTCCCAATGCGTGCAGCCAGCAGCCAGCAGCCAGCAGCCAGCAATTCCCTTCTCTCTCTGTCGGCATCACATCCTCTTCCTGGATAGGTTGCTGGCTGTAACTTTGTTTTCGTTCCCGTTTTTCCTCAGGCCAGGCAGACCATCCAAGATACAGGGCCTGTTTGCTTCCGGTCGTGGTGGCAAACTGTCTGGTCTCCACCGCATCAGTAAGCTGTCGCTCACTTGTTTGCTTGCCTGCCTGGTGGTCAGGCGTAGAAAACGAGCGCCTAGGAGCCAGACCTCCTAGGCTGCTCGATCCATCATTGATTGTTTGATCTAATGTTCTATTTTTTGTTCATCAATTTCAGGCACAGGTTTTCAACCAAACAACTCATCTTCAGGTTTGCCTGATCAGACAAAAAATCATCTACTTTTCAGGCTACCTCCAGGCACCACTTTTACTCAGACATGGAATCCAGAGCACCAACAAAACAAACCCACAATCAGCGCATGCGTCAGCCACGCTTATCTTCCTTCTTGGAGATGGCCTCCTAGCCTGGCCTGCTTTATCTGTTTCTTTCTATTTTTATATAAAAAATAAAGAGACTTGGCGTTCAAGACTCAATAGAGGAATTTGATAACACTACGATGATTCGATCAATTCTATAATATCCTCATTGTATTCTTATTCATTCATTGTGGCCTATCGAGCTCCCATATCATACCATTGTTCCCTATCGAGAGAGCACAAAGAGGGAAAGAGAGAGCATAACTCCATGAGAAAATAAATCTTCCGCGGAGGGCCTCACGAATGTGCTTTCACTCCATGACATGCCACTTGTGTGTATATACAGAGTCCACGGCAGCATGCTTATCTATAAGTAGGACCCAATCGAACCTGTACAGTGAATTTTGGTGCCGTATTTAAAGGGCCAAGGGGCTTGCAGAACTGTCCATCCTCTTTTTGATCTCCTCCTCTAGGCAACCTCTAGGACTCAGCAAAGTACGTACTACTGCTTGCTAACTTTTCATTTTGTTAGTACTAGCAACTCTGCATAATTATATTCTAGTATATGTATATATAGAAACATTATGGCAAGGGTTAACAAGGAAAGTTAATTAACAGATATATGTCGTACTACCCGTTTGTTTGTAACTCGTTGTTTCAAGAAAAACAAAAAGCCATGGAACAGCAGAACCGTAGGCGACCGTTTGTGAAGCTCGACGACAGCAAGTGGACTGCATACTTCATCGACCCACGCCCTTTGCCTTGCTCTCACCAGGTAACACAAAAAAAAATACAAATAATATATATATATATATATATATATATAAAGCCTTTTTTCTACTCCCGGGTGTAGTTACTCCCTATTCCGTACCTCACAACGTATGGAGTATTTTGCGCAACCGAGAGTATGTATACATAATATACGAGTATATAAGACCACCTAGGTGGTATTCACACATTTTCAGGGGTGGTATATACAATTTTTTAGACATACTCCTTTTTATGTGCGAATATGAAGGTATTCACAAAATATGCTAAAAACTATAGACTCTCTTGCAATTTTTTCGTGTGGTTCACATTGGAGTATCTTATAATTAGTATATGAGTATACCCAAAGTGATAAAGGAGTATGTCAAGTTCTTTTAGGTGGTATATCAAAAGTGGGAGTAACTACACTCGGGAGTAGAAAGTATTTTTCATATATATATATATATATATATATATATATATATATATAGACACACACTACACTCATATTTCCTTGAGAGAAAAATATCCATAGGAAATTTTCATTCCGTATTGGATTGCATGAATCCCCCTTCCATCATCCAATCCAACTGGGAAGAATAGTATACACTAAGTGTTTATCACTTCCTCTTAACATGAAAAGTTGAAACGACCATATCACTCATCCAATGGTCAAAGGTGACCTATTACCACTTAGAGTCACTACGTTAAATCTTATCCACTAGATCATGGCAAACGGACGGTCTGCATAAAATTGGTGTACCTAAAAAATCTTCTTCATGCAAGCTGGCATGTGGCTAGATGGCAAAGCGTGCAGGTGTGCACCCAGCTCACCAGGGTTCAAGTCATAGCTTTGATGCTGGTGTCCACCAAATTTAAGAGTACACACACGTGTGTGTTTAGTGAAAAAGCGCGTGCGTACGCTCCGTAAGACCTTAGGTGCATCCGACAAATTCCAATTATGTCTAGGGGACGCGTATGCGTGTGTGTCCGTCTTGTACTCTATTTTTTTTTCTTCATATATAGACTATCTTAGAAAAACAGGATAAAGCCATCAAGACTGAGCTAACTAAATCTGAAACAAAGTGTATTTCTTTAGTTTTTCAATTGAATTCTTTAGGGCTCCAAGTCTACTGTTAATATATGATAAAATTCTTTTGTTTCTTTGATCTTTCCTGTCAATCAAAAGCCCGAGACCACAATCAAAGAGAGGAGGGACGAGCTTACTCGTAAGATTCGCAACATGATCAAAGAGTACATTAGCAACAAGAAAGACTTGTTGGAGGGGATGAAGACTGTTGATGCTGTAGAACGCCTGGGTGTTGGCTACCGTTTTGAGCAAGAGATTGCAATGTTTATGCATCTTCTCAACAGCAAGCGAGTTAGGGACGATGACTTGTCTGCAGTCGCCCTCCGGTTCAGGCTGCTGAGGCAGAACCACTACAACATTCCCTGTGGTAGCTATATATCATCATCAAGACTTCAAATGTTCTCTCTTTCTTTTACAAGCTAGGAATATTCTCTTATAGCACGTAGATGCTAGCTTTAACTAATGAGCCATTATTTATTCTGCAAAAAAATAGAGTAAACTCAAGAAGTGTTCTGCTAAAAAAGATGATTTGTGCTATGTAGTAGTATTAATCAGCACAATATATACCGGATGCATGCAGATGTGTTGGAGAGTTTCAAGGATGAGAATGGAGACTTCAAAGACACCCTGCGATCTGATGTTGATGCACTACTCAGCCTGTATGAGGCAGCTCACCTAGGCAAATGTGATGAAGACTTGCTCAGCAGAGCAGTAGTCTTCACCACGGATTGCCTGTCATCCCTAGCAAAAGGTGGCCAACTGTCTGATCCCGTCTTAGCGAAGAAAGTACAGCATGCACTAACTTCACCGACGCAACGGAGAATGAAGAGGCTCGAGGCCAGGCTCTACATCTCCATCTATGAGAAGGATGAGGAAAGCAACCAGGATATACTTGAGCTTGCCAAGCTAGACTTTCACATGCTACAGCTGATGCATCGTGATGAGGTCAAGAGTATCTCATTGTGAGTAAAACTAATTTTATTGCGATTAATCATACATTTGCAATTAACACACTTGGCGACACCACAACAAAAGAATTAACAGGTGCATTTGCTTGCTTTAATTACTAAAGGTGGTATAAGGACCTTAATCCTAGGAGCACGCTGGGTGAATACATACGGGAACGGCCAGTGGAGTGCTACTTTTGGGCTCTTGGTGTTTTCTACGAGCCACAGTATGCCAAGGCACGAATAATGCTAGCAAAACTTATCAAGTTATTTTCATTGTTCGATGATACATATGATTCGTATGGCACCTTGGAAGAGCTCCATCTGTTTAACCAAGCAGTCCAGAGGTATGTTCTTGGAATATCTTCTACATTTTATTGTGAAACTTTTGGTTTTGATGTTTATATATACAATAGTCTGTAAACTAAATTAGCAAACCATGCATTTGGATAAAAAAAAACTGGATACCCTCAATTATTTTTTTGTGTCAATAACTAGTTTTAAGTAATTTTTATAAATAAATGGTGGCAATTTATGTAATTTTTCTTCTTCTCAATAATAGATGGGATGAAGAAGGTGCGAAACGCATAGGTAAATGCTTTGGGTATGTGATGTCCAATCTTTCCAAGACACTGGAAGAATTTGTGGCCGATGGTGCTTCACCCTTGGGAATTGATTGTACTAAGGAGACTGTAAGTACACATACAAAGAATACTCGAACAGTTCGTTACTGATATTTCAAGCAAGTACTCTTGTGTCATACAAATTTAAAATGATCAAATGCCAATTGATGGGGGAATAACACACTAGTGCTTACAAAATGTGTAGATCAAGAAGGTAAGCAAATGCATGCTACAAGAGGTTATATGGAGAGAAGAGGGACAAGTGCCACCTGTAGATGACCATCTCAAGGTCACTACAATATCTGCTTGTTGTTACTGGGCAGTGGCATGCATATCCTTTGTGGGAATGGGCGCAAGCGATGATGTTTTTACCTGGGCACTCTCGTTCCCTAAGATTATAGAGAATGCAGCAATGATATTTCGCCTAATGGATGATATTTCTGGACATGAGGTACGTGACACATTTAACTGTACTATATATACACATTTACTGTGTATATTCCATGCTGCGCATATCCAGTACTATAATTAATTAACTAGCTAGTTTGGTTTATTCCTTAATTATTCTTTTGGTAGTGTGAGAAAGAGAGAAGTAATGTCCCTACTGCCATTGATTGCTACGTGAAAGAGCATGGCGTGACGGTTGAACAAGCAAAGGAAGTGCTATCCTTCCTTGTAGAGGAGCAGTGGAAGAGCATCAACCAGGAGTTTCTCAGCAACATCATCATACCCGTGCCACTGCTGACTCGTGTAATCAACCTCGCACGGGTCATGGAAAGCCTTTACAAGAAGATTGATGGTTACACACACTGCTCAGCAATAGCTGACTACATAGACAAAGTGCTGGATAAATGCGTGTACCATTAAGCATGGGCGTTGGGACAACACACAGGCTCTCCATATATACGGTGACATATTTGGTAAAAATGTGAGTACGATAAAAATTCGATTTTCATCATATTTGTATTTTCACCCGCCTCTATATATTGTACGTAGTATCATCATGTGTTGAAAGACTGTGCTATATGTATGTGTGTGTGTACTAAGTTGGTTTGGTATCCCTTCCGAATACATAGAGTCTTTTTCGAATACGAATAGTGGCTTGTATTAAATAAAAGGGCACCTATTGTAATCAGTTTTAAGCAAGCAATAGAAGAAGAAAGAAGAGAAAACAGAAAACTGCAGCAGTCGTGCGGCACAAAAAATCTTTATGTCTTTCTTGTGTTCATGAGTTCTTGCTTCCAGCGTATGCGTGTGTTCCATCTAGTATTATCCCGTGTGTGCTACATCTTCAAATCGGCTTCCAGCGTGTGCGTGTGTTCATCCATTGTGCATCACGTGTATACATCTCCAGGTTCTGCCGAGCGTTTGTTTCTCCTTCGGATTGGCTGACATATATATGTGTGTGTACATATATATACATATGTGTGTGTACCACACACGTGTAATAAACCTTTTGTTTGTTGTTGCAAGCTAGAGAATAACCTTCAACTTTTCAAAATAAGTGGTGGCAATTTATGTAATTAAAAATTTACGCAAATTTTTTGTGTGCCAACAACTAGTTTTAAGTGTATACTAATCGTCTAACCTTCAACTTTTCAAAATAAGTGGTGGCAATTTATTTAATTTTCGTTTTTTTCCTCAATAATAGTTGGAACGAAGAAGGTGCGCAACGCATAGGTAAATGCTTTGGGTACGTGATGTCCATTCTTTCCAAGACACTGGAAGAATTTGTGGTCACCCTTGGGAATTGATTGTACTAAGGTGACTGTAAGCTCATGTACAACGAATACTCGAACAGTTCGTGACTGTTATTTCAAGCAAGTACTCTTGTGTCGTACAATTTAAAATGATCAAATGCCAATTGATGGGGGAAATAACACGCTCTTCGTTTACCAAACGTGTAGATCAAGAAGGTGAGCAAATGCATGTGACCATCTCAATGTCGCTACAATATCCACGTTCTACTGGGCATTGGCATGCATATCCTCGTTATGCTCGCCACGTAGTAGTATCATCGAATAACCGTAGGTCATCTGGCACATCCTTTGCATTCATATCTGCTAAGCACATGCAGGAGCAAGGTGCTCACCGTCCTGTTTTCATCGAAACAACAACTTATCCGGCTACGATTCATGGATTCGTTAAGATGCTACTACATAGATGCAAGAGAAGAGAGAGAGAGCTCGAGTTGGGAGGAAGGTTAGAAGCTCCATTGGCTGCTGGCTGAAGAAGGGATTATACATTCAGATGGACACTAGCAGGGCTGACGGCGTCCTCGGATGATGAGCATAAGCGCTGATGGAGTCGCCGAGCCGGCATTCATGTGTACAGAGCAGGGGTTTTTTTTTTATTGGCAAGTTTTTTTTAACGGAATTTCAAATTTTTTGGAATTTTTCCAATTTTAAATTAAAAAAAATCAAATTCGAACAAAAATTATCAACTGAGCTAGTTAGCATGGTAGCAAGATTCAGATGGGCTTGTGTTACTTCACTCATTCATCAACTGAATAAAATTCAAGCAAATTTGATTTTTTTTAGGACAAAATTCATCAAGTCATAGAGCGTATAATAATAATAATAATAAGGAACTTGTATTTTGTAATTCCATGAGAATTAATAAAATGCATGCTTCCTTAACCTTTTGTTTCTGGTATGTTATTTATTTTTTGTGTATTTTGTACACCGGTGCGTCCGCAACCTTAATCCCCACAGGTAAAAATCTTAAGAGATTTCTAGTGTAAAACAAATGCAATATAAAAATACTCAAGAAACAAGTTCGTCGTGTCGCCAACTCCAAGTTTAGAGTACTCCTGAAAGCTAACACCCTCACACTATACTCGAGTAGTTCTGTTCACCCTCCCAAAAGGAGATCACTGGAGAAGAACACACACATTTCTTGCAGTACAGAGCATCAAGCTGTCACGGTATTTCCGCGACATGGTTAACCATCACAATATGATCTTTTTTTGTTTGTCTTCTCTCAATGCAACCGAGGTACCAGATATGCACACGAGCACCAAGCTTAGATCTTAAACCATAGTAATACGTGCCAGGTGTGATAACATTTCTACACAAATTAACATCAATTAGACATAGCACGGAAGCAAGCAGATTACGGGGTGATAACTACTACAACCTAGGTTGAGCTAAAAGCAACGCTAGATGCAGTTATACAGGATTTGTACAAGGTGGATTAGCAGAACTATAAAAGCCAGCCCTAAAGCGTATATACATCCCAGAAGGTGGACCAGAGCATCTGGTGAACAGGCTTCGAGGTCGCCTCGGCTCAGTGGCCGGACCCAAGATTATTTAGGTTGGGCGGAGTAGACGGTTGATCAATATTAATATTCTAAGTTGCCCTGATATGCGATACATGTATGGCGATACGAATATGTCGATAGGAATTCGTTGATACGGTGATACGATGTTTCTTAAATATAAGGATATGTTGATTCAACGAGTATATACATATCTATCTATACATATACTAATTGGAGGCTCTCCTAAAAGCCCCTATATTAATCCTAGAAAGTAAAAAAAGGGTAGAAATTCCCACATTAATCGAAGAAAAAGAAAAAAAGTTAAAAATTCCCACATTAATCAGAGAAATCTAACCATCCAATTCAAGCTTATGATGCAACCTGCGGCTTAGATTTTTTTTATCCGCAGCGTGGACTCGATTCAAACTTTTAGAAGACCAACCTTTTAGAGATAAGCATGATATACGGCTACATACGTTGATAGCGACAGAGTTTGGCCTGTGCATGTGCGTGTAGGAAGGAACCAACATATTTCTCAATGTATTAGCTTTCTATGCATACATGCATACCGGACTCTCTCCAACTTGAATTCAAACGTGATTGGCACAAGTACAGCTTAGGTGGCAGAATCTGAAGAATGCTATCTCTTCCTTCTTTTACATTGTAAACTTTGTTGGCAATTCCAAAATTGCTATAAATTTATAATCTGAATAAAGAAGAACTTTTAAATTTGGAATCACGATGGTAAAGATATTTTTTGAGCAAAAAATGGTAAAAATATATTATGCATGGTATATGGTTTTCAAATATATGCACATAAATTTGACTCCTCCAGAAAACTCGCGTTGACTTTTTGAAAGATAAAGCCTATAAATTACAACATTGATTTGTAAAAGTAAAAAATATCTATATTTATCATATAAAAGAAACTTATAGACTGCAGGTCCCAATACACGCATAGAAGCCATGTTCCATAAGAAATAGAAGAAGTCGAGAAGAAAGTACAGATCAAATTTGGCTTGATGCACGCAGTTACCAATTTGTGCACTCAAGCAAGTTCTCAAGCAAAACCGATAGTTACATATTGGTGGTCGCACATGAAAAGATTAAGCAGTCAAAGCCATCACATAGTATACACTGTCGTTGTAGAAATAAATGAACATCCGCTTGATTTATAGTTAATTCTGTAATTAAATATAATCACAACAATAATGCAAAAAATGAGTAAACCCTGATAACTTCGTTGAGTTTGAAACAAGTCTGAACACAACCTCACAAACTTTTGTATCATCAAGTAACTACAAGGAGTAAAATGAAGAAATATATTATAGAAATTACTAGCCGTGCAGATGCACGGGTTGATGACTAGTGTATTTAAAAATAGACAAACCAACTGCCTGTTACGAGCTGTTAAGCGTCAAACTAGAATAGCCAGAACTACAATGTTCTTCTCCTTTGTCTAAACAAGAGATAAATTTGTCACAATCAAACTAGCTTAACTAAAACCAATATAGGAGTATGACGACAAGCAACTTGAATTTGCATACGACTAGAGCAATAGCGCACTCTCCTAGAGTCACGGTCATTAGTTTAATTAACCACGAGAAGAAAGCTCGCACCCTGCGCCTTGTTACCCAGTCTCGTAGCCACTCCCACACCCCATGTGCACTACACCATGGCATAGTATTAAGGGCAATACAACTGCTGGGAAAACTGCGTTGCAAGGCAATTTATCTGCCAGGAATTAGTATTCTCGGTACTTATTGCCTGCCCAATAAAGTGCTGCCGGGAAAAACATTTCCCGGCAGATATGTATTTCTTGGCGATTAATCGCCTAGAAAAGTCGTTTTTTCCCAGCAATTAGAGTTTCCCCGGCAGTTAGAGTTTTCCCGGCAGTTAACTGCCCTAGAAAAGTCATTTTTTCCCAACAATTATAGTTTCCACGGCAGTTAGAGTTTTTCCAGCAGTTAAACGTATTGCCGGCAGTTAAACTACCCTCGATTATCAATTTTTCCCAAAGAGTTAGATCGATTGCGGCAGCTTAAACCGCCCTTGATTATCAATTTTTCCCAAAGATTGGACGTATTGCCAGTAGTTAAACCGTCCTCAATTGTCTTTTGCACCATTTAACCATAAGCGACTCCATGGCTTATCAAGCACTTAACAATATCAAATGCTATGCTACACCTAGCCATCCATACTGCTTTCAAGCATACACGTAAGCTTAAAGTGAGCAATCAAGAGGAAATAAGCTATAATATTTGTAGGAAATGCCTACGCTAGTGTAAAGAAATGCGTAAAGATGTCCATTGATGTTTAGGGATAATTGTATGTTGGAGCTCTAACAAATGAATAAATTAAGTGAAGTCAATAAAAAGTGCATTGAGATCTCCAAATATCCTTATCATAATATGATAACACCAATATATTTTATATACCAAAATCTTGTAGTCTAACAAGAATACTGACTAAGTATCCTTATCATAATATGATAACACCAATCTATTTTACATACCAAAATATGCTTTTATTTGAGTAACACTCCAAGAAATGCGCCTCCCTAGATTCTTTAACCGCTTGTTCCAAGAGAGCGATGTCGCGATATGTGCTCCTCGCTAATTGACCCATCAAGTAGATCCTGCAGTTGGTGATAAATTAGTTTATTAATGTAGTGAAAGCTAAAAAGTGCCTAAACCTTGTAGTGCACTTAAAAGACAACATCTAAAGCAGAGCAATTGTAGAGCCCAAAAAGATGAATTGCAAGTCTTGACGAAAATCATTAGTAAAAATAGAAGTTATGTTATTACTAGAATGCATGGGAATAATACTATCATCATTTAACTAAACACAGTTAGGCAAAACAAGAATGGTAAATAAAAGTGCACAAAGACACCTCAGAAATCAAATACAAATATGGATTTTACTCGCACTATTTCATTAGCAAACTGTACCAAGTACCATGCACAACCAGATTAGAGCCCTTTGATCATAGGTCAATTCTTTACCAGTCGAATTTGTTCCTCGTTATTTTAGGGAAATAATTACATATAGTTCACAAGGACAAATGTCAGATCAAACAATTTCTATCGCTCATATTAATTTTCTAGGTTAAAGCAACAGACTCAAACCGGGATTACAAACTACATCGTAATTCAAATCCATAATGTCGGATAAAAGATCTAGCAAAGACACGAGTAATTGAAGGTCTACAAATTAAGAGATGAAATCAAGTAGGATTGCTACAAGACCTAAGTTGATGGAAAAAAAGAAGAGTTCATGGATGGTCTAATAACAACCTATGATCACGTTTCTTAGCCTCCTCTAAGAGATGTAGATATTCCTGCAGATTATCAAGCAATAAACATGTAAGAAAAACATAATAGGTCATTAATAAAATGAAAAATTAAACAAATTTTTTAGGAATGTATAGTTAAAATTAAAATTAAGAAGAACAACACTCTCTATTAATCTAACAATCTTTGAATCCAGGAAATTTGTCTGAACTCTGAACTGGCCAATAAAAGACTCCAGATCACTGATGGTAGCAGAAATTATGTGTCATACCTTGAGACGTTTAGAATCAGGGAAAGAAATACCATATACTCTCTACAGACTTTCACACCTGTATACTGTGATGGTCTTGTCCTTAGGTAATTCATTAATGATTTCAACCTGAACATATAGTTTAGAAATATTTAAAAATGAGTAAAAGTTCTCACATATGTAACATAAGCAGCAATTAGATATTTATATAGTATAAAAGATCAAAAGAAACAAGATATGCATGATGAAGGTTGCCTCGAATTTATTTTCAACAAACATTTCAAGAGCTTCCGCCCTGGATACTTCAATGCGTTCAAATGGTTGCTTTTCCTACATCAAGTTATGTCATAGAGATAACATAAGACACCATTAGGGATTCCAATCACCACATAAAGGTGCATTAAAATACGCTATATTGGTAGATAGTGTCCATAAAATAAAGGTAAACATAAACTTGAATAAAATGAGTTAAACATGATAGCATATCGCAACAGCTTTTTGAGCTTGGGTTTGAATGAGACCAAAATGCGCCTCATTCAATTTCACATCATTGTAGTAGGCATCATAGTAGAAACCCTTAACGGGTAAAGTGGAAACATTAGAAAAATGAGTATAATCACTGAAAAGAGTGATAATCTATTTTCTTACACTAACCCCAAGTTAGACTACTTACATACATCCCCTCTTGTAGTACAAGGCCCAATACACAGCTTGCAGCCATATGCCCTCTCAAGAGACTACAAATGTAATATTCAGTTAAAAAACTTGAATTCAAAATGAATTATCAGATAATGCTGACAACATTATTAGATGCTCACTACATAACTAACACATAATTTTCTCATGCATCACCCTACCTCGAAAAACTGTTGCAAGCAAAATACATAAGAATGACAACATCAAATGAGTATTCTGGTATTTAATGTATGGTGGTATCATTAGATCTAGTTTCATATGCTATAATCATTCACAACAAAGCCCAACCATGAAAAGTTATGTCAGTCCACACATAATCTTAGTCTCCCACCCTATGTCACCCTCTGTGATGTGCACTCCTGAATGCCCATGTATTTCAGGAACTTGTCATATTTAGCAAGCACTCAAGAATCGCCCTTTTATAATAGGAAAGGACACATCTATGATTAGCTTTACCCGGCAGGTTATTTTTATTAACTTCATATACAAATTAATATAAAACAAATTAAGAAAACACAGAGAAGCCACCTTAACATAAAACAAATTAATCAATTATAAACAAAGAAAATGTAAAAGGCGATCGAACAATATAGACCATGAAACTCTATACAATACTAACCATGGGCATTAGCAACATTGTTGATCAACTCCATGATAAGGACAGTTTTAACCACTCTCGCACCATCGAAAAGACCAATTTTCCCACCCCTTTGGTACGGTGCAAGCGTGTCCACGACCGTCGAAATAGAACCATTGCACCTCAATCAACACTCGACATGATGGAAAATATGCTACCACATTGAATTCAAGGACTTCTTTCAAATAATCATAGGCTCAAGGAGAGGCATGGAAATTATACCTTAATTCCAAAGAATAAGAATTTGTCTGCTCTGTGGCTTGCTCAACAAAAGCAGGGCCTCACGATGGATAGGAAGGAAGTGGTTTGTCACTACAATATACAAAATCATCGATTATAACGGAACATGAAAATATAACATGATTACACAAACTCTTCCATATATATGTACAAGAAATATGTATCAAACATTCAAGAGACACTTACTTATGTCACCCTTTTATCACTATATGCATTTACTCACTATATGCATTCAACTTTCCCATTTAAGATTTAACAGGCATTGTTCTTATGATCTTGCCTATGCTTATTCTATTACATAGAATTCTGGACATTGCTCCTAGTCCAAATTGTTTAATTTGACACAAGCACCACTCTAAGTGGTTACTGACAGATGCCAACTTGTTCAAGGAATATACATAGTATACTGCAAGTTTCTCGTGGTATTAAACATACATGTCATAAATCGCAATAAAGACTCGAGAGAACAGTCACTAAGCACGTTAACATGTTCTTTCACCATCTTCGACTTTTATAGTTTGCATAGTACCCCAAGAATTGCTCACGAAAAGGAACACAAAAATAAAGTGCCTGCAATAGAATGAAGTAGCAAATAAGCCCATCTCATGATCACGAGGAATACATATATAAATCAAGAAATATATTATTAGAACACATCACAATCATATTGCAATAATCAAGCAGAACAACATCTCACAATCGACCATCACAAAAGTTAACACAAAAATGCAGCCATTAAGAGGAAAAGAGACTACTCGACTCTGGAACCATGCCATTACAGACCTTCCCACTCCCCTCTCACCATCTCACACACAAATCTGCCGCAAAGCCACGATTATCGATGCCACCAATATTGTACACAATTAGTAAGACATCATGCTGAACCTACTAATGCAAGCATCAATCAACCCTGCACATCCAAAGTTCCCTATTTAATCTAACCCTAGTTCTTTGCATCACAGAGCAAGGGGAGGAAGTCAGGGGGTAGGGAGGAAAGGGGGTGATACCTCAGTGCTAGCCACAGCCGAATCATCACCATCATTCTCCTCATGCTGGATCATATAGCAATCCACCTTATCATCTCACCTTGCATAAACAAGAACCATCAATTAAGCTTCAAAAATTAAATCAAGCTTAAGCATGAGCATAATCAAAAGAGAGGGGTGTAGAGGGCAACGAGCCGATGGTGGTCAGAGGCTGCCGCACGCAGCGTGAGGCACAACCGGCGCCATGGGAGCTGAGCCAGGGAAGGAGGGAGAGGAGGAGTCGGCTGAGCTAGAGGTGAGGCTGGTCGAGAGCGGGCCGACGACGGCCGTAGGCCAAGCCGCATGCAAGCATAGGCGCAACCGGCACAATGGGGGCCGAGCCAAGGAAGGAGGGAGAGGAGGAGTCGGCCGAGCCGGGTGAGGCCGGTCGAGAGCGAGCCATGGTGGAGCGGTGGCGAGTAGTGGTGCCGGGCCACCAAGGTCAAGTGGTGGCAGCGAGGAAGGGGAAGGGAGGCGGCGGCGACGAGGGAGGGGAAGGGAGGCGGCGACGGCGAGGGAGGAGGGAGGCAGCGACTGCAACGGTGAGGGAGGAGGATGGCGATTGCAGCGGCGAGGGGGGAGGGAGGTGGCGGCTGCAGCGGTGAGGGAGGAGGAT
Source organism: Phyllostachys edulis (assembly GCA_036346405.1). Classification (NCBI taxonomy): domain Eukaryota; kingdom Viridiplantae; phylum Streptophyta; class Magnoliopsida; order Poales; family Poaceae; genus Phyllostachys; species Phyllostachys edulis. Next base: position 84,193,348 of record CM070551.1, read on the forward strand.
GGCGCTGCACTGAGCGCCTGAGGGTGTGGGTGGGGTGAGGCAGAGATGAGGAGGAGGGGAGGCGAGTCTGAGGTCGGAGGAGGAGCCATGCATGTGGCGAGGAGGAGGAGGCGACGGCGATGGAGGAGGGAGGAGGAAGGCAATTTGGGTTTTGGGGGCCGGGCGGGACCGCAGGCGTGGGAGGGGAGATGTGCGGGAGATCTAATGCGGAAATGGGATAAATTTTTCATCTTCCCGCCCAAAGGGTATTCCCAACAAATAGGTTGACTTTTTCTAGGGTAGATGTATTGTTGCTAACATTAAAACATTGTTGGTAGATAGATTGTTCTAGAAAATAATTATTTCCGGCAGATAATGGGAGCCCTAAAATCTTGGATATTGCCGGTAGATAGATTGCCACTAATCCAGCTTTTTCCCTGGCGATAATTGCCCTTAATACTATGCCATGGTGTAGTGGTGGCCGTGGCCCGCTGCTCGCACACATCGTTCCTTGCCCCTACCGCCAAGAAGGCTACCACGCCTCGCACCTCCTCGCTGAGTCACTTCGCTAGGATTAGAGAGGAGAGTCATCGCTACTACTACAAAAAGGCTAATATCGATGCCTCATCACGCATTTGCCTAAAACTCGCTCAGATATATGCATTCACAAATGGTTTTGGTTTTACGACCATCTCGTGTTGTTGGCTGCACTAAAACCATCTCGTGAAGAGGTATATCACGCACGGTTCATGTTGAAAACCGTCAGGAAGTATCACGCATAGCTTCAACAAAACCGCTCGTGGTATTACTAACTATCACGCATAGCTTTTCAAAAACAACCGCTCGTGATACTTCACAAACGGTTTTAATAATGAGCCGCTCGTGATATGAGACCATATCACAAACAGCCCACAATGGAACTGCTCAGGATAACTATCACCGACGGTTCCATAATAGAACCGATCGTGATAAGTCCTTTATTAGTAGGAGCCCGCTAGGGTTTGCGCCTAACTCATCACTCCCCAGCGGCCTTACTCTCATCCGTTCCCCTCCCTACCCGAGTGACCCCGTCGCCGACGGTTGTGACACCATGGTTCACTGCACAAGACACTCGTACGATAAGAGTGTCTTTTGTAGTGTCACCGTTGTGCCACAACTACGGTGACGCTGCTTTCCCCTCTTCCTCCTCCCCCCGGCGTGCGCAACCCCAGCTACCTCACCGACCTCCCTCGGCTACCTCTAGCTCCACCGACCGACCAAAAAGGAACAGGACACTCAAATCTTCGATAGCCAGAAGAATACTTCCACAATTTTTTTTTAAAAAAAATCCAAAGCAAGCCCCACTCCCACTGATAAATACCTCCATAATTACGATTGCAGCCGTGAAAATCCAAAGCATTCTCACGGCTGCAATCGTGCGAGCGAACTCACGAGCGCAATGCATGGAACGATCGGACGGCCTACAAGAAAATGCAATGATCGAACGACGTGAGAATGCGCAAGCAAAGAAGAGCGGCCGTGTCTCCGCACCGCATAGTGGGAATTAAAAAATACTTGGCACGGGCGCCGAGACGGACAAGAGATAGGGTCTTTTGTTGGCAAGCCCACAAGCGCAATGTACAACTAAATCGAACAGCCTGCAAGGAAAACGGGAAATCGAACGGACTGAAAACGCATAAAGAAATGTGACGAGCCAGACAGGAGGCAGGACTTTTCGGCGGCGAACTCGTGAGGGTGACGTGGCTGGCAAGCTCACGAGCGCGACGTGGCTCATGAGCGCAATGTCGCGCCAGCTAGACATATATGCACGGGAGTCGAGGCGGGCAGCGTTTCGTCCACCAAGCAGTGAAACAGGCAGAAGCGCACGAGCCCGCGCAAGCTCACGCGAAGGCAAAACACAACATCCGATCGAACGGCTGAGAAACGAATGGAACAAGATCGGATGGCCAAAAAAAAGAATAACTATAGCTTTTTTCTCCGTGCGCGCATTTGACACATAACTAAGTTTCACACCCTATGAAAATTTGCTCCAGCAGTGTTTTTAGTAATACACATTGAAATGCATAGTTGTAAAATTTTCCTCTCAGATCCAAGGGCCGGCAAGACAGACACAAATTGAACGGTGGTAAAACGCGTGAATAAGGAGGCGAAGTCGATCTCGGTGCAAGACAAAGGCGAATGTGATAAAAGCGCATAAGTATTCCATATAAAGTTGAATGGATTCAAGGAAGACATAAAGAAGAAAATGTGCTTTGGAAGAACAATTGCCGGTATGTTCATCCAATATCACTTATTTATTGGTTCTTCACTTCAATTTTTCAATCCTATTGTTTATCGATTCTTTACTTCAGTTTTTCATTGCTAATATACTATACATTGTCATGTTTTCTCAGAATAATAAAATAATATTAATAGTTGAAGGTTACATGGCTCGTAAAAGAGGCCTTCCTCACGCACACATACCGGTCTTTCTAGATCTAGACGACAAGGACCCTAGCCCAATCAATATTGATAAAATCATATCGCGTAAATATCAAACAAGGATGAGGATCCGTAGGTTACATGGCTGTTCAAAATTTCATGATGCATGGACCATGCGGGAAGTAAATATCTAAAATCACCGTGCATGATCAATGGGAAGTGCTCAAAACATTTTTCTAAGATGTTCTGCAATGAGACGACCATCGATGAAGAAGGATATCCAGTATACAGAAGAAGAGATGATGGGAGAACTGTAGAAAAAAATAGAGTAAAACTAGATAATCGATATGTTGTGCAATACAATAAGGACTTGATAGTCAAGTACCAAGCACACATCAACGTAGAGTGGTGCAATAAATCAAGATCTATAAAATACCTATTCAAATACATCCACAAAGAGAATGATAAGGCAACTGCAACTTTTGGTACTACAAATGAAAATGATGAGATAAAAAGGTACCTTGATGCACGATACCTATCTGCAATTGAGGCCTCCTGGAGTATATTAGGGTTTGAACTTCAACATCGAGAGACATCAGTACAAAGATTATACTTGCACCTTCAAAATGAACAAATGGTTGTGTTTCCTGACACAACTGAGCTTGAGAAGATCACAGCTTGATCTGGCATAGGAAAAACAATATTCACTGAGTGGATGACAGCCAATCGGTTGCACAAGCATGCCTGTGAGCTAACATATGCAGAATTTCCAACAAAGTGGACCTGGCACCCAAAAGAGAAAGAGTGGAGACCAAGACGTGGTGGAAAAAAAATTCTATAGGCGAGATCTACTATGCCCATCCAGCAAGTGGTGAGAAGTACTACCTGAGAATACTACTAAACACCATGAAAGGATGTAGATCATTTGAAGACATCATAATAGTAAATGGTATTGTCCACTCGACTTACAAATCGGCATGTTATGCTCTTGGGTTACTAGACGACGACAAAGAGTGGGATGATTGCATCAAAGAAGCATCGTGATTGGGCTTCGCACAACAAATGCGCTTAACTTTTATGCACAATCGTGCACTTTGTGAGGTCACAGACAGCCAAACTATGGGAATCTAATTGGGAATTACTCTTTGAGGACATCCAAAGGCGTCGAGGAGAATCTTTAATTTTGAGACACTTCAACTTGATCCTGGACAAATAAGGAACCTCACTCTTATTGAGATCGAGCAATTGCTAAGGAAAGGTGGAAAATCATTGAAAGACTATGAAGGAATGCAATTATCAGATAACACATCACTTCAAGGTCTACAAAATAGATTGATAAGTGAAGATTCTCTTCGAATTGAGAACACGGAACTACATGGAAAGTTAAATCTAGGTCAAAGAATGGCTTTCGATGCAACCGTACAATCAATAAGCAACAAACTTGGCAAACTAATATTTGTTGATGGATATGCCAGTACGGGAAAGACATTTCTTCGGAAGGCAATCACAACATCACTTCGATCTGAAGGGAAAATAGTTTTAGCAAGGAATAGCAGACTTCTTTTACCAGAAGGAAGAACCGCACATTCAAGGTTTCACATTCCACCAGACATCACTAATGAGTCAACATGCGATATCAAACAAGGGTCATTTCTTGCGGATCTACTAAAGAAGACATCGTTAATACTATGGGATGAAGCACCTAAGGCAAACAAATATTGCTTCGAGGCACTAGACAAGAGCATGAGAGACATCCTAAGATTTACAAATAATGAGAATAGCAAAGATGATGGGGTGACTTGCACAAATTCTCGCCACCATACCTAAAGGACTAAGATCTAAAATTGTTGATGCATCCTTAAAATGCTCATACTTATGGAAGCACTTTGAAGAATTTAAACTTACGGAAAACATGTGTCTAAATGCATTGATAGATTCTCCAAAAGAACAAAAGAACACTGCTGAATTTGTAGAATGGATACTAACATTGGGGATGGCTTAGTAGGAAATAAAGAAGATGAGGCCCGGTAACCATCCTCAAGACTTGCTTTTGCGTAAAGGAGAAAACCAAATGGAAACTATAGTCAACAAAGACTCTACCCTAACTCATGAGCAACTACACCAAACGAACATACTTGGAAGAAAGGGCCATCCTATGTCCGAGAAATGAAATGGTACACGAGATAAACTCCAACATCATGAGTCGAATACCTAGTGAAGAAATAACGCATCTAAGCTCGGATGCAAGATGCAAAGCCATGTCAAACAAAGGAAGATGGAGATCATCTCAGATCCAACAGAGTTCCTAAATAGCTTGAAATTCCTCGAACACCAAACCATGAACTGTGTTTGAAAGTTGGCTCGCCAATAATGTTGCTAACAAACATAAATCAAAGTGTAGGCCTATGCAATGGCACAAAACTAACTATAACACAACTAGGAAGTGGTTCATCAAGCATAGATCATAATAGGGAAAAATATTGGAAATAAGGTCTACATTCCACTAATCATCATGTCATCGAAAGTGAATCGAAATGGCCATTTGTATTGAAAAGGAGGCAATATCCAATATTAGTGTGTTTCACAATGACAAGAAACAAGAGTCAAGGACAATCGCTACAAAATATTGGACTCTATTTGTTGGGTCACGGTAGGCTACGATAGCTACAAACAAAAATTCTACCACGCAAAACCAGAAGCCATGCAAGTAGATGATCATAGATCGTTACCACCGACGCCAGCAAATGGAAGAAGGATTGGAGCACCGGTCCAACGGCGCGCGCGCGATGTAGTGGTCGAGTCGATCGCTCCTCCAAGAACGCCTCGTGGTTCCTTGTGAAGATCGCGGATCGCCCTCAAGCGCAACAATCGTAGTAGCGCCTCTACGGTATCCACACGCCCGTGGAAGGAACAACTAAACGCCGGTGTGCCAAAGACCAAGTCGCACGTGGAGCTCTCGTGAAGATGGCGGCTAGGGTTTTGGTGGTGTTTTCACCCGCCTTCCCAACAAATTTCATGCACCTCCTTATATAGTGCTCGTGACGGATCCTATCCAACACGCCATTTAATCGATTCGCATCGGTTTGTTCCAACCTGCTAAGTGTGTGACCCTATAGGTTCATGTGTAGTTCTTGTGACTCGAAACCATTTCCGATCACTAGTCGAAGCGGCTCCTAGCGTAACATATCGATTCCCTAATACACACAAATTATATCGGACGAACCTTAATGCAATATGATCTACGACTAGGTCCTCATCACTTACGACTAGGTCCTATCTTTATACGACCAGTTCAGATTTGGTCACGACCAGCTCGTAATTGCTTACTTACCGTGTGTTTACGACCACTCAGGACTACGCTCGACCGACCTACGACCAGCTTGTATCTCAGATACCACCAAATCAGAACTATTCGAACTAAGCGACCTACTGTATACTCCCTTTGCCTCACGATGTCCGGTCGAACTCCGTGAGATGTTGTGTCATCCATGGACTGCTCAATACTTTCTCGATCGAGTGTCGATAACTTTACGTGGTCGAACACTTCGACTACTAGTGGCATGGCCATGCACTTTCTTTATCCGATCACAACGAGGGCCCAAAGACATCTCTCCAATTTTGTTAGGAGGGCAAATCCCATATACGACCAAATACATTCCTCTCCATGTTTCAGAGCATACCCAAAGCTACCTTTATAACTACCCGCCATTACGGTAGCGCGTTGGCAACCCCTAAGAGTGCTCTTACACATGTAGGAAACCTTGTTGATCTCAGGTCTAAGGATTATACATCATCATTGCTTGAGACCAACTAACGACACATAGATTCATAACAATCTCAATAGTGTCTCAATGTGGGTCTTATCCAACATCATGTTCTCTAACATGTGTCCATATTATCGGTTTGATATCTCCATATCTATGACTTGTGAAACATAGTCATCAACCAATACATATGCTAGTCTATTCATATGTGTCCACATATGTTTACGACCAGGGATCGTGTAAGAATAATTATCGCAGGAATATAGAGTTTCACAACCAAGTCACATACTTGATAATAAATATTAACAATATTATTCTAGGAACAAGATAACACATTATCCAATGTCATGAACATAACGAAATATAATCATCTCTATGATTGCCTCTAGGCATATTTCCAACAGCTTCCCACTTGCACTAGAGTCAATCATTTTAGGTATCTAATACCGATAGCTCTTGTGTGTGCCTCATGCTTTGGTCAGTGAGAGGCTTTGTCAACGGATCAAGAACATTTAAATCCATATGAACTTTGCATATCTTAATATCTCCTCTATCCACCAATTCGCGGATAAGATGATAACGCTCGAGTATGTGTTTGGACTTCGATGGGATCTAGGCTCCTTAGCTTGAGCAATGGCTCCATTGTTGTCACAATAGAGATCCATTGGGCTCGAGGCACTAAGAACCATGCCTAATTCAGCAATGAAATTCCTTATCCAAACACCTTCTTTGCAGCTTCGAAGTCGCAATGTACTCACCTTGTCGTGGAATCAAGAATCGCCTCTTGCTTGGAACTTTTCCACTCATCGCTCCTCCATTCAAAATGAATACAAAACCAGATTGCGAACGATAATCATCTCTCGCCGGTTTGAAAGCTCGATCGGTGTAACCATTTAGAACGAGCTCTTCATCACCGCCATAAACTAGGAACACATCCTTAGTCCTTCTTAAGTACTTAAGAATGTTTTTCACAAATTGTCCAAAGGACCTTCACCGGATCACTTGGTATCTCGCCAGAACACTTAGAGCATATGATACATCCGGTCGTGTACATGTCATGGCGCATATGATAGATCCAATGGCCAAGCATATGGAATATCACTCATTTTGTCTCGCCATCGCTGGTCGAGGACACCGATTCTGCTAAGATTAATGCCATGTGCCATGGGCAAGAATCCTCTTGAATTTTGCATGTTGAATCGATTCAACACTTTGTCTATGTACATTTCTGGCTTAATCCAATTAGCCTCTTAGATCTATCTCTATAGATCCTTATTCCCAAGATATATGTCTGCATCTCCTAAATCTTTCATTGAGAAACTTTTTCTTAATGAAGATTTAACAGATTCTAGCATTGGAATGTCATTTCCACCAAGAGTATGTCATCTACATACAAGATCGTAATAACAAGTGCGCTCCCACTAACCTTCATGTAAACACAAGGTTCTTCTTTGTTCTTGATTTAAACCAAACCTTTTGATCTCCTCATCAAAACGTATATTCCAACTCCGAGATGCTTGTTTCAACCCATAAATGGACTTTTGAAGTTTGCATACTTTACTAGCATTGTTTGGATCGACAAAACCTTCAAAGTTGTGTCATGTACACATCCTCATCTAGGTTTCCATTAAGGAAAGCTGTTTTGACATCCATTTGCCATATCTCATAGTCGAAATATGCAGAATTGCTAGAATGATCCTAACAGATTTAAGCATCGCCATCGGTGAGAAAGTCTCATCGTAGTCAACTCCTTGAACTTGTCGAAAACCTTTTGCGACTAGTCGAGCCTTATGAATGTGAACATTTCCATCCATATCAATCTTTTTCTTATAGATCCATTTGCACTCAATGGTTTTGACACCATCAAGTGGATCGACCGTGTTCCAAACCCGATTTTCTCTCATGGAATCTATTTCGATTTCATGGCTCCAAGCCATTTCTCGAGTCCGGGTCCATCATCGCTTCCTCATAAGTCTTAGACTCACCATTATTCAATAATAATACGTCATGCCCATACCTTGTAGGCAATTGACGCGCCTTTTAGATCTACGTGGGTCGGTGCCTTATCTACTGTGTTCAACAACAATTTGTTCATCCAAGAGAGGTTCAAGAGGAGTTGAAACACTTTCAGATGTTTCCTAATTTCTTCGAGTTGCACCTTTCTCCCATCGACTCCTTTTGAAAGAAACTCTTTCTCCAAAAGACACCATTTCGCAACAAAAACTTTGTCTTCTTCCCGGTTGTAGAAATAATATCCTTTGGTTTCTAGGATATCCTATAAAGAAGCATTTATCCGATTTGGGTGTGAGCTTATCGACGTCAAACGCTTAACATAGACATCACATCCCCAAATCCTTAGAAAAGACAAACTAGGACCTTTCCCACCCACATCTCATATGGTGTCTTATCTATCGATTTAGATGGTACCTTATTTAAAATGAAAGCGCAGCTTTAGAGCATAACCCCAAAAATATAATGGCAGATCCGATTGGCTCATCATTGATCGAACCATATCCAACAAGGTCTCAAGATTACGCGCTCGGACACCCCATTCCATTGTGGAGTGCCGGTGGTGTAAGTCAGGAACAATTCCACATTGTTTCAAATGATTACCAAACTCATGGCTTATAAACTCACCTCCACGATCGATCGTAAAGATTTGATTGTCTTGCCAAGTTGATTCTCAGATTTCATTTTGGAACTCCTTGAACTTTTCAAAGGATTCCGACTTGTGCCTCATTAAGTAGATATATCCATATCTACTATAGTCATCGGTGAAAGTAATGAAGCATCGAAACCACCTCTAGTCAGTCAGACTTATTGGTCCACACACATCAAGATGTATGAGTGCTAACGAATGGACGCCCTTTCACTACGACCAAGAAAGGTGTCTTGGTCATCTTACCGACTGTAAGACTCGCATGTTTCAAATGATTCCAAATCAAATGAGTTTAGAGTTCCATCATTATGGAGCTTTTTCATGCTTTCTCACTTATGTGACCCAAACGACAATGCCAAATAAAAGTGGAATTTATTTCATTAGGTCAAGCCTTTTCAGATAATATTATAGACCGATGCATTATCAAGATTTAAAATAAACAACCCATTCAAAACAGGTGCATAGCCATAAAACACTTCATTCAAAAATATAGAACAACCATTGTTCTCTATAATGAATTTATAACCCTCGTCATCAAACATGAGGCGTAGATAATGTTTCTACTAATGGTCGGAACGTAATAACAATTATTTAATTCCATAATAAATCTCAAGGCAAAAGTAGTGGCATAGTCCCGACGGCTAATGCAAAGAACCTTTGCTTTATTCCCGATGCGAAGATCCATCTCGCCTCTTGCAATCATCCTACTTGTTAGACTCGCATCGAATTGCAAATATGAGCAACCGATCCCAGATCAAATACCCATGAGTTAACAGTAAGAGTCAAGAAGAAAAATATCTATAACATTAATACCAGTAGTGGAAGTTTTAGTCCCACCATTCCTTTTCTCGATCGGCCAGTATTTCTTGCGCCTCTTCCAAAGGCCTAGTTCTTTGCAAGAAAAGCATTCATTCTCTTGAGTCGGGCCGACTTAGTCTTGGGTTTAGGTTTGTCGGTTTGGATCTCATCCAAACTTTAGCCTTGCCCTTTTCTTGACCCAAGTCTTAGCCTTCTTCTTGAAGCTTGTATTCTTTTGCACCATCATCACATGATTGTTGCATTTCTTAATATCGCCTCTCATTGCCTTAAGCATCATATGCGCTCGGTGAGGTTCTTGTCTAAGTTGCTCATATGGAAGTTCAAAATGAACTGCCATAACTTTCGTGAAGCGAAGCAAGAATCAAATCAGAGCCAATTCTGGCTAAGTGGAAAACCAAGTTTTTCAAGCTCTATGTGTAACCAACCATTTTGATTACATGAAGGCTCACCGACCACCTCACTAGCTTACATCCAAACAAGTTCTTTGAGATCTCAAATCTCTCGTTTTGCTTGTGTCTCAAACATGCCTTTGAGCGCCACGATCATATCGTGAGGCCTCTATGTTCTCAAACCGCTTCAAGGTCCGAGTTCATAGCAACAAGCATGAGACAACTAACATCAAGGACTCATCACATGCCTTTTATAGGCGCTTTAATAGCAAAGCAGCAAAGATTTTCAGAGGCACGCCCGAATTGGTTCTTCTAGAACATGTTCCTTTATCTTGCCCGAGAACAATTCTCGTGTTATGGACCAATCCGCAAAATTTGTTCCATTAAGTTTTTCCCTTTCAAGTATCGAACGCAAAGCAAAACTAAGACATATGTTCATTAAAGTAACTTCTATTAAACAATTTAATAAAGATACTCCCACTAAACACCATATCCCTCTTATGACATTTAATGATTCAAGATCCATAATCATTTAATCAACTAGTGAGCTTTGGCTTCACTGCTAGAAGACTAGTGAAAACGGTAAGCAACCTTTGCTAATCATATCAACTATATGACTCTTGTTGTTGGGCAAGATCAGATGCTTCTAAGACCCAACCTTTATGCCCCAAGGTCCACAACTGTTATGATAACCTTGTTAAGTTAAACCAATGCCGCTGTAAGTGTTCGACACAAACCCATCTAGTCAAGGAGAGTTAATGGCACTCTGCTTTGGCAAGACCTACCATTAAAATACATGACTTTGGATGGTGCGGCATGTTTGGGAGGGCATCAATTTAACTTAATATTAAGTGAGGGAATTTTACTTCTATCATGTTAAAAGCAATTAAAGCAAAATAACATGCATAGAAATAAATGAACAGAATGTAAAGGCATTCACAGACAATCAAATTGCATTGTGATATAGCATGACCCTTCTTCATGGTAATCTCCATCGCCATGCATCCTGTTCACCATGTCTTCGAGTGGTGGACTCCTCCAAGCACTTCCACTAAGCCATTATTTCTAATAGCACTAGTAATGAACCACAAGGAGTAAAGAAGCATCACAAGTCGACACGCAGGCCGTTATACAATTATAGACAGCCTTGGGCTGCAATTAACATGACACGCAGGTCATGAATATTACAAGCATACATGCATCTCATACATGAAACAGTATGGGTCATACTATTCACATCAATCCCTGCAAAAACAAGTTATGCACAAAATCCAATTCTAACGGACGACATGAGCACACACTACATATAGCGTGCGGTATGAATACCCAGCACGGCGGTCCCGCTAGCCGGTTAGCGGGCGGGTTCAAGGGCAAGCGCTACGAAACTTTTTTCCAAACATGAATCTTATTCACGATCCGAGCCTTGGAAATCATCGGGTTAATCAAATTAGCCCTATTCAACCAATCCGATCAATGCCTTGATACGACCACATATCGCAAAGATACTCCGATGGCGAATTCGACCGTAGGAGTGATATGTAGTCCGGTTGTGGACAAGTGCAATAAACCTTCCGTCCTTATAGCTCATACCTCCTCGTAAACCCATCTACTACCACCGAGAAACCGACGATCTTATCGACTGTGGTCTAGGTCGCTCCATCTATATGAACAGATCTAGGTTACCAAAATCGACCAAGAATAGACCCAATCTACTACTACCACATATCAAGTATATGCGATCGATCCGATCAAAAACTACGCAGATGGCTCGCTACCATCAAGGTCACGGGTAGGCTACGATAGCTACAAACAAAAATTCTACCATGCAAACCAGAAGCCATGCAAGTAGATGATCATAGATCGTTACCACCGACGCCAGAGAACAATGGAAGAAGGATTGGAGCACCGGTCCAACGAAGGGCGCGCCGATGTAGTGGTCGAGTCGATCGCTCCTCCAAAGAACGCCTGTGGTTCCTTGTGAAGATCGCGATCGCCCTCAAGCGCAACAATCGTAGTAGCGCCTCTACGGTATCCACACGCCCAGGAAGGAACAACCGAACGCCGGTGTGCGGCACCAAGTCGCACGGTGGAGCTCTCGTGAAGATGGCGGCTAGGGTTTCGTGGTGTTTTCACCCGCCTTCCCAACAGCCTCATGCACCTCCTTATATAGTGCTCGTGACGGATCCTATCCAACACGCTCATTTAATCAGATTCGCATCGGGTTTGTTCCAACCCGCTAAGTGTGTGACCAGAGGTTCATGTGTAGTTCGGTTGTGACTCGAAACCGCTTCCGATCACTAGTCGAAGCGGCTCCTAGCGTAACATATCGATTCCCTATACACACAAATTATATCGGACGAACCTTAATGCAATATGATCTACGACTAGGTCCTCATCACTTACGACTAGGTCCTATCTTTATACGACCAGTTCGTATTTGGTCACGACCAGCTTGTAATTGCTTACGACCAGGTTACGACCACTCGGGCTACGCTCGACCGACCACGACCAGCTTAGATCAGATACCACCAAATCAGAATCGTTCGAACTAAGCGACCTACTCGTGTATACTCCCTTTGCCTCACGATGTCTGGTCGAACTCCAGGTGAGATGTTGTGTCATCCATGGATTGTTCAATACTTTCTCGATCGAGTGTCAAATAACTTTACGTGGTCGAACACTTCGACTACTAGTGGCATGGCCATGCACTTTCTTTATCCGATCACAACGAGGGGCCCAGAGACATCTCTCCTGTTATGTTAGGAGGGGCAAATCCCATATACGACTAGTCACATTCCTCTCCATGTTTCAGAGCATACCCGAAAGCTACCTTTATAACTACCCAGTTACGGTGTAGCGTTTGGCAACCCCTAAGAGTGCTCTTACACATGTAGGAAACCATGTTGATCTCAGGTCTAAGGATTATACATCATCATTGCTTGAGACCAACTAACGACACATAGATTCATAACAATCTCAATAGTGTCTCAATGTGGGTCTTATCCAACATCATGTTCTCTAACATGTGTCCATATTATCGGTTTGATATCTCCATATCTATGACTTGTGAAACATAGTCATCAACCAATACATATGCTAGTCTATTCATATGTGTCCACATATGTTTACGACCGTGATCGTGTAAGAATAATTATCGCAGAATATAGAGTTTCACAACCAAGTCACATACTTGATAATAAATATTAACAATATTATTCTAGGAACAAGATAACACATTATCCAATGTCATGAACATAACGAAATATAATCATCTCTATGATTGCCTCTAGGCATATTTCCAACACTATTTACCAAAGCAAGTCTTCACACATGGCCAACTCTATGTAGCCAGATTATGAGTCACAGCCAAAATGGACTCAAAATTCTAATCACGGATGAGGAATCTCCAGAAAATATCGTTGCAAAAATATTGTGTACAAGGAAATCATTTAGTAGACCACATTCTTTTAGTCCTCACAATGTTTATATTTCTTTTCATACCAATCAGGCACAATTATTCTCAAAAATAAATGTTAACCATATCAGCTTTTGCATGCAAACGAGAGAAGGACAGCTAATTACCGAGTGTATGACAATGTCTTGCTACTCTTCATTTTGTATCTCTAATTCCTAAATAAGAAATGCACTTATTATTTATTAACAATCAGAACTGGCAGTGGCATCAATGGGCATAGCAGCACGTATTGATATAGGCTTGATCAGAGTTAAAAAAAAGAATGAAAAAAATAGACTGCACGCACTTCATGAGCATTCAAGTAATAATCTACTAGAGATAAATATTGTACATATAAAGGAATAAGAGTATAAGACTGTCACACACTCACAAAAATACAAACTTTTTATAGCTAGAAGTCGATTCCCACTTCACAGGTGCATCAGATTTCAATTCTTCCTTGCATTTACAATTGCATGAGTGGCAGGCCTATAGATGATAACTTCCCTTTCGCTATAACATACACCTAATGTAAATTTGGGGCAAATTTTATAACAGATGTAGGTCAGAGGCACATTTTCCTTAATGTCCTACAGGCTGCAGTAGTTAAGAAAAAACATAAAATTCATTATTCATTGAAGTATCACAGTTTTGTGCTAAGAAGGGGTTAGTATGGCACCCAATTGTTAGATTTATCTCTAGAAGTGGAGATCAAACAAGGATGACACCGCCGCACCACTAAACTCCAAGAGGAAGGTTTTACCAATTATAGGCAACATTTCTACGTGAGACAAATCATCAACATCTACTACCGCCAAAGCTTACTACAAGACAAAGGCTTAAGGCAAAAATGAGTTATAACATAAACATCTCTTTTCATCAATCACCATCTCTACAATTTATCTCAAACAAACCCCTCTACCGCCGATTTAGATCCCCTAATCCATCTACACTACAAGAAAGAAACTAAAGCAAAATCTCACCGAGACAACCCTACCTATTCGGTCACAATCAAGGCAAAATCTCCTCTGCTCTACATGGGAATGTTCGATCCGCTACCATCTTCACACAAGGGGTCATCGTAGAGGAGGACATGGAGGGAGCAACATGGCCGGTGTGGAGGCGATTAAGACCAAGGCGTGGAGGAAGGGCGGACGCCTGGAGGGAGGGTGCGGAGGGAGGCGGCCACGGGCGTGGAGGCGAGGGCGCGCATCAGCGTGGAGGAAGGTGCAACGCCGGTGGAGGGAGGGGGGGAGGGAGGGTGGCCGACTGGTGTGGAGGCAAGGGCACAGCACGGGCGTGGAGTCGAGGGATTTGGTCTGTGGTCGGAGGGACTTAGGAATGGCTGAATGGGAGGCGGGAGGAGGGGAGTGATGTGGCTATGGCGTGAGGTGTGGAGAGGAGGCCAAGAATCGGGCCGAGGTGGATGGGCTGATTCGTGAATGCCACCGCTTTGGCTAGCGCTAATGAACGAGACAGATATATCATAAAAAAAATCCATCAATTTTTGTCATACCAACCTATATCACAAAAAAAAATTACGACCATTCGAGAATGCAAAAAAAACATATCACAGTAGTCATTGCCACCATGCTTGCAAAGTCCATCACCGTAACCATTCAATAAGTGCAATTCGCCATCTTCGCTTTGTGTTGGTGCACGAAGGAAATCAAACCGATTGGGGAGAAGACGGAGGAAGGCAACATGAATGGATAGGAGTGAATGGATAAGGATGGCACTTAAGTAATTTGTAGCGATTGTAAGATTCAAAGCTACGTTTCCAAATTGCTGAAAATGTATTTTATCGCTTTTATTACAAAGCATATGCAACTATAACTTTTTAAAAAACATATTTTACTACATTATATTACAAAAGCTTAAGTAACTATAGGTTTTTTCTCCATGCACGCATTTGACTCATGAGAATTTGATCCAACGTGCTTTTAGTAATACACATTGAAATGCATAGTTGTAGTTTTTTCCTCTGTACGCAGTTCATATTATTTTGCAAATACATCCAATATTCATCATAAACCTTATCTATTCATGTTTTTTTTAAAAAATTGCTAGCCTGTGTAGTGCATGGGCAAAAAATATTGTGTACAAGGAAATCATTTAGTACACCAAATTCTTTTAGTCCGCGAAGGAAATCAAACTGGGATTGGGGGAGAAGATGGAGGAAGGCAACATGAATGGATAGGAGTGAATGGATAAAGATGGCACTTAAGTAATTTGTAGCGATTGTAAGATTCAAAGCTACATTTCCAAACTACTAAAAACATATTTTACTCCCATTTATTACAAAGCATATGTAACTATAGCTTTTTAAAAAACATATTTTATTGCCTTATATTACAAAAGCTTAAGTAACTATAGGTTTTTTCTCCATGCACGCATTTGACTCATGAGAATTTGATCCAATGTGCTTTTAGTAATACACATTGAAATGCATAGTTGTATTTTTTTTCCTCTCAGTATGCGCTCATATTATTATGCAAATACATCCAATATTCATCATAAACTTTATCTATTCATGTTTTTTTAAAAAATTTGCTAGCCCATGCAATGCATGGGCAAAAAATATTGTGTAAAAGGAAATCATTTAGTACACCACATTCTTTTAGTCCGGAAGGAAATCAAACCGATAGGGGAGAAGACGGAGGAATGCAACATGAATGGATATGAGTGAATGAATAAAGATGGCACTTAAGTAATTTGTAGCGATTGTAAGATTCAAAGCTACGCTTCCAAACCATCAAAACGATTTTACTCCCTTTTATTACAAAGCATATGTAACTATAGCTTTTAAAAACATATTTTATCGCTTTATATTACAAAGCTTAAGTAACTATAGCTTTTTTCTCCGTATGCCAAGATTTGACTCATGAGAATTTGATCCAACGTGCTTTTAGTAATACACATTGAAATGCATAGTTGTAATTTTTTCCTCTCAGATGCGCTCATATTATTATGCAGATACATCCAATATTCATCATAAACTTTATCTATTCATGTTTTTTTTAAAAAATTGCTAGACTGCAAAGGCACGGTTGATGACTAGTTACAAGCAAATTAATAGGCCAATAAAATGCCTAACACTACTACCCACTATCCCTAAGAAATGCTCCACTAACCACATGTAACCTCCGACTAACTATCTTAATTCACTAACGCTACACTAACCACATGAAACGCCCTACATGCAAATAAATACTAATGCTACATGCAAAAACCAATTAAGTCAAGATTATAGCTAATAATTTCCCCCTAATCTTGATATGTCGACTCACCGTTGCAGATCGCCCGCAACCTCTTGCCACGCGCAACAGCTTTCTCCTTGTTGCCACACACAGTGGCTCCTCTTGCACGACTCATCACGCCATTAACGGTCTTCAACACTTATCTCGAAGAAGTTTCGCCTTCCTACTTGGCACGAGTTACCAACACAAGTTCCCTTTATGTGTCGTTGATTCCTTGCTCGCAGGTGCTTCTCTACCACGTGGTGCACTCCGCCTTGAGGGGCAAGACAATCGCCTCACCACGTGATCACACCCGAGGGACAATACCTTCGCCTTGCCATCAAGGACTATGAACATGGGCACCACCACGCCCATGCATCCGACAGATCTTCTCTTTGGGACACAGAGATGGACAAGACATTCGCCCATCTTGCCTTGCCGGCTGATCCACGACGCCCTTAGTAGCGGTATTTGGGAGACATGCTGCCACCACTCTTCACCGCTAGCTCTTCTTCGCCACAACTTCACATCGGTGGTACAACTCACCGGGTGACTCTAACCTCCGATTCTTCTTGTGATGATGGCCTCCATGCCATCGCCGCTTGTCGATCTCATGTCGACCCGCTTGATGGATTCGCACCACCACCTTGCCATCGCCAGCCTCCACCTTCGTGGAAACTACCGCCGCCGCCTACTTCGCGAAGATCATGTCGCCGCCACCGGCACACGCCACGCGCGATTTCCGACACCGCGCCGGCCTCGCCAGCCGCATGGACCTTCGCTGTCGTGTTCTCGAGCGCATGGTGCTGCAGATGGCTCATCGCTGGCACCTGTTCACCTTCGCCTAAATGTTTCAGCTCTCCTCACCGCGGAGCCGCATGCTCCACGCCAGACACTAGTTGTGCCGCCGCCACGCGGCGCCAAAGACTTCGCTGCGGCATCAGACGCTACCGCCCTCGATGCAAACACCCATGTACGCCGCCGCCGCCGCCGCATATTGCGCGCCACACACACACACCCACGCTTGGCGATCATTGGCTGCCGCCAGCAAGCACGCCGCACTCGCGACACCCGCGCTCGCAGCCACTGTCTTAGCACCCGCCACACGCATTAGCTTCGCCGTGATGCTCATCGCCTCGTAGCCACGGCGCGTAACGCGCTTCGCGCCAGGCACCTCCGCACCTTGTGCCGCGCTTCGCTAGTCGCTGCGCTTTGCGCCACGCACGCCGAAGCGCCACTACACCCAGAGCCACACCGCATGCCCTGGCCGAGCCACCGCAGCAAAGACTGGATCGAAGCTTGCTGCACATGCGCCATGCCGCGCCCGGCCGCCACCTCCAGCAGCGCCAAGACGCACTCAATTGTTGGCCCAACTCAAGGATCAAACGCACACCGTGGACGCAACACACGCCAACACTTTTGATCAACTCGAGACACCCGAGAGTGTTGATGCTGCGTATTGCCGCATAACTTTTGTATTTTCTCCTCTTATTTATAGAGTCAAGGTGACCCTCACATTACAAGCAAATTAATAGGCCAATAAAATGCCCGACACTACTGCCCACTATCCCTAAGAAATGCACCATCAACCACATGTAACCTCCCACTAACTATTTTAATTCACTAACGCTCCACTAATCACATGAAACGCCCTATATGCAAATAAATACTAATGCTACATAAAACCAATTAAGTCAATATTATAGCTAACAAAGCGTGCAAATGCTTCGAGAATGTGCAACAGTGAACTACCTAGGTCTTGAAGCTTAACTCTGGTCTGCATTGCTTTATCCGATCCGTTGTTGCATGCAGCCAGCAGCCATAAATTTCCTTGTCTCTCTGTCGGCATCACATCCTCATCCTGGGTAGGTTGCTGGCTGTAACTTTGTTTTCATTCCCGTTTTAGCTCAGGCCAGGCAGACGATCCAAGATACAATCAACGCATGCGTCAGCCACGCTTATCTTCCTTCTTGGAGATGGCCTCCTAGCCTGGCCTGCTTTATCGGTTTCTTTCTATTTTTATATAAAAACTAAGAGACGGGGTTCAAGACTCAATAGAGGAACTTGATAATACTACGATCATTCCATCAATTCTGTATTATCCTTATTGTATTCTTATTTATTCATTGTGCCCTATCGAGCTCTCATATCATAGCATTGTTCCCTATCGAGCTTATCCGGAGAGATGATACGAGAGCACAATATCATCCACAGTCTCCTTTATTTTTCTTTGATTAAACGGGGCATTATACCTAACATGCATGCATGATACAGTACAAATAGAGTTTGAATGGAACTATAGAGCTGACACATAATTAAGGCATGTATAAGGCTGAGAAGGACTCAGCAAATTAAAGAAGAAGAAAACAATCTACAACGTTTTTACGTGGTCTACAAACATGGAAAGAGAGAGCATAACTCCGTGACATGCAACTTGTGCGTACAAACAGAGTCCACGGCAGCATGCTTATCTATAAGTAGGACCCAATCGAACCTGTACAGTGAATTTTGGTGCCGTATTTAAAGGGCCAAGGGGCTTGCAGAACTGTCCATCCTCTTTTTGATCTCCTCCAGGCAACCTCTAGGACTCAGCAAAGTACGTACGTACTACTGCTTGCTAACTTTTCATTTTGTTAGTACTAGCAACTCTGCATAATTCTATTCTAGTATAGTATAGCATAGCATAGCATGTATATATATAAACATTATGGCAAGGGTTAACAAGGGAAGTTAATTAACAGATATATGTCGTACTACCCGTTTGTTTGTAACACGTTGTTTCAAGAAAAACAAAAAGGCATGGAACTGCAGAACCCTAAGCGACCGTCTGTGAAGCTCGACGACAGCAAGTGGACTGCATACTTCATCGACCCACGCCCTTTGCCTTGCTCTCACCAGGTAACACAAAAAATACCAAATAATACATATATACATATATACACTACGCTCATGTTTCCTTGAGAGAAAAATATCCATAGGAAATTTTCATTCCGTATTGGATTGCATGAATCCCCCTTCCATTATCCGATCCAACTGGGAAGAATAGTACACACTAAGTGTTTATCACTTCCTCTTAACATGAAAAGTTGAAACGACCATATCACTCATCCAATGGTCAAAGGTGACCTATTACCACTTAGAGTCACCACGTTAAATCTTAGCCACTAGATCATGGCAAACGCACGGTCTGCATAAAATTGGTATACCTAAAAAATCTTCTTCATGGAAGCTGGCATGTGCTAGATGGCAAAGCGTGCAGGTGTGCACCTAGCTCACCAGGGTTCAAGTCGTAGCCTTGATGCCAGGGTCCACCAAATTTAGGAGTACACACACGTGCGTCTTTAGTGGAAAAGTGCGTGCCTACGCTCCGTAAGGCCTTAGGTGCTTCCGACAAATTCCAGTCATCTCTAGGGGACACGCATGCGTGTGTCCGTCTTGTACTCTAATTTTTTTCTTCATATATAGACTATCTTACAAAAACAGGATAAAGCCATCAAGACTGAGCTAACTAAATCTGAAACGAAGAGTATTTCTTTAGTTTTTCAATTGAATTCTTTAGGGCTCCAAGTCTACTGTTAATATATGATAAAATTCTTTTGTTTCTATGATCTTTCCTGTCAATCAAAAGCCCGAGACCACGATCAAAGAGAGGAGGGACGAGCTTACTCGTAAGGTTCGCAACATGATCAAAGAGTACATTAGCAACAAGAAAGACTTGTTGGAGGGGATGAAGACTGTTGATGCTGTAGAACGCCTGGGTGTTGGCTACCATTTTGAGCAAGAGATTGCAATGTTTATGCATCTTCTCAACAGCAAGCGAGTTAGGGACGATGACTTGTCTGCAGTCGCCCTCCGGTTCAGGCTGCTGAGGCAGAACCACTACAACATTCCCTGTGGTAGCTATATATCATCATCAAGACTTCAAATGTTCTCTGTTTCTTTTAGAAGCTAGGAATATTCTCTTATAGCACGTAGATGCTAGCTTTAACTAATGAGCCATTATTTATTCTGCAAAAAAAGAGAGTAAACTCAAGAAGTGTTCTGCTAAAAAAGATGATTTGTGCTATGTAGTAGTATTAATCAGCACAATATATACCGGATGCATGCAGATGTGTTGGAGAGTTTCAAGGATGAGAATGGAGACTTCAAAGACACCCTGCGATCTGATGTTGATGCACTACTCAGCCTGTATGAGGCAGCTCACCTAGGCAAATGTGATGAAGACTTGCTCAGCAGAGCAATAGTCTTCACCACGGATTGCCTATCATCCCTAGCAAAAGGTGGCCAACTGTCTGATCCCGTCTTAGCGAAGAAAGTACAGCATGCACTGACTTCACCGACGCAACGGAGAATGAAGAGGCTCGAGGCCAGGCTCTACATCTCCATCTATGAGAAGGATGAGGAAAGCAACCAGGATATACTTGAGCTTGCCAAGCTAGACTTTCACATGCTACAGCTGATGCATCGTGATGAGGTCAAGAGTATCTCATTGTGAGTAAAACTAATTTTATTGCGATTAATCATACATTTGCAATTAACACACTTGGCGACACCACAACAAAAGAATTAACAGGTGCATTTGCTTGCTTTAATTACTAAAGGTGGTATAAGGACCTTAAACCTAGGAGCACGCTGGGTGAATACATACGGGAACGGCCAGTGGAGTGCTACTTTTGGGCTCTTGGTGTTTTCTACGAGCCACAGTATGCCAAGGCACGAATAATGTTTGCAAAACTTATCAAGTTATTTTCATTGTTCGATGATACATATGATTCGTATGGCACCTTGGAAGAGCTTCATCTGTTTAACCAAGCAGTCCAGAGGTATGTTCTTGGAATATCTTCTACATTTTATTGTGAAATTTTTGGTTTTGATGTTTATATATACAATAGTCTGTAAACTAAATTAGCAAACCATGCATTTGGATAAAAAAAACTGGTTACCCTCAATTATTTTTTTTGTGTCAATAACTAGTTTTAAGTAATTTTTATAAATAAATGGTGGCAATTTATGTAATTTTTCTTCTTCTCAATAATAGATGGGATGAAGAAGGTGCGAAACGCATAGGTAAATGCTTTGGGTATGTGATGTCCAATCTTTCCAAGACACTGGAAGAATTTGTGGCCGATGGTGCTTCACCCTTGGGAATTGATTGTACTAAGGAGACTGTAAGTACACATACAAAGAATACTCGAACAGTTCGTTACTGATATTTCAAGCAAGTACTCTTGTGTCATACAAATTTAAAATGATCAAATGCCAATTGATGGGGGAATAACACACTAGTGCTTACAAAATGTGTAGATCAAGAAGGTAAGCAAATGCATGCTACAAGAGGTGATATGGAGAGAAGAGGGACAAGTGCCACCTGTAGATGACCATCTCAAGGTCACTACAATATCCGCTTGTTGTTACTGGGCAGTGGCATGCATATCCTTTGCGGGAATGGGCGCAAGCGATGATGTTTTTACCTGGGCACTCTCGTTCCCTAAGATTATAGAGAATGCAGCAATGATATTTCGCCTAATGGATGATATTTCTGGACATGAGGTACGTGACACATTTAACTGTACTATATATACACATTTACTGTGTATATTCCATGCTGCGCATATCCAGTACTATAATTAATTAACTAGCTAGTTTGGTTTATTCCTTAATTATTCTTTTGGTAGTGTGAGAAAGAGAGAAGTAACGTCCCTACTGCCATTGATTGCTACGTGAAAGAGCATGGCGTGACAGTTGAACAAGCAAAGGAAGCGCTATCCTTCCTTGTAGAGGAGCAGTGGAAGAGCATCAACCAAGAGTTTCTCAGCAACATCATCATACCCGTGCCACTGCTGACTCGTGTAATCAACCTCGCACGGGTCATGGAAAGCCTTTACAAGAAGATTGATGGTTACACACACTGCTCAGCAATAGCTGACTACATAGACAAAGTGCTGGATAAATGCGTGTACCATTAAGCATGGGCGTTGGGACAACACACAGGCTCTCCATATATACGGTGACATATTTGGTAAAAATGTGAGTACGGTAAAAATTCGATTTTCATCATATTTGTATTTTCACCCGACCCTATATATTGTACGTAGTATCATCATGTGTTGAAAGATTGTGCTATATATATGTATGTGTGTGTGTACTAAGTTGGTTTGGTATCCCTTCCGAATACATAGAGTCTTTTTCGAATACGAATAGTGGCTTGTACTAAATAAAAGGGCACCTATTGTAATCAGTTTTAAGCAAGCAATAGAAGAGAGAAAACAGAAAACGCTGCAGCAGTCGTGCGGCACAAAAAATCTTTATGTCTTTCTTGTGTTCATGAGTTCTTGCTTCCAGCGTATGCGTGTGTTCCATCTAGTATTATCGCATGTGTGCTACATCTTCAAATCGGCTTCCAGCGTGTGCGTGTGTTCATCCATTGTGCATCACGTGTATACATCTCCAGGTTCTGCCGAGCGTTTGTTTCTCCTTCGGATTGGCTGACATATATATGTGTGTGTACATATATACATATGTGTGTGTACCACACACGTGTAATAAACCTTTTGTTTGTTGTTGCAAGCTAGAGAATAACCTTCAACTTTTCAAAATAAGTGGTGGCAATTTATGTAATTAAAAATTTACGCAAATTTTTTGTGTGCTAACAACTAGTTTTAAGTGTATACTAATCGTCTAACCTTCAACTTTTCAAAATAAGTGGTGGCAATTTATTTAATTTTCGTTTTTTTCCTCAATAATAGTTGGAACGAAGAAGGTGCGCAACGCATAGGTAAATGCTTTGGGTACGTGATGTCCATTCTTTTGTGGTCATCCTTGGGAATTGATTGTACTAAGGTGACTGTAAGCTCATGTACAACGAATACTCGAACAGTTCGTGACTGTTATTTCAAGCAAGTACTCTTGTGTCGTACAATTTAAAATGATCAAATGCCAATTGATGGGGGAAATAACACGCTCTTCGTTTACCAAATGTGTAGATTAAGAAGGTGAGCAAATGCATGTGACCATCTCAATGTCGCTACAATATCCACGTTCTACTGGGCATTGGCATGCATATCCTCGTTATGCTCGCCACGTAGTAGTATCATCGAATAACCGTAGGTCATCTGGCACATCCTTTGCATTCATATCTGCTAAGCACATGCAGGAGCAAGGTGCTCACCGTCCTGTTTTCATCGAAACAACAACTTATCCGGCTACGATTCATGGATTCGTTAAGATGCTACTACATAGATGCAAGAGAAGAGAGAGAGAGCTCGAGTTGGGAGGAAGGTTAGAAGCTCCATTGGCTGCTGGCTGAAGAAGGGATTATACATTCAGATGGACAATAGCAGGGCAAAGGCATAACTGACTCGGACTGCACATGATATACGAGGTACGGCAGCCAATAATGCACACGTAAACAACTTTGCAAAGGAGATGCATCTGCAAGAAAGAAAGAACAAAACGAGAAGAAAGAAGCTGTCAGCAAAGGAACAAGAAGGTTCAGCAAGAACATACGCACGCACAGGAGTTATTAGCTAAAATGACACTGTTTTGCGATGAAATACCAAAAATAGCGGTGTTCTGGCATCGATGTGAGTTGGTTTCCTCTTAAGCCCTTACTTTCTTCTTTTGGTTTGCAGCCCTGGATCAATGACACACAGGAACATACACACCGGATAGATGAGAGCGAAGACGCTGT
Source organism: Phyllostachys edulis (assembly GCA_036346405.1). Taxonomy (NCBI): domain Eukaryota; kingdom Viridiplantae; phylum Streptophyta; class Magnoliopsida; order Poales; family Poaceae; genus Phyllostachys; species Phyllostachys edulis. The sequence continues at coordinate 84,217,762 of CM070551.1, forward strand.
TGAGGCAATTTTCTCTTGCTTATTATCTCTGAGCTCCCATGATACTCTATATTACGAATCAAAACTTAACAAACTAAGTAACAGGCTCCACAAATCACGCACACGCGTCCATCCGGCTTAACTAGGACTCCTCACGCTAAAACGTGCACAATGCCATGCAACAGGCATGCACCCACCCTACGGACTCAGAACTAGACTTTGCATGCAGACTCAACAAACTAAACAGCCTACATGCATGGCTAGATACATATGCATGACTAGATAACCAAAGAGCACACGTATGCAACACATCTCCTACAATCACAGCTCCCAACGCTATCCAAACAAGAAACGGACTTGTGCGACAAGCGAACACAGTTTCGTCTTGCGTCGCACGTACACAGACTCAACGACATTGTTGGACTCGGGTTCAACATGGCTCACACGTCCATGACTGGAGATGGTGACATAACTTGAACACGTGTCGGACTCGACTCTGTTACCACATTAATTCTAAAATCTTCCCCTACATAGAGGACAGAGCAACACACGCACACAAGACAAGACAGACAACGCACAGGCCATGGCTTTCTTCATCTCCGGCGCTGCAGGTAGTTCACCTCGCCCGCTCTCTCTTTATTCCTTTCTTATTCCTTGTACAGTTGAGGGCTCCGCCGGCAAACCAGAACTTCGTCGACAGCCGCGCTCGGAGTTCGCTGATGGCCAGAAGTAGAACACGAGGAGGTCGCCGGTGCACATGAACCGCCGGAGTTCATCTACCCCTCGAGCTGGAGATGGTGGATACGCTGCTCTGTACAGGGGTTTTTTAATCGGCTGATAATGGCCGATAATCGGTAGTACCGACTCTGCCGGACCCCGTAGCCAATCAAACCAGTTCCGAATTTTATGGTTTGGATGAATTTTGTCCCAAAAAAAAATCAAATTTGCTTGAATTTTATTCAGTTGATGAATGAGTGAAGTAATACAAGCCCATCCGAATCTTGCTACCATGCTAACTAGCTCAGTTGATAATTTTTGTTCGAATTTGATTTTTTTAATTTAAAATTGGAAAAATTCCAAAAAAATTGAAATTCCGTTAAAAAAAACTTGCCGATAAAAAAAAACCCTGCTCTGTACACATGAATGCCGGCTCGGCGACTCCATCAGCGCTTATGCTCATCATCCGAGGACGCCGTCAGCCCGCTGTTCTGGAGTCCTCCGCCGAGTTCGTCGTCAACTAGCCGAAGCTGAACATGAGCAGCCATGGCCCAACGCCGTGTCGCCGACATCTATGAAGCGGCCGACCGGCCGTACCGGTCGAATTGCCCGCCTCCTAGAGTCCTAGTTCGTAATCAACTCCCATGGCCCAACGCCGTGTCGCCGAGCGGCCGTACACGCCGTGTCCGAGACTCCGAGTCCGCCACCAGAGCCGCTGTGTCCGTTGTCGTGATCATCGCCGAAGACAACGCGACTGGATGAACCTGTCCTTCCCTGGTGCTTTAACCTCACGTAGCCAGGAGAAGATGGAGCTACCTGGATGACCTCCTCGACGCCGGGGACATGCGACGCAGCCCACCACCGTTGACCTCGCCAACATATGCGAGCAAGCGTCCGTCTTCATGGACTACCTGCTGCTGCTGCTAACCACTCATCTTCTCCAACTCTCACCCTGACGTCGCCGCCGTATTGCCAAATCGGCCAAGCCGAGTACAACCATGTATGCTATATAATCAACCACTATTTTGACACGTCGTTCGAGACCGACGAGGCCGGACGACAAAGGTGGACGGAGCCGACACAAAGGCTACGCTACAAAGGTGGCCCATATACACGACAAATTAAGGTGGACGACAAAGGTGGACGGAGCCGACAAAATTTTTTGTGTATTTTGTACACCGGTGCGTCCGCAACCTTAATCCCCACAGGTAAAAATCTTAAGAGATTTCTAGTGTAAAACAAATGCAATATAAAAATACTCAAGAAACAAGTTCGTCGTGTCGCCAACTCCAAGTTTAGAGTACTCCTGAAAGCTAACACCCTCACACTATACTCGAGTAGTTCTGTTCACCCTCCCAAAAGGAGATCACTGGAGAAGAACACACACATTTCTTGCAGTACAGAGCATCAAGCTGTCACGGTATTTCCGCGACATGGTTAACCATCACAATATGATCTTTTTTTGTTTGTCTTCTCTCAATGCAACCGAGGTACCAGATATGCACACGAGCACCAAGCTTAGATCTTAAACCATAGTAATACGTGCCAGGTGTGATAACATTTCTACACAAATTAACATCAATTAGACATAGCACGGAAGCAAGCAGATTACGGGGTGATAACTACTACAACCTAGGTTGAGCTAAAAGCAACGCTAGATGCAGTTATACAGGATTTGTACAAGGTGGATTAGCAGAACTATAAAAGCCAGCCCTAAAGCGTATATACATCCCAGAAGGTGGACCAGAGCATCTGGTGAACAGGCTTCGAGGTCGCCTCGGCTCAGTGGCCGGACCCAAGATTATTTAGGTTGGGCGGAGTAGACGGTTGATCAATATTAATATTCTAAGTTGCCCTGATATGCGATACATGTATGGCAATACTAATATGTCGATAGGAATTCGTTGATACGGTGATACGATGTTTCTTAAATATAAGGATATGTTGATTCAACGAGTATATACATATCTATCTATACATATACTAATTGGAGGCTCTCCTAAAAGCCCCATATTAATCCTAGAAAGTAAAAAAGGGTAGAAATTCCACATTAATCGAAGAAAAAGAAAAAAGTTAAAAATTCCCACATTAATCAGAGAAATCTAACCATCCAATTCAAACTTATGATGCAACCTGCGGCTTAGATTTTTTTTGTATCCGGCAGCGTGGACTCCGATTCAAACTTTTAGAAGACCAACCTTTTAGAGATAAGCATGATATACGGCTACATACGTTGATAGCGACAGAGTTTGGCCTGTGCATGTGCGTGTAGGAAGGAACCAACATATTTCTCAATGTATTAGCTTTCTTTGCATACATGCATACCGGACTCTCTCCAACTTGAATTCAAACGTGATTGGCACAAGTACAGCTTAGGTGGCAGAATCTGAAGAATGCTATCTCTTCCTTCTTTTACATTGTAAACTTTGTTGGCAATTCCAAAATTGCTATAAATTTATAATCTGAATAAAGAAGAACTTTTAAATTTGGAATCACGATGGTAAAGATATTTTTTGAGCAAAAAATGGTAAAAATATATTATGCATGGTATATGGTTTTCAAATATATGCACATAAATTTGACTCCTCCAGAAAACTCGCGTTGACTTTTTGAAAGATAAAGCCTATAAATTACAACATTGATTTGTAAAAGTAAAAAATATCTATATTTATCATATAAAAGAAACTTATAGACTGCAGGTCCCAATACACGTGCATAGAAGCCATGTTCCATAAGAAATAGAAGAAGTCGAGAAGAAAGTACAGATCAAATTTGGCTTGATGCACGCAGTTACCAATTTGTGCACTCAAGCAAGTTCTCAAGCAAAACCGATAGTTACATATTGGTGGTCGACATGAAAAGATTAAGCAGTCAAAGCCATCACATAGTATACACTGTCGTTGTAGAAATAAATGAACATCCGCTGATTTATAGTTAATTCTGTAATTAAATATAATCACAACAATAATGCAAAAATGAGTAAACCCTGATAACTTCGTTGAGTTTGAAACAAGTCTGAACACAACCTCACAAACTTTTGTATCATCAAGTAACTACAAGGAGTAAAATGAAGAAATATATTATAGAATTACTAGCGTGCAGATGCACGGGTTGATGACTAGTGTATTTAAAAATAGACAAACCAACCGCTCGTTACGAAATTAAGCGTCAAACTAGAATAGCCGTAACTACAATGTTCTTCTCCTTTGTCTAAACAAGAGATAAATTTGTCACAATCAAACTAGCTTAACTAAAACCAATATAGGAGTATGACGACAAGCAACTTGAATTTGCATACGACTAGAGCAATAGCGCACTCTCCTAGAGTCACGGTCATTAGTTTAATTAACCACGAGAAGAAAGCTCGCACCTGCGCTTTGTTACCCAGCCTCGTAGCCACTCCCACACCCCATGTGCACTACACCATGGCATAGTATTAAGGGCAATACAACTGCTGGGAAAATGCGTTGCAAGGCAATTTATCTCGCCAGAATTAGTATTCTCGTACTTATTGCTCGCCTATTAAAGTGCTCTTGGAAAAACATTTCCGGCAGATATGTGTATTCTGGCGCTTAATCGCCCTAGAAAAGTCGTTTTTCAAAGAATTATAGTTTCCCGACGCTAGAGTTTCCCGGCGCTAGAGTTTTCCGGCAGCTAATCGCCCTAGAAAAGTCATTTTTCCCAACAATTATAGTTTCCACGGCGCTTAGAGTTTTTCCAAAGAGCTTAAACGTATTGCGGCGCTTAAACTACCTCGATTATCAATTTTTCCCAAGAGTTAGATCGTATTGCGGCAGCTTAAACCGCCCTTGATTATCAATTTTTCCCAAAGATTCGGACGTATTGCGGTAGTTAAACCGTCCTCAATTGTCTTTTGCACCATTTAACCATAAGCACTCCATGGCTTATCAAGCACTTAACAAAGAATATCAAATGCTAGCTACACCTAGCCATCCATACTGTTTCAAGCATACACAGAAGCTTAAAGTGAGCAATCAAGAGGAAATAAGCTATAATATTTGTAGGAAATGCCTACAGTTAGTGTAAAGAAATGCAGAAAGATGTCCATTGATGTTTAGGGATAATTGTATGTTGGAGCTCTAACAAATGAATAAATTAAGTGAAGTCAATAAAAGTGCATTGAGATCTCCAAATATCCTTATCATAATATGATAACACCAATATATTTTATATACCAAAATCTTGTAGTCTTAACAAGAATAAACTAAGTATCCTTATCATAATATGATAACACCAATCTATTTTACATACCAAAATATGCTTTTATTTGAGTAACACTCCAAGAAATGCGCTCTCCCTAGATTCTTTAACCGCTTGCTCCAAGAGAGCGATGTCATGATATGTGCTCCTCGCTAATTGACCCATCAAGTAGATCCTGCGCAGTTGGTGATAAATTAGTTTATTAATGTAGTGAAAGCTAAAAAGTGCCTAAACCTTGTAGTGCACTTAAAAGACAACATCTAAAGCAGAGCAATTGTAGAGCCCAAAAGATGAATTGCAAGTCTTGACGAAAATCATTAGTAAAAATAGAAGTTATGTTATTACTAGAATGCATGGGAATAATACTATCATCATTTAACTAAACACGCTTAGGCAAAACAAGAATGGTAAATAAAAGTGCACAAAGACACCTCGAAATCAAATACAAATATGGATTTTACTCAAGACTATTTCATCAAGAAACTGTACCAAGTACCATGCACAACCAGATTAGAGCCCTTTGATCATAGGTCAATTCTTTACCAATGGATTTGTTCTTCGTTATTTTAGGGAAATAATTACATATAGTTCACAAGGACAAATGTCGATCAAACAAATTCTATCGTTCATATTAATTTTCTAGGTTAAAGCAACAAGACTCAAACCGGGATTACAAACTACATCGGTGAATTCAAATCCATAATGTCGGATAAAAGATCTAGCAAAGACACGAGTAATTGAAGGTCTACAAATTAAGAGATGAAAAGAGATGAAATCAAGTAGGATTGCTACAGTACCTAAGTTGATGGAAAAAAAGAAGAGTTCATGAGACTGGTCTAATAACAACCTATGATCACGTTTCTTAGCCTCCTCTAAGAGATGTAGATATTCCTGCAGATTATCAAGCAATAAACATGTAAGAAAAACATAATAGGTCATTAATAAAATGAAAAATTAAACAAATTTTTTAGGAATGTATAGTTAAAATTAAAATTAAGAAGAACAACACTCTCTATTAATCTAACAATCTTTGAATCCAGGAAATTTGTCTGAACTCTGAACTGGCCAATAAAAGACTCCAGATCACTGATGGTAGCAGAAATTATGTGTCATACCTTGAGACGTTTAGAATCGTGGAAAGAAATACCATATACTCTCTGAGACTTTCACACCAGATATCTTGTGATGGTCTTGTCCTTAGGTAATTCATTAATGATTTCAACTTGAACATATAGTTTAGAAATATTTAAAAATGAGTAAAAGTTCTCACATATGTAACATAAGCAGCAATTAGATATTTATATAGTATAAAAGATCAAAAGAAACAAGATATGCATGATGAAGGTTGCCTCGAATTTATTTTCAACAAACATTTCAAGAGCTTCCGCCCTGGATACTTCAATGCGTTCAAATGGTTGCTTTTCCTACATCAAGTTATGTCATAGAGATAACATAAGACACCATTAGGGATTCCAATCACCACATAAAGGTGCATTAAAATACGCTATATTGGTAGATAGTGTCCATAAAATAAAGGTAAACATAAACTTGAATAAAATGAGTTAAACATGATAGCATATCGCAACAGCTTTTTGAGCTTGGGTTTGAATGAGACCAAAATGCGCCTCATTCAATTTCACATCATTGTAGTAGGCATCATAGTAGAAACCCTTAACTGTAAAGTGGAAACATTAGAAAAATGAGTATAATCACCTGAAAAGAGTGATAATCTATTTTCTTACACTAACCCCAAGTTAGACTACTTACATACATCCCTCTTGTAGTACAAGGCCCAATACACACTTTTGCGACCATATGCCCTCTCAAGAGACTACAAATGTAATATTCAGTTAAAAACTTGAATTCAAAATGAATTATCGATAATGTCGACAACATTATTAGATGCTCACTACATAACTAACACATAATTTTCTCATGCATCACCCTACCTCGAAAAATCAAGTTGCAAGCAAAATACATAAGAATGACAACATCAAATGAGTATTCTGTATTTAATGTATGGTGGTATCATTAGATCTAGTTTCATATGCTATAATCATTCACAACAAAGCCCAACCATGAAAAGTTATGTCACCACACATAATCTTAGTCTCCCACCCTATGTCACCCTCTCAGTGATGTGCACTCTGAATGCCCATGTATTTCAGAACTTGTCATATTTAGCAAGCACTCAAGAATCGCCCTTTTTATAATAGGAAAGGACACATCTATGATTAGCTTTACCCGGCAGGTTATTTTATTAACTTCATATACAAATTAATATAAAACAAATTAAGCAAACACAGAGAAGCCACCTTAACATAAAACAAATTAATCAATTATAAACAAAGAAAAGTAAAAGGCGATCGAACAATATAGACCATGAAACTCTATACAATACTAACCATGGGCATTAGCAACATTGTTGATCAACTCCATGATAAGGACAGTTTTAACCACTCTGCACCATCAAAAAGACCAATTTTCCCACCCTTTGGTATGGTGCAAGGTGTCCACGACTGTCGAAATAGAACCATTGCACCTCAATCAACACTCGGGACATGATGGAAAATATGCTACCACATTGAATTCAAGGACTTCTTTCAAATAATCATAGGCTCAAGGAGAGGCATGGAAATTATACCTTAATTCCAAGAATAAGAATTTGCTGCTCTGTGGCTTGCTCAACAAAAGCAGGGCCTCACGATGGATAGGAAGGAAGTGGTTTGTCACTACAATATACAAAATCATCGATTATAACGGAACATGAAAATATAACATGATTACACAAACTCTTCCATATATATGTACAAGAAATACGATCAAACATTCAAGAGACACTTACTTATGTCACCCTTTTATCACTATATGCATTTACTCACTATATGCATTCAACTTTCCCATTTAAGATTTAACAGGCATTGTTCTTATGATCTTGCCTATGCTTATTCTATTACATAGAATTCTGGACATTGCTCCTAGTCCAAATTGTTTAATTTGACACAAGCACCACTCTAAGTGGTTAATGATGATGCCAACTTGTTCAAGGAATATACATAGTATACTGCAAGTTTCTCGTGGTATTAAACATACATGTCATAAACTGCAATAGTACCTGAGAGAACAGGTCAGCTAAGCACGTTAACATGTTCTCTTCACCATCTTCGGCACTTTTATAGTTTGCATAGTACCCCAGTAATTGCTCACGAAAAGGAACACAAAAATAAAGTGCCTGCAATAGAATGAAGTAGCAAATAAGCCCATCTCATGATCACGAGGAATACATATATAAATCAAGAAATATATTATTAGAACACATCACAATCATATTGCAATAATCGAAGCAGGAACAACATCTCACAATCAGACCATCACAAAAAGTTAACACAAAAAATGCAGCCATTAAGAGGAAAAGAGACTACTCGACTGAACCATGCCATTACTGCACCTTCCCACTCCCTCTCACCATCTCACACACAAATCTGCCGCAAAGCCACGATTATCGATGCCACCAATATTGTACACAATTAGTAAGACATCATGCTGAGCCTACTAATGCAAGCATCAATCAACCCTGCACATCCAAAGTTCCCTATTTAATCTAACCCTAGTTCTTTGCATCATAGAGCAAGGGGAGGAAGTCAGGGGGTAGGGAGGAAAGGGGGTGATACCTCAGTGCTAGCCACAGCCGAATCATCACCATCATTCTCCTCATGCTGGATCATATAGCAATCCACCTTATCATCTCACCTTGCATAAACAAGAACCATCAATTAAGCTTCAAAAATTAAATCAAGCTTAAGCATGAGCATAATCAAAAGAGAGGGGTGTAGAGGGCAACGAGCCGATGGTGGCCGTAGGCCAAGCCGCACGCAGGCGTAGGCACAACCGGCACCATGGGAGCTGAGCCAGGGAAGGAGAGAGAGGAGGAGTCGGCTGAGCTAGAGGTGAGGCTGGTCGAGAGCGGGCCGACGATGGCCGTAGGCCAAGCCGCATGCAAGCATAGGCGCAACCGGCACAATGGGGGCCGAGCCAAGGAAGGAGGGAGAGGAGGAGTCGGCTGAGCCGGGGGTGAGGCCGGTCGAGAGCGAGCCATGGTGGAGCCGGCGGTGGCGAGTAGCAGGCCGGGCCACCAAGGTCAAGTGGTGGCGGCGAGGGAGGGAAGGGGCGGCGCGGCGGGGAGGGGAAGGAGGCGGCGGCGAGGGAGGAGGGAGGCAGCGACTGCAACGGTGAGGGAGGAGGATGGCGATTGCAGCGGCGAGGGGGGAGGGAGGTGGCGGCTGCAGCGGTGAGGGAGGAGGATGGCGGCTGCAGCCTGAAGCGTCGGAGGGTGCGGGTGGGGTGAGGCAGAGATGAGGAGGGAGGGGAGGCGGTAGCGGGTGCGAGGTCGGAGGGAGGCAGCAAGTGGGCGAGGAGGAGGAGGCGACGGCGATGGAGGAGGGAGGAGGAAGGCAATTTGGGTTTTGGGGGGCGGCGGGACCGCAGGCGTGGGAGGGGAGATGTGCGGGAGATCTAATGCGGAAATGGGATAAATTTTTCATCTTCCCGCCCAAAGGGTATTCCCAACAAATAGGTTGACTTTTTCTAGGGTAGATGTATTGTTGCTAACGTTAAAACATTGCCGGTAGATAGATTGTTCTAGAAAATAATTATTTCCGGCAGATAATGGGAGCCCTAAAATCTTGGATATTGCCGGTAGATAGATTGCCACTAATCCAGTTTTTCCCTGGCAGATAATTGCCCTTAATACTATGCCATGGTGTAGTGGTGGCCGTGGCCCAGTGCTCGCACACTGTTCCTTGCCCCTGCCGCCGCAGTGCTACCACGCCGCCTCAGACCTCCCTCGCTTGAGTCACTTCGCTAGGATTAGAGAGGAGAGTCACTGCTACTACTACAAAAAGGCTAATACTGGATGCCTCATCACAGACGGTTGCCTAAAACTGTCTGTATTACATGCATTCACAAATGGTTTTGGTTTTACGACCATCTGTGTTGCTGGCTGCACTAAAAACCATCTGTGAAGAGGTATATCACAGACGGTTCATGTTGAAAACCGTCAGGAAGTATCACGCATTACTCAACAAAAACCGTCTGTGGTATTACTAACTATCACAGACAGTTTTCAAAAACAACCGTCTGTGATACTTCACAAACGGTTTTAATAATGAGCCGTCTGTGATATGAGACCATATCACAAACAGTTCCACAATGGAACTGTCTGTGATAACTATCACTGACGGTTCCATAATAGAACCGACTGTGATAAGTCCCTTTATTAGTAGGAGCCCGCTAGGGTTTGCGCTCTAACTCATCACTCCCCAGCGGCCTTACTCTCATCCGTTCCCCTCCCTACCCGAGTGACCCCGTCGCCGACGGTTGTGACACCATGGTTCACTGCACAAGACACTCGTACGATAAGAGTGTCTTTTGTAGTGTCACCGTTGTGCCACAACTACGGTGACGCTGCGCGCTTTCCCCTCTTCCTCCTCCCCCCGGCATGCGCAACCCCAGCTACCTCACCGACCTCCCTCGGCTACCTCTAGCTCCACCGACTGGACCAAAAAAGGAACAGGACACTCAAATCTTCGATAGCCAGAAGAATACTTCCACAATTTTTTTTTAAAAAAAATCCAAAGCAAGCCCCACTCCCACTGATAAATACCTCCATAATTACTTGCGAAAAAACAACTATTATTAATCCTCACATGATGCGGACAACATCCAGCAGAATCGGGATGCTCCTATTGCGGGCACCATGCCTAGCACCATATCCAAGCTCCCATTGCCGCTATCATGAAGCTTCAGCTGCTACTATCGCGGCCTTATCCAAGTCCGGCCTCCGTGCCTCCTCCTCGCTGGCCCAAAGCTCTATCATTCATGGCCGCAAAATAGATCGGTACTAATGTGTAATGCATTTGGGGAAGAATTGGGGAGAGAGAAAGAGAGAGAGAGAGAGAGAGAGAGAGAGAGAGAGGGAAAAGATTTGGATCTAGAGTAGTAGACATCAGAGAACAAAGGTGGGGAGTTTGAGATGGTCCTTGGACTTGGTCATATCGAAGAGAGAGAAAAAGAGTAACCAAGAACAGGAAGGTGATAGTGAAAAAGGATTTGGATCTGGAGTAGTAGACATCAGTGAAAAAGGTCAGGAGTTTGAGATGGTCTTGGCCCTCGGTCATATCAAAAGGTCGGGCAGACGATTTGGAAATATAGTAATGTACGTATTTCCAGGAAGGTTAAAAGCATGGCTAAAGAAGTTGGTAGCTGCAACATGAGGCTTGAGATAAATACTATTCCTAGAAATGTACAGAATTTGCAAGCATTGAATATTGCGGTGGGCCTCCGTCGAGAGCATGATTTTGCAAGCATTGAATATAGTAATGTACATATTTCTAGGAATAGTATTTGCAGGGAAAGCGAACTCACGAGCGCAACGCACGGCTGCAATCGTGCGAGCGAACTCACGAGCGCAATGCATGGAACGATCGGACGGCCTACAAGAAAATGCAATGATCGAACGACGGAGAATGCGCAAAAAGAAGAGCGGCCGTGTCTCCGCACCGCATAGTGGGAATTAAAAATACTTGGCACGGCGCCGAGACGGACAAGAGATAGGGTCTTTGTTGGCAAGCCCACAAGCGCAATGTACAACTAAATCGAACACCGCAAGGAAAACGGAAATCGAACGATCGAAAACGATAAAGAAATGTGACGAGCGACAGAGGCGGGACTTTTCGGGCGAACTCGTGAGGGTGACGTGGCTGGCAAGCTCACGAGCGCGACGTGGCTCATGAGCGCAATGTCGCGCCAGCTAGACATATATGCACGGGAGTCGAGGCGGGCAGCGTTTCGTCCGCCAAGCAGTGAAACAGGCAGAAGCGCACGAGCCCGCGCAAGCTCACGCGAAGGCAAAACACAACATCCGATCGAATGGCTGAGAAACGAATGGAACAAGATCGGATGGCCAAAAAAAAAAGAATAACTATAGCTTTTTTCTCCGTGCGCGCATTTGACACATAACTAAGTTTCACACCCTATGAAAATTTGCTCCAGTGTGTTTTTAGTAATACACATTGAAATGCATAGTTGTAAATTTTTCCTCTGTATCCAAGGGCTGGCAAGACAGGACACAAATTGAATGGTGGTAAAACGCGTGAATAAGGAGGCGAAGTCGCATCTCGGTGCGGCACAGTGCGAATGTGATAAAAGCGCATAAGTATTCCATATAAAGTTGAATGGATTCAAGGAAGACATAAAGAAGAAAATGTGCTTTGGAAGAACAATTGCTGGTATGTTCATCCAATATCACTTATTTATTGGTTCTTCACTTCAATTTTTCAATCCTATTGTTTACTGGTTCTTTACTTCAGTTTTTCATTGCTAATATACTATACATTGTCATGTTTTCTGTAACAATAAAATAATATTAATAGTTGAAGGTTACATGGCTCAGAAAAGAGGCCTTCCTCACGCACACATACTGGTCTTTCTAGATCTAGACGACAAGGACCCTAGCCCAATCAATATTGATAAAATCATATCGGCAGAAATATCAAACAAGGATGAGGATCCAGAAGGTTACATGGCTGTTGAAAATTTCATGATGCATGGACCATGCGGGGAAGTAAATATCTAAAATCACCGTGCATGATCAATGGGAAGTGCTCAAAACATTTTTCTAAGATGTTCTGCAATGAGACGACCATCGATGAAGAAGGATATCCAGTATACAGAAGAAGAGATGATGGGAGAACTGTAGAAAAAAATAGAGTAAAACTAGATAATCGATATGTTGTGCAATACAATAAGGACTTGATAGTCAAGTACCATGCACACATCAACGTGAAGTGGTGCAATAAATCAAGATCTATAAAATACCTATTCAAATACATCCACAAAGAAAATGATAAGGCAAGCGCAACTTTTGGTACTACAAATGAAAATGATGAGATAAAAGGTACCTTGATGCACGATACCTATCTCGCAATTGAGGCCTCTGGAGTATATTAGGGTTTGAACTTCAACATCGAGAGACATCAAGACAAAGATTATACTTGCACCTTCAAAATGAACAAATGGTTGTGTTTCTGACACAACCGAGCTTGAGAAGATCACACTTCGATCCGCATAGGAAAAACAATATTCATCGAGTGGATGATGACAATCGGTTGCACAAGCATGCCTGTGAGCTAACATATGCAGAATTTCCAACAAAGTGGACCTGGCACCCAAAAGAGAAAGAGTGGAGACCAAGACGTGGTGGAAAAAAAATTCTATAGGCGAGATCTACTATGCCCATCCAGCAAGTGGTGAGAAGTACTACCTGAGAATACTACTAAACACCATGAAAGGATGTAGATCATTTGAAGACATCATAATAGTAAATGGTATTGTCCACTCGACTTACAAATCGGCATGTTATGCTCTTGGGTTACTAGACGACGACAAAGAGTGGGATGATTGCATCAAAGAAGCATCGCATTGGGCTTCTGCACAACAAATGCGCCAACTTTTATGCACAATCCTGCTACTTTTGTGAGGTCACAGACAGCCAAACTATGGGAATCTAATTGGGAATTACTCTTTGAGGACATCCAAAGGCGTCGAGGAGAATCTTTAATTTTGAGACACTTCAACTTGATCCTGGACAAATAAGGAACCTCACTCTTATTGAGATCGAGCAATTGCTAAGGAAAGGTGGAAAATCATTGAAAGACTATGAAGGAATGCAATTATCAGATAACACATCACTTCAAGGTCTACAAAATAGATTGATAAGTGAAGATTCTCTTCGAATTGAGAACACGGAACTACATGGAAAGTTAAATCTAGGTCAAAGAATGGCTTTCGATGCAACCGTACAATCAATAAGCAACAAACTTGGCAAACTAATATTTGTTGATGGATATGCCGGTACGGGAAAGACATTTCTTCGGAAGGCAATCACAACATCACTTCGATCTGAAGGGAAAATAGTTTTAGCAGTGGAATAGCAGCACTTCTTTTACCAGGAAGGAAGAACTGCACATTCAAGGTTTCACATTCCACCAGACATCACTAATGAGTCAACATGCGATATCAAACAAGGGTCATTTCTTGCGGATCTACTAAAGAAGACATCGTTAATACTATGGGATGAAGCACCTAAGGCAAACAAATATTGCTTCGAGGCACTAGACAAGAGCATGAGAGACATCCTAAGATTTACAAATAATGAGAATAGCAAAGATGATGGGGGTGACTTCAGACAAATTCTGCCAGTCATACCTAAAGGACGAAGATCTAAAATTGTTGATGCATCCTTAAAATGCTCATACTTATGGAAGCACTTTGAAGAATTTAAGCTTACGGAAAACATGTGTCTAAATGCATTGACAGATTCTCCAAAAGAACAAAAGAACACTGCTGAATTTGTAGAATGGATACTAACCATTGGGGATGGCTTAGTAGGAAATAAAGAAGATGAGGCCTGGGTAACCATCCCTGAAGACTTGCTTTTGCAGAAAGGAGAAAACCAAATGGAAACTATAGTCAACAGCACCTACCCTAACCTGCGGAGCAACTACACCAAACGAACATACTTGGAAGAAAGGGCCATCCTATGTCTGAGAAATGAAATGGTACACGAGATAAACTCCAACATCATGAGTCGAATACCTAGTGAAGAAATAACGTACCTAAGCTCAGATGCAGTATGCAAAGCCATGTCAAACAGTGAAGATGGAGATCATCTGTATCCAACAGAGTTCCTAAATAGCTTGAAATTCCCTGGAACACCAAACCATGAACTGTGTTTGAAAGTTGGCCTGCCAATAATGTTGCTAACAAACATAAATCAAAGTGTAGGCCTATGCAATGGCACAAAACTAACTATAACACAACTAGGGAAGTGGTTCATCGAAGCATAGATCATAATAGGGAAAAATATTGGAAATAAGGTCTACATTCCACGAATCATCATGTCATCGAGTGAATCGAAATGGCCATTTGTATTGAAAAGGAGGCAATATCCAATATTAGTGTGTTTCACAATGACAGTAAACAAGAGTCAAGGACAATCGCTACAAAATATTGGACTCTATTTGTTGGGTCACGGGTAGGCTACGATAGCTACAAACAAAAATTCTACCACGCAAACCAGGAAGCCATGCAAGTAGATGATCATAGATCGTTACCACCAGACGCGCAGAACAGCGGAAGAAGGATTGGAGCAGCCTGGTCCAACGAAGGGCGCGTCGATGTAGTGGTCGTAGTCGATCGTCTCCTCCAGTAACGTCTGTGGTTCCTTGTGAAGATCGCGGATCGTCCTCAAGCGCAACAATCGTAGTAGCGCCTCTACGGTATCCACACGTCCAGGGAAGGAACAACTGAACGTCGGTGTGCCAGCACCAAGTTGCACGGTGGAGCTCTCAGGAAGATGGCGGCTAGGGTTTTGGTGGTGTTTTCACCCGCCTTCCCAACAGCCTCATGCACCTCCTTATATAGTGCTCGTGACGGATCCAATCCAACACGCCATTTAATCGATTCGCATTGGTTTGTTCCAACCTGTTAAGTGTGTGACCCTATAGGTTCATGTGTAGTTCGGTTGTGACTGGAAACCATTTCCGATCACTAGTCGAAGCGACTCCTAGCGTAACATATCGATTCCGAATACACACAAATTATATCGGACGAACCTTAATGCAATATGATCTACGACTAGGTCCTCATCACTTACGACTAGGTCCTATCTTTATACGACCAGTTCGTATTTGGTCACGACCAGCTCGTAATTGCTTACGACCAGGTTACGACCACTCTGTGACTACGTTCGACCAGTCTACGACCAGCTTGTATCTGTATACGACCAGTCCGTAACTGTTCGAACTAAGCGACCTACTCGTGTATACTCCCTTTGCCTCACGATGTCTGGTCGAACTCCAGGTGAGATGTTGTGTCATCCATGGACTGTTCAATACTTTCTCGATCGAGTGTCAGATAACTTTACGTGGTCGAACACTTCGACTACTAGTGGCATGGCCATGCACTTTCTTTATCCGATCACAACGAGGGGCCCAAAGACATCTCTCCTGTTATGTTAGGAGGGGCAAATCCCATATACGACCAGTCACATTCCTCTCCATGTTTCAGAGCATACCCGAAAGCTACCTTTATAACTACCCAGTTACGGTGTAGCGTTTGGCAACCCCTAAGAGTGCTCTTACACATGTAGGAAACCATGCTGATCTCAGGTCTAAGGATTATACATCATCATTGCTTGAGACCAACTAACGACACATAGATTCATAACAATCTCAATAGTGTCTCAATGTGGGTCTTATCCAACATCATGTTCTCTAACATGTGTCCATATTATCGGTTTGATATCTCCATATCTATGACTTGTGAAACATAGTCATCAACCAATACATATGCTAGTCTATTCATATGTGTCCACATATGTTTACGACCAGGGATCGTGTAAGAATAATTATCGCAGGAATATAGAGTTTCACAACCAAGTCACATACTTGATAATAAATATTAACAATATTATTCTAGGAACAAGATAACACATTATCCAATGTCATGAACATAACGAAATATAATCATCTCTATGATTGCCTCTAGGGCATATTTCCAACAGTCTCCCACTTGCACTAGAGTCAATCATTTTAGGTATCTAATACCGATAGCTCTTGTGTGTGCCTCATGCTTTGGCTGTGTGAGAGGCTTTGTCAACGGATCAGCAACATTTAAATCCGTATGAACTTTGCATATCTTAATATCTCCTCTATCCACCAATCCGCGGATAAGATGATAACGCCTGAGTATGTGTTTGGACTTCTGATGGGATCTAGGCTCCTTAGCTTGAGCAATGGCTCCATTGTTGTCACAATAGAGATCCATTGGGCTCGAGGCACTCAGAACCATGCCTAATTCAGCAATGAAATTCCTTATCCAAACACCTTCTTTTGCAGCTTCAGAAGCCGCAATGTACTCAGCCTCTGTCGTGGAATCAGCAACCGTCTCTTGCTTGGAACTTTTCCAGCTCACTGCTCCTCCATTCAAAATGAATACAAAACCAGATTGCGAATGATAATCATCTCTGTCGATTTGAAAGCTCGCATCGGTGTAACCATTTACAACGAGCTCTTCATCACCGCCATAAACTAGGAACACATCCTTAGTCCTTCTTAAGTACTTAAGAATGTTTTTCACAGCTGTCCAGTGACCTTCACCGGGATCAGCTTGGTATCTGCTCGTAACACTTAGAGCATATGATACATCTGGTCGTGTACATGTCATGGCGTACATGATAGATCCAATGGCCGAAGCATATGTGTGAGACCAAGCGTTTATTAGGCTCATAATACTTAGTCATCCGATTGACCCTAGTATTATCAACCAAATAAACCCGGTCTCGAGAGATGTATACTTCCTGAATGCAAGATACATACCTCACAACAAAAGAATGTATCAATTCCATACAACACATAGAACATAAGCGACAAACCAGAAGTTAACATAATATGGAATAGATATTACAAAAGAGAGGCCCTTAGGCCAAAAAGCAGTAATTACAAAAGATAACAGCGGAAGCAAAAGTGCCATAAAGATGGCTATAACACAAAGCCAATCAGTGTGCCTTAACCCCTAGGCATCTGACCGGACCGCCAAGCTAGTCGTCGAAGAAACTGCAACACGTAGCACAAAAGAGAGGCTCTTGGAGCTCTCCTTCTTCCTCTGCAACAAAAGCCACAAAAATTACCACAACCACGGGCAGATGAGTACATAAAGTACTCCGCAAGACTTACGTGTGAGATAACAGAACTATAAATAGCTACATGCAAGCTTTATTTAAGTGGATGAGGCTTTGGACTCATTTTAGCATAAAGCAACATTTATTTGCAATAACATAATAGATTGAAAGCAATTTGACAAAGCATTTTTAATGGTTGAAATAACAACGCGATAATAACATAGTAACAACAACAAGAACAATCACGAAGTGACTAACCCAAGTCACCACAACAATAGCATGAACTCCCGCTCATACCAACCATGTCAAGTTTTAATTAAAGGTTGTAGTCTAGTCTTGAACGACCTTACCAAGCATGTCCATAACCTAGGATGAGGCTATTGAATAGTTTTATCCTGCGCAGGTGTACCACTTTGCACCCCACACGTCGACCGCCTTTCCTTTACGCACACTTCCGAAGGTGTGCTGCACAGCTAAGTCCTCTGAGACCTTTCCAAAGGATGAATGCTAATTACGAGCTGCACAACCCACGGGAGAAGGAGACATCACAACCTTCCCTAAAGCTAATGCTCCTCCCACACTATACATATACATTTGTTTTGAAAACACACCAACCGAGCTCGCTCATAATTAACACCTCCTAGAGTACTTAGTCAAGAGGGGTTCCATATGCCCTCAGCGTGGTTAGTACGCCAAATCGCTTAACTTAGTGACCCAAGTACTCGGTCCTTAGGGACCCGGCATACCACCACATCCAAAAACCGCACCATCCATCCAATATGCCCAAGTCTAAATCAATCTTTTATTTTCAGTTTTTGATTTTACAAATTAAACAAAGCACAAGTGCTGGACATATAGGAGTAATAATCATTTTGAGTGATCAAGACCATCGACTAAGTCGATGATCGCCCATTTCTACCGATAACTAAGCATGTCTAAGCAATTTACATCGAAACTACTAAGTGATAAGAGCTCATCCAACGAGCTCCCACCACAGCAAATAACCTAGGCTCATGGTAGTAGAGGATAAACAATTCCTACAGATCATGCAACTATAGGCTCGCTAGCGACATTTAACACAAAGTAGCATGCATACATAGAAGTAAAACAAAGTATTAAGCTTTAAAGTAATGGGACAATGATGGAAATGGTCAAACTGCTTGCCTTGTTGCTGGCCAAGTTGTGGCAGAGGGTCGCTCTCGGGATCACCACAAATGTCGAAACCTAACGGAAAAGATAAAAGAACCGATAAGAACGACGAAAGGCAACAAAGACAGCACAACAAACGAACTCCAAATGCCATGAAAATTTTACAGCAGCAAGACAATGATTTATCATGAATTTAGCAACAAGAACCAATTGATTTGGATTCTCAATGCAAAAGATATGATGAAATCAATTCTGCTCAGCCTATTAAAATACCAAACTGCACTATTCACTAATTTAATTATGAGGCAACATTTTCTAGAACAGCAGCGAAGCTGAAATTTTACTGTAAAACCAGCACCTCATGAGATGAATAACACAATTGAGTTCACCTCATTTGGAGCTATATTGCACTTTCTATAATCTTTCAAAAACAAGAACTTGAACAAAATTATAATGCACAAGTCCTCATTTTTATAACAGCAACAAGCTCAAAACTAATTTTCACAGTGAGTTCATTAAGAGAAGAAACCAACAAAGTTGGTCTCACCCAAAAATAAACTATAGAGCATTAGTTATGTATTTTACAAGTTAAGCATCAATTTGAGTGTATATTCTAAAGATGGTTTTAAAATCTAATGGCAACTGTGCTCTGAAGCTGAACTCAACTTACAATCATTTTTGGATTAAAGTCAAGTTCAATACAGAGCTAACACAATTTGAAAGACCTCAAAAGGATTCAAAACGAAGAAGATATGAAATTCTAAAGTCTATACCATATTTCAGTTTAACTAAGACCTCACTGGAATTTCTAAAACCCATAAGGGCATGGGAGGACGTGAGCCACAGATCATAAATCCAACGGCTCAAGACCTCCAGGAGAACATCACACACGCGCACGTGAAGGTCCAGAGGTCCTGGACCTCTTAGCAACTCATATGCGCGAGGTGAGGGGGAGGTCGTGACCGTAGATGCGAAATCCAACGGACCACAACACAGGAAGGAGGTCCGGAACGGACCAGATCTAAAGGGGAGGTCATGAACGGTTGAGATCTTCCAAAGGAAGGTCCAAACTATCAAGATCTCCCTGAGGAAAATCTACATCGCCGAGGACCTCACAGGGAGGTCTGGGCCACGGTCCAGATGTTCAAGGGAGGTCCTCGATGGTTCAGATCGTCCGAGGGAGGACCTTGACGGTCAAGATCTACCCGGGAGGTCATGAGCAGTGTGAGATAACCTAGGGAGGTCCTAAGGGAGGTCTAACGCCACGAGACCTCCGTGGAGGTCTGGCGGCCACGATTGCGCCGAGGTCTTGGGCGCTCGACGATCTCCTCGGAGGAGGTCTGGACGCCCTGCACTCCAACGCCACGAGCTTTGGACATGAGATAAATGCGCAGACCACGAGGAGGTCCGCGAGGGGTTTTAATGCGCGCAAAGGGACAGGGTTAATGGCGGTTAAGACACCAATGATTGCGATGATTGGGCATTTAAAGCGGTGAATTTATGTCCTAAAAACGACAATGACACGCCGGGACGTCCGACAAAATCCCGGCGTGAAGAAGTGATCTCGCCGCGATGTAGAGCTCGCGGTGAGGTCAATGATACCACCGAGTGCACAATAACGTTGCGCACCAGTGGACCTCCTCGGCGGCGACGGCGGCTTTGAACGCCGGCGAGCGGAGGGCAAAGATGACCAAAGACGGCCAAACACGAAAATGCAAAAGCGACTCCGCGCAACATTCAAGCGTGCCAAGAAAAGCTCCGCAAAATCATTCATGCGGGTGCGGCAACTAAAGGACTAACGGGGAGGTACACGGAGGTCCTAAGGTCTTTGGGAGGTCGTGGAGGTGATGACCGGAGTTGGGGAAGACAATGAAGCTTCACCGCCAAGACACCGGCTCCAGCTCAGCTTTGTCCTCCTCTGAAAAGTGCCCAAACAACTAAGTCAGGGATAACTTCCAAGAGGTGTTGGGAGCAAAAGCGAACAAGGGTTTGAAAAGGAAGCCATTGGATCTTCTTGTGCCACTGAGGAGCTCCAAGGACTCAACAATGGCAGCCACCAGTGAGGAAGTGAGTGAGGAGGAGCTCGGCCACGCACAAGTGCAAGACCGAGATCAATTGTGTGTAAAGGAAGCCAAGGAGGCTCCCAAAGGATACTTATAGCCCGAGGTGATGGTGATGAGCTGGGCTGAGCTCCATGGTGAGCTTAGCCCACTGGTTGGTCCATGGGTGGACAAGACATAAAGGTTGACAAGAGGCGGTGTGTCTTGACTGATAAGTGAAAGTCGACTGCATTAAATCTTGGTCAACAAAGAGTCATTGAAAGGACACAAATGGACAAGTGGACATTAACTCCACCTGCCGAGCACGCATGCGCGCAGAGGAAGGAGAAGAACAGGAGGTCCTTATGACCGTTGGATAAGACACAGGGAGGTCCTAACCATCGGATCTCATTTTGAACCGTTATGTTTTAAGTGGTGGGAGGAGGTCCCAGCCACCCGATCAAGGATGGGAGGTCGTGGCCCTCCGATTTCATGTAATCGCAGCAACGACGTGAGGAAAAGGGACAGAGGTCCAAGGCGTTGGATCTCCATCCAGCAGTCAAGGACCTCGGTGAGGACTTAACGCACGCGATCAAAAGACATGAGGGAGGTCATGGCCTTTGGATTTAAATCCAAGGGCACACAATGACCGGGAGGTCTCGATATGATGCGCAGCAGCAAGGGAGGTCGGGACCGTTAGATTTAGATCTAAGGGTTCGATCAAAAGAGGTGGAGGTCTGAGCTTGCATACGCACAAGGGAGGTCATGGCCTTTAGATTTAGATCTAAGGCTACGATCTCACGTCTTGTTGGGAGGTCAGTGCGCATGAGACAAAAAGGAGGTCGTGACCGTAGATTTTAATCTAACGGTGCACAACAAAAGATGGGGGAGGTTGTGAGTGCTTGATAACACGGGGAGGTCGTGAGCTGTTGGATCTGATCCAACGGCTACGACCTTGGTTAGGTGGGAGGTTTGTTTAGTTTAGGTTGAGAGGAGGAGGTCAGGGCCATGGATCTTGGATCCAAGGGCTATGACCTCACGTAGGTGGGATGACTTTGTCGAGTATGTTGAGGAGGAGGTCGTGGTCATTGGATTTGTTCCAACGGCTCGACCTCAACAAATGGGATGACCTCGCATGATGGTTTAACACTCGAGGAGGTCTTTGAGGTTTAACACCGGGGAGGTCATGACCAGTTGATCACGGATCCAACGGCAATGACCTCATGAGGTGGGAGGTCCTCGCGGTGTTGATCATGGAGGAGGTCGTGGTGTTGGATGTAAATCCAATGGCTGCGACTGATCAAAATGGAGATGAGGTCTGGCACGAGGTGCAGAACACGGTTGAATGGACCAACTTTGAATATAGCTAGCCCAAGGAACAGTGTAGGCTTTTAAAATTTAGTTTTTAACAGCTGAAACTTAGCAGAATTATTTGAGATAGCAAATGAACTCCAAATTTGATGAAATTTTAACTGGAGCTTGCTGACAATGAGATCAACCTTGCATAAAATTTCCAGAGGTTATTATGCAATGCATTTTCTCAGGAAATTCATGAAGGTTGTTTAAAGGATTGTTTTGCCTCCAAAATTATCAACAAGTGTTATAACTCATGATATTTTTCAGAAGGGGTCCCATATCAATTTTTTGGGACCAAGGAAAATATATTCCAAATGTTTGGCACAAGATTTAAGATAATTGGAAAATGAGTTTGATTTTTGGTCAACAAGAGCTTTGTGTTTTGGATTACACAACTCTTGGACAAAAATCACATGAGATTTTAGGGTTTTTCAAGATGTGAGAAAAGTTTTAATTTCTACACATATAATTATACTTGATTAACCCTAATTATACATTTGGGATGTTACAAAATCTCTCCCCTTACAGTAAATCTCGTCCCGAGATTTGGCTCACTTGGTAAAGAAAGATGGATAGTCCGCATGCAGCGATCTTCTCTTTCCCAAGTAGCCTCATCCTCGAAATGGTTTGACCACGAACTTTAAGGAACTTGATGGTCTTATTCCTTGTCCTTCGCTCGGACTCATCGAGCACGCCAACAGGTGCTCGCGATAGGTCAAATCTTCCCGACATCGAGAGTTTCCAACGGAGCTTCCTCGCTTGGAACACGGAGGCACTTCTTAAGCCGGGACACATGAAAACATCATGTACCCCTCAAGTGCAGCCGGCAACTCTAACTTATAGGCAACAGCTCCTTCTTCTCGATAACGCCGTAGGGACCGACATATCGAGGAGCCAACTTGCCCTTGACGCCTAAACGTTGATGGCCCTTCAAAGGAGAGACTTTGAGATAAACAAAGTCATTAGGCTCAAAACGTAACTCACGCCGACGGCGGTCCGCATAGCTCTTTTGCTCGATTGAGCTGCGCGCAAACGCCACGAATAAGCCGGACTTGGCGCCGCCTCATTGATTGAGTCCGCCAAAGAGAGGTCTCTCACCGTCTCTCACCAGTTCAACGGGTCCTACACTTTCTCCGCATAAGGCCTCAAATGGTGCCATGCCGAGACCGCCTCGAAGTCGTTGTTATAAGAAAACTTCGGCGAATGGCAAGCATTTCTCCCAATGCTTCCCATATGAAAGGACACAAGCACGAAGCATGTCTTCCAAAACTTGGTTGACCTCTCGGTCGACCATCGCTTTGAGGATGATATGCCGTTTGAAAAGCAAGACGAGTGCCCATAGCCTCTTGCAAGCTATGCCAAAACGAGGCGTGAAAAGGGATCCACGATCCGACACAATTGTCTTCGCACACCGTGCAAACTCACGATCTGGGCGATATAGAGTTCCGCCAAAAGACCTACCCAAGTTCGGTCTTGACGGAAAGGAAATGTGCCACCTTAGTCAATCGATCGATGACGACCCAAATGGCATCATTCTTCTTGGGGCGTGGGTAGACCGTGATGAAATCCATTCCGATCGAATCCCACTTCCACTCGAGAATTGGCAAAGGTCAAGCGATCCAACAGACGCCGATGCTCGGCCTTGACACGACGACACACGTCGCTCTCGAAACGAACTTCGCATCTCCCTCTTCATTCGGGTCCACCAAAATCTCTGGCGGAGATCTTGATACATCTTTGTGGCCCCGGATGAATGGATAAAGGCGAAACATGGGCTTCATGGAGGATTAAATTCGCAACTCCATGTCCTTTGGAACCACAAAGGCGTTGCAACCTCACGACGCCATGCTCATCCTCAGAGAAGCACTGGTCGGTCCGTTCTTGACATTTGCCTTAATGTGGCTCACTCCAACATCCGACTGCTGGGCGGACTTGATCCGATCCACCAAGGTTGGTTGCACAACCATGGCAGCGAGAGAACCATGCTCAACTATCTCCAAGTTGAGACGCTGGAATGCCTCGAGAAGAGAGGGCGAATGCTCCTTGAGCACTAAGGCATTACAATGCGCTTTGCGACTAAGCGCATCGGCAACGACATTAGCCTTGCCCGGATGGTAGTGAATACCCATATCATAATCCTTGATCAACTCCAACCATCTCCTTTGCCTGAGGTTCAGGTCAGGTTGGGTGAACAAGTACTTGAGGCTCTTGTGATCCGAATACACTTCACAACGATTACCGATTAGGTAATGTCGCCAAATCTTAAGTGCATGAATCACAGCAGCCAACTCCAAATCATGAGTAGGGTAGTTGAGTTCATGAGGTCTCAATTGCCTTGATGCATAGGCCACTACCTTGCCTTCTTGCATAAGGACACAACCGAGGCCTCGACGAGAAGCATCGCAAAAGATATCGAAGCTGCGATGGATATCAGGAAGAACAAGAATGGGAGCGGTGGTCAAACGCTTCTTGAGTATATGGAAACTTGCCATGCAAGCATCAGACCACAAGAACTTCTTGTCCTTCTTGAGCAACTCCGTCATCGGCCATGATCTTGGAGAAGTTCTCGATAAAGCGGCGATAATATCCCGCTAAACCAAGAAAACTCCGCGCCGGTGACCGGTGGGCGGACTCCATGAAAGAACATCGGTGACCTTGTTAGGATCAACACTCGCCTCCCATGAAAGAATATGGCCTAAGAAAGCCACTTCCTTCAACGGTAATGCACACTTGTCAACTTGGCAGACAAATTGGTGCTCACGTAGCTTGCCTAACACAAGCTTCAGATGCTTGGCATGTTCCTCATCGTTTTGGAATAGATAAGAATATCATCGATGAAGACCACGACAAACTTATCCAAATACTCCATGAATACCGAATTCATGAGGTTCATGAACAAGGCAGAGCATTGGTTGTTTAACGACATGACAAAGGTACTCATACAAGCCGTGAAGCGAGTAGAGAACGCCGTTTTGGAATATCCTCGGGCGAATCCGAACTCGATGATATCCCACTCTCAAATCAATCTTGGAGAAAACTCGAGCTCCGCTTAATTGATCGAAGAGATCGTCGATGCGGGCAATGGATACTTATTCTTTACCGTCACTTCATTAAGTGGGCGATAATCGACGACATGCGTAAAATGCAAACCGTCCTTCTTCTTTACGAAGATTGCCGGACAACCCCAAGGAGATGAGCTAGGCGGATGAAACCCTTCTCTTGCAGCTCACTTAATCGCTTCTTCAATTCTACCAACTCGCTCGGTGGCATCCGATAAGGCCTCTTTGAGATAGGGGCGGTACCAGAGCCAACTCAATGACAAACTCGAGGTCTCGAACGGGTGGCATTCCCGAAGATTCATGGAAAGACATCAACAAAGTCACAAACTGTTGGGACTTCGCTAATATCTAGAGCGGCTTCGCTTCAAGCGCCAAGAGATGCGGATCTAGCGACTTCGAAAAGCTTAACCCGCCACCGGAGGGACTAGATAGAGATGAGCTTCTGGCGCAATCGATTTGCCCCATGTGCCGGGACAACCAATCCATGCCAAGAATCACATCAAGACTCGCTGAATGGAGAAGGATAAGGTTTGCTAAGAAACCCACGCTTCGATCTCGATAGGGACATCCCTACACTCGATTCGCTCTCAACTCCGAACCAGAGAGCGAATGAGTAGCGGACCGACAATGGAGAGAAAAGAAGCTCTCCGATAGCAGAAAAGACTCGTAAACAAATGAATGAGATGCTCTGAATCAAACAAAACAAGAGCGGGATGAGAGTTAACGAAAGTGTACCTAGCACGGCGCCGGGTGCCTCCTCGAGCCTCCTCTGTGGTGATGGCGTTGACGCGACCACTACCCACGCCTTGGGTAGCCGGATGATCTTCGGTCCCGAGCCGCACCACCTCCTAGCTCGCGGCCTCCATTAGGACGAGGGGTCGCCTGCCTTCTTAGGGCATTGGTTCGCATAATGCCCTTTCCGTTGCATGAGAAACATGTGACCCGGCAGCTGGTTGCGGGGCCGCTCTGTGACTCGCAGTGCACATGATCGAGACACGGCCATGCGAAGGACGAGGAACAGGCGGTGATCTCGGGGCGCCAAGAGTGAGAGTGGTACCTCGAGACCGCCTCAAGCGGGACGGAAGAACTGGTCTGGATGACTTATGGGCCTCCACTTGCGCTTGCAAGAGTCCATAAGCTCGAGCCGCATGCTCACGACAATGGCCTTGTCGACCAAGGTCTGAAAATCAGAAAGTCGACAATGGATAGCTTGTCCTTCAGCTCCTCGGACAAGCCACGCTGAACTTGGCCTCCTTAGCCATATCAAGGCCACATCCTCGGAGCATAACGAGCTAGATGGTTGAACTCAGAGACATACTCTATGATCGAAGCTCGCCCTTGCTTGAGCGAAGAAACTCCCGCTTCTTGATCTCCATCAAGCCGGCAGGATGTGAGCCCGACGGAAGGCAAGACGAAACTCCTCCCAAGAGACGGTGTGATCCACGGGCTGCATGGCGAGAAAGCTCTCCCACCATGACAAAGCTGCACCTCCACCAAGGTGCGATGCGAACAGCGCCTTCTCGTGTTCTCACATCACTGCGCGATGCGAGCTTCGCTCCACCAGACGGCCAATCGTCTGCGATCCAACGGGTCCTCGGGCCGAAAAGGTAGGGGCTGAGTACGAAGAAACTCCGCGAGTCCTCCACGGTGATGGGCGTTCCTCGCCCGATCCCGAAGCTCCGGTAAGTGCAGTGGTGTTGCGCGATGACGCCCAAGAGAACTCTCTCACATCCGCGGTTGCGCCGATCCAAGAAGAACCTCGGCCATGGTCGGAGGAGGAGGAAGCTCCTCGTCCGGACCAGCTGACTGGCCTTGGCCGCTACGAGTGCGTCCGGCCATCCTGTTACAATGAAATTTGGTTAGCAACTAGACCCGAAAACAAAGCCTTAAAGAAAGCAAAAGCGATCGACTAGGGGAATGGAATATCACCCCAAACGAAAGCCAAAAATCAGCGGTTATTTAAATTTTAAAAAGCTTCTAAAAGACTCTAAAAACAGCCAAGAAACACCAAAAGCAAGGCTCAACTTCTCAACTCAACTAACCCGTATTGAATGAACGAGTAATTGGTCGAGAAGATCAAAAATCAGATTGTAAGATGAGATCTAAAACTATTAGAGAGCAAGGTTAATGCAGCGAAATAAGTGTTAGATACTTAGCTAACTAGTATCACATCTTACCCTTTTATTCCCACAAGTTTTAGTTGATTAACCTCTCATTATCTATCCTAATTAGACACCTTTGAGACTGCTGTCCGGAAATTTGATGCTTGCTGTCCGTGTTTAGATCCAAGCTCCTTGTCTAATCACCGACTCGTAACTTCAAAACCTTGTAGTGGGCAGCTCACACTTCAATTTGCCAATCTCATTGGTTCTCCCAAAACCCAAAGGTTAATCGATAACAACTATTTTGTAGAAGGAAGAGAGGAAAACAACTTTAAAACTCAAATTAGAGTGGGATGAGAAGAGAAAGCTAAGATAGGTAAGGAATAAAATCCGAGAATTTACCTAAGCTTTCAAAACTCATTTGATGCTTTGAAAATAGGTTTTCAAAATATCCTAAAGGCGACTAAGCTTGCGTTACTACGGTCGAATGGCTCGATACCAACTTTTAGAGACTCGACGCTTATTAGGCTCATAATACTTAGTCATCCGATTGACCCTAGTATTATCAACCAAATAAACCCGGTCTCGAGAGATGTATACTTCCTGAATGCAAGATACATACCTCATAACAAAAGAATGTATCAATTCCATACAACACATAGGACATAAGCAACAAACCAGAAGTTAACATAATATGGAATAGATATTACAAAAGAGAGGCCCTTAGGCCAAATAGCAATAATTACAAAAGATAACAGCGAAGCAAAAGTGCCATAAAGATGGCTATAACACAAAGCCAATCAAGGTGCCTTAACCCCTAGGCATCTCGACCGACCGCCAAGCTAGTCGTCAAGAAATCGCAACACGTAGCACAAAAGAGAGGCTCTTGGAGCTCTCCTTCTTCCTCTGCAACAAAAGCCACAAAAATTGCCACAACCACGGGCATATGAGTACATAAAGTACTCCGCAAGACTTACGTGTGAGATAACAGAACTATAAATAGCTACATGCAAGCTTTATTTAAGTGGATGAGGCTTTGGACTCATTTTAGCATAAAGCAACATTTATTTGCAATAACATAATAGATTGAAAGCAATTTGACAAAGCATTTTTAATGGTTGAAATAACAACGCGATAATAACATAGTAACAACAACAAGAACAATCCTGGAAGTGACTAACCCAAGTCACCACAACAATAGCATGAACTCCCGCTCATACCAACCATGTCAAGTTTTAATTAAAGGTTGTAGTCTAGTCTTGAACGACCTTACCAAGCATGTCCATAACCTAGGGCGAGGCTATTCAATAGTTTTATCCTGCAGGTGTACCACTGCACCCACACGCCGACCGCCTTTCCTTTACGCACACTTCCGAAGGTGTGCCGCACGGCTAAGTCCTACGAGACCTTTCCAAAGGATGAATGCTAATTACGAGCTGCACAACCCACGGGAGAAGGAGACATCACAACCTTCCCGAAAGCTAATGCTCCTCCCACACTATACATATACATTTGTTTTGAAAACACACCAACCGAGCTCGCTCATAATTAACACCTCCTAGAGTACTTAGTCAAGAGGGTTCCATATGCCTCGCGTGGTTAGTACGCTAAATCGCTGGCTTAGTGACCCAAGTACTCGGTCCTTAGGGACCTGCATACCACCACATCCAAAAACCGCACCATCCATCCAATATGCCCAAGTCTAAATCAATCTTTTATTTTCAGTTTTTGATTTTACAATTAAACAAAGCACAAGTGCTGGACATATAGGAGTAATAATCATTTTGAGTGATCAAGACCATCGACTAAGTCGATGATCGCCCATTTCTACCGATAACTAAGCATGTCTAAGCAATTTACATCGAAACTACTAAGTGATAAGAGCTCATCCAACGAGCTCCCACCACAGCAAATAACCTAGGCTCATGGTAGTAGAGGATAAACAATTCCTACAGATCATGCAACTATAGGCTCGCTAGCTTACATTTAACACAAAGTAGCATGCATACATAGAAGTAAAACAAAGTATTAAGCTTTAAAGTAATGGGACAATGATGGAAATGGTCAAACTGCTTGCCTTGTTGCTGGCCAAGTTGTGGCAGAGGGTCGCTCTCGGGATCACCACAAATGTCGAAACCTAACGGAAAAGCGATAAAGAACCGATAAGAACGACGAAAGGCAACAAAGACAGCACAACAAACGAACTCCAAATGCCATGAAAATTTTACAGCAGCAAGACAATGATTTATCATGAATTTAGCAACAAGAACCAATTGATTTGGATTCTCAATGCAAAAGATATGATGAAATCAATTCTGCTCAGCCTATTAAAATACCAAACTGCACTATTCACTAATTTAATTATGAGGCAACATTTTCTAGAACAGCAGCGAAGCTGAAATTTTTACTGTAAAACCAGCACCTCATGAGATGAATAACACAATTGAGTTCACCTCATTTGGAGCTATATTGCACTTTCTATAATCTTTCAAAAACAAGAACTTGAACAAAATTATAATGCACAAGTCCTCATTTTTATAACAGCAACAAGCTCAAAACTAATTTTCACAGTGAGTTCATTAAGAGAAGAAACCAACAAAGTTGGTCTCACCCAAAAATAAACTATAGAGCATTAGTTATGTATTTTACAAGTTAAGCATCAATTTGAGTGTATATTCTAAAGATGGTTTTAAAATCTAATGGCAATCTGTAGCTCAAGCTGAACTCAACTTACAATCATTTTTGGATTAAAGTCAAGTTCAATACAGAGCTAACACAATTTGAAAGACCTCAAAAGGATTCAAAACGAAGAAGATATGAAATTCTAAAGTCTATACCATATTTCAGTTTAACTAAGACCTCACTGGAATTTCTAAAACCCATAAGGGCATGGGAGGACGTGAGCCACGATCATAAATCCAACGGCTCAAGACCTCCAGAGAACATCACACACGCAAGACGTGAAGGTCCAGAGGTCCCGGACCTCTTAGCAACTCATATGCGCGAGGTGAGGGGAGGTCGTGGACCGTGAGATGCAAATCCAACGGACCACAACACAGAAGGAGGTCCGAACGGACCAGATCTAAAGGGAGGTCATGAACGGTTGAGATCTTCCAAAGGAAGGTCCAAACTATCAAGATCTCCCCGAGGAAAATCTACATCGCCGACCTCACAGGGAGGTCCCGGACGGTCCAGATGTTCCAAGGAGGTCCTCGATGGTTCAGATCGTCCGAGGGAGGACCTTGACGGTCAAGATCTACCCAGGGAGGTCATGAACTACCGAGATAACCTAGGGAGGTCCTAAGGGAGGTCTAACGTCCACTGCACCTCCGTGGAGGTCTGGACGGCCACGATTGCGCGAGGGAGGTCTTGGGCGCTCGGATCTCCTCGGAGGAGGTCCGACGCCCTGCACCCAACGCCGCACGAGCTTTGGACATGAGATAAATGCGCGCAGGACCACGAGGAGGTCCGCGCCGAGGGTTTTAATGCGCGCAAAGGGACAGGGTTAATGGCGCTTAAGACACCAATGATTGCGATGATTGGGCATTTAAACGGTGAATTTATGTCCTAAAACGACAATGACACGCCGGGACGTCCGACAAAATCCCGAAGCGTGAAGAAGTGATCTCGCCGGCAGGTAGAGCTCGCCGGTGAGGTCAATGATACCACCGAGTGCACAATAACGCTTGCGCACCAAGTGGACCTCCTCTCGGCGGCGACGGCTTTGAACGCCGGCGAGCCGAGAGGGCAAAGATGACCAAAGACGCCCAAACACAAAATGCAAAAAGCAGCTCACAAGCAACATTCAAGCGTGCAAGAAAAGCTCCGCAAAAATCATTCATATGGGTGCCAAGAACTAAAGGACTAACAGGAGGTACCGGAGGTCCTAAGGTGCCGGGAGGTCGTGGAGGTGATGACCGGAGTTGGGGAAGACAATGAAGCTTCACCGCCCAAGACACCACTCGGCTCCAGCTTTGTCCTCCTCAAAAGTGCCCAAACAACTAAGTCAGGATAACTTCCAAGAGGTGTTGGGAGCAAAAGCGAACAAGGGTTTGAAAAGGAAGCCATCGATCTTCTTGTGCCACCGAGGAGCTCCAAGGACTCAACAATGGCAGCCACCAAAGAGGAAGTGAGTGAGGAGGAGCTCACCACGCACAAGTGCAAGACCGAGATCAATTGTGTGTAAAGGAAGCCAAGGAGGCTCCCAAAGGATACTTATAGCCCGAGGTGATGGTGATGAGTGGGGCTGAGCTCCATGGTGAGCTTAGCCCACGGGTTGGTCCATGGGTGGACAAGACATAAAGGTTGACAAGGGGGCAGGTCTTGTCTTGACTGAGAAGTGAAAGTCGACCAGCATTAAATGCGGGTCAGCAAAGAGTGATGAAAGGACACAGTGGACAGGCTGGACATTAACTCCACCGCTCAGAGCACGCATGCGCGCCAGAGGAAGGAGAAGAACAGGGGAGGTCCTTATGACCGTTGGATAAGACCTGGGGAGGTCCTAACCATCGGATCTCATTTTCGAACCGTTATGTTTTAAGTGGCTGGGAGGAGGTCCCAGCCACCCGATCAAGGATGGGGAGGTCGTGGCCCTCCGATTTCCTTAATCGCGAAAACGCACGTGAGGAAAAGGGACAGGAGGTCCAAAGCGTTGGATCTCCATCCAACGGTGCGGACCTCCAGTGAGGACTTAACCGCACGCGATCAAAAGACATGAGGGGAGGTCATGGCCTTTGGATTTAAATCCAAGGGCACACAATGACCGGGGAGGTCTGATATGATGCGCAACAGGCAAGGGAGGTCAGGACCGTTAGATTTAGATCTAAGGGTTCCGATCAAAAGAGGTGGAGGTCCTGAGCTTGCGCAACGCACAAGGGAGGTCATGGCCTTTAGATTTAGATCTAAGGGCTACGATCTCACGTCTTGCCGGGAGGTCTCAAAAGCATGAGACAAGGAGGTCGTGACCGTAGATTTTAATCTAACGGTGCACAACCAAAAGATGGGGGAGGTTGTGAGTGCTTGATAACACGGGAGGTCGTGAGCTGTTGGATCTGATCCAACGGCTACGACCTTGGTTAGGTGGGAGGTTTGTTTAGTTTAGGTTGAGAGGAGGAGGTCAGGGCCATGGATCTTGGATCCAAGGGCTATGACCTCACGTAGGTGGGATGACCTGACTGAGTATGTTGAGGAGGAGGTCGTGGCTGTTGGATTTGTTCCAACGGCTACGACCTCAACAAGGTGGGATGACCTCGCTGCGATGGTTTAACAGCTCGAGGAGGTCTTTGAGGTTTAACACCCAGGGGAGGTCATGACCGTTGATCACGGGTCCAACGGCAATGACCTCATGAGGTGGGAGGTCCTCGCGGTGTTGACCGTGGAGGAGGTCGTGGCTGTTGGATGTAAATCCAACGGCTGCGACCTAATCAAGGTGGAGATGAGGTCTGCTGAGGTGCAGACACGGTTGGGCTGGACCAACTTTGAATATGGCTAGCCCAAGGAACAAAGTAGGCTTTTAAATTTAGTTTTTAACAATTGAAACTTAGCAGAATTATTTGAGATTGCAAATGAACTCCAAATTTGATGAAATTTTAACTGGAGCTTGCTGACAATGAGATCAACCTTGCATAAAATTTCCAGAGGTTATTATGCAATGCATTTTTCTCAGGAAATTCATGAAGGTTGTTTAAAGGATTGTTTTGCCTCCAAAAATTATCAACAAGTGTTATAACTCATGATATTTTTCAGAAGGGGTCCGATATCAATTTTTTTGGGACCAAGGAAAATATATTCCAAATGTTTGGCACAAGATTTAAGATAATTGGAAAATGAGTTTGATTTTTGGTCAACAAGAGCTTTGTGTTTTTGGATTACACAACTCTTGGACAAAAATCACATGAGATTTTAGGGTTTTTCAGGATGTGAGAAAAAGTTTTAATTTCTACACATATAATTATACTTGATTAACCCTAATTATACATTTGGGATGTTACAATATGGAATATCACTCATTTTGTCTCGCTCATCGCTGGTCGAGGACACCGATTCTTACTAAGATTAATGCCATGTGCCATGGGCAAGAATCCTCTCTTGAATTTTGCATGTTGAATCGATTCAACACTTTGTCTATGTACATTTCTGGCTTAATCCAATTAGCCTCTTAGATCTATCTCTATAGATCCTTATTCCCAAGATATATGTCATCTCCTAAATCTTTCATTGAGAAACTTTTTCTTAATGAAGATTTAACAATTCTAGCATTGGAATGTCATTTCCGACCAAAGTATGTCATCTACATACAAGATCGTAATAACAAGTGCGCTCCCACTAACCTTCATGTAAACACAAGGTTCTTCTTTGTTCTTGACGAAACCTAACCTTTTGATCTCCTCATCAAAACGTATATTCCAACTCCGAGATGCTTGTTTCAACCCATAAATGGACTTTTGAAGTTTGCATACTTTACTAGCATTGTTTGGATCGACAAAACCTTCAGGTTGTGTCATGTACACATCCTCATCTAGGTTTCCATTAAGGAAAGCTGTTTTGACATCCATTTGCCATATCTCATAGTCGAAATATGCAGCAATTGCTAGAATGATCCGAACAGATTTAAGCATCGCTACCGGTGAGAAAGTCTCATCGTAGTCAACTCCTTGAACTTGTCGAAAACCTTTTGCGACTAGTCGAGCCTTATGAATGTGAACATTTCCATCCATATCAATCTTTTTCTTATAGATCCATTTGCACTCAATGGTTTTGACACCATCAAGTGGATCGACCAGGTTCCAAACCTGATTTTCTCTCATGGAATCTATTTCAGATTTCATGGCTCCAAGCCATTTCTCAGAGTCTGGGTCCATCATCGCTTCCTCATAAGTCTTAGACTCACCATTATTCAATAATAATACGTCATGCCCATACCTTGTAGGCAATTAACGCGGCCTTTTAAATCTACGTGGGTCGGTGCCTTATCTACTGTGTTCAACAACAATTTGTTCATCCAAGAGAGGTTCAATAGGAGTTGAAACACTTTCGAGATGTTTCCGAATTTCTTCGAGTTGCACCTTTCTCCCATCGACTCCTTTTGAAAGAAACTCTTTCTCCAAAAGACACCATTTCGCAACAAAACTTTGTCTTCTTCCCGGTTGTAGAAATAATATCCTTTGGTTTCCTAGGATATCCTATAAAGAAGCATTTATCCGATTTGGGTGTGAGCTTATCGACGTCAAACGCTTAACATAGACATCACATCCCCAAATCCTTAGAAAAGACAAACTAGGACATTTCCCACCCACATCTCATATGGTGTCTTATCTATCGATTTAGATGGTACCTTATTTAAAATGAAAGCGGCGCTTTCTAGAGCATAACCCCAAAAATATAATGGCAGATCCGATTGGCTCATCATTGATCGAACCATATCCAACAAGGTCCTGTTATTCACGCTTCGGACACCCCATTCCATTGTGGAGTGCCGGTGGTGTAAGTCAGGAACAATTCCACATTGTTTCAAATGATTACCAAACTCATGGCTTATAAACTCACCTCCACGATCGATCGTAAAGATTTGATTGTCTTGCCAAGTTGATTCTCAGACTTCATTTTGGAACTCCTTGAACTTTTCAAAGGATTCCGACTTGTGCCTCATTAAGTAGATATATCCATATCTACTATAGTCATCGGTGAAAGTAATGAAGTCTCGAAAACCACCTCTAGTCGTCAGTACTTATTGGTCCACACACATCAAGATGTATGAGTGCTAATCGGTGGGACGCCCTTTCACTACGACCAAAGAAAGGTGTCTTGGTCATCTTACCGACTGTAAGACTCGCATGTTTCAAATGATTCCAAATCAAATGAGTTTAGAGTTCCATCATTATGGAGCTTTTTCATGCGTTTCTCACTTATGTGACCCAAACGACAATGCCAAATAAAAGTGGAATTTATTTCATTAGGCCGAAGCCTTTTCGTATTAATATTATAGACTGATGCATTATCAAGATTTAAAATAAACAACCCATTCAAAACAGGTGCATAGCCATAAAACACTTCATTCAAAAATATAGAACAACCATTGTTCTCTATAATGAATTTATAACCCTCTGTCATCAAACATGAGGCAGAGATAATGTTTCTACTAATGGCTGGAACGTAATAACAATTATTTAATTCCATAATAAATCCTGAAGGCAAAAGTAGTGGCATAGTCCCGACGGCTAATGCAAGCAACCTTTGCTTTATTCCCGATCGAAGATCCATCTCGCCTCTTGCAATGATCCTACTTCTTGTTAGACTCGATCGAATTGCAAATATGAGCAACCGATCCGGTATCAAATACCCATGAGTTAACGTAAGAGTCAACAAGAAAAATATCTATAACATTAATACCGTAGTGGAAGTTTTAGTCCCACCATTCCTTTTCGATCGGCCGGTATTTCTTGCGCCTCTTCCAAAGGCCTAGTTCTTTGCAAGAAAAGCATTCATTCTCTTGAGTCGGGCCGACTTAGTCTTGGGTTTAGGTTTGTCGGTTTGGATCTCATCCAAAACTTTAGCCTTGCCCTTTTCTTGACCCAAGTCTTAGCCTTCTTCTTGAAGCTTGTACTATTTTGCACCATCATCACATGATTGTTGCATTTCTTATCTTGCCCTCTCATTGTCTTAAGCATCATATGCGCTTCGGTGAGGTTCTTGTCTAAGCCGCTCATATGGAAGTTCAAAATGAATTGGCCATAACTTTCGTGAAGCGAAGCAAGAATCAAATCAGAGCCAATTCTTGGCTAAGTGGAAAACCAAGTTTTTCCAAGCTCTATGTGTAACCAACCATTTTGATTACATGAAGGCTCACCGGACCACCCTCAGCTAGCTTACATCCAAACAAGTTCTTTGAGATCTCAAATCTCTCCGTTCTTGCTTGTGTCTCAAACATGCCTTTGAGCGCTACGATCATATCGTAGGCCTCTATGTTCTCAAACTGCTTCTGAAGGTCTGAGTTCATAGCAACAAGCATGAGACAGCTAACATCAAGGGACTCATCACATGCCTTTTTATAGGCAGTTTTAATAGCAGCAGCAGCATTTTCTGTAGGCACGTCTGGAATTGGTTCTTCTAGAACATGTTCCTT
The DNA here is from genome assembly GCA_036346405.1 of Phyllostachys edulis. Classification (NCBI taxonomy): domain Eukaryota; kingdom Viridiplantae; phylum Streptophyta; class Magnoliopsida; order Poales; family Poaceae; genus Phyllostachys; species Phyllostachys edulis. The sequence goes on from CM070551.1 coordinate 84,254,244, forward strand.
TTTATCTTGCCTGAGAACAATTCTCAGGTTGTGGGACCAATCCGCAAAATTTGTTCCATTAAGTTTTTCCCTTTCAAGTATCGAACGCAAAGCAAAACTAAGACATATGTTCATTAAAGTAACTTCTATTAAACAATTTAATAAAGATACTCCCACTAAACACCATATCCCTCTTATGACATTTAATGATTCAAGATCCATAATCATTTAATCAACTAGTGAGCTTTGGCTTCACTGCTAGAAGACTAGTGAAAACGGTAAGCAACCTTTGCTAATCATATCAACTATATGACTCTTGTTGTTGGGCAAGATCATCAGATGCTTCTGAGACCCAACCTTTATGCCCCAAGGTCCACAACTGTTATGATAACCTTGTTAAGTTAAACCAATGCCGCGTGTAAGTGTCGACACAAACCCATCTAGTCAAGGAGAGTTAATGGCACTCTGCTTTGGCAAGACCTACCATTAAAATACATGACTTTGGATGGTGCAGCATGTTTGGGAGGGCATCAATTTAACTTAATATTAAGTGAGGGAATTTTACTTCTATCATGTTAAAAGCAATTAAAGCAAAATAACATGCATAGAAATAAATGAACAGGAATGTAAAGGCATTCACAGACAATCAAATTGCATTGTGATATAGCATGACCCTTCTTCATGGTAATCTCCATCGCCATGCATCCTGTTCACCATGTCTTCGAGTGGTGGACTCCTCCAAGCACTTCCACTAAGCCATTATTTCTAATAGCACTAGTAATGAACCACAAGGAGTAAAGAAGCATCACAAGTCGACACGCAGGCCGTTATACAATTATAGACAGCCTTGGGCTGCAATTAACATGACACGCAGGTCATGAATATTACAAGCATACATGCATCTCATACATGAAACAGTATGGGTCATACTATTCACATCAATCCCTACAAAAACAAGTTATGCACAAAATCCAATTCTAACGGACGACATGAGCACACACTACATATAGCGTGCGGTATGAATACCCAGCACGGCGGTCCCGCTAGCCGGTTAGCGGGCGGGTTCAAGGGCAAGGCTCGAAACTTTTTCCAAACATGAATCTTATTCACGATCCGAGCCTTGGAAATCATCGGGTTAATCAAATTAGCCCTATTCAACCAATCCGATCAATGCCTTGATACGACCACATCTGCAAAGATACTCCGATGGCGAATTCGACCGAGGAGTGATATGTAGTCCGGTTGTGGACAAGTGCAATAAACCTTCGGTCCTTATAGCTCATACCTCCTCGTAAACCCATCTACTACCACCGAGAAACCGATCGATCTTATCGACTAGGGTCTAGGTCGTTCCATCTATATGAACAGATCTAGGTTACCAAAATCGACCAGTAATAGACCCAATCTACTACTACCACATATCAAGTATATGCGATCGATCCAGATCAAAAACTACGCAGGATGGCTCTGCTACCACCAAGGGGTCACGGGTAGGCTACGATAGCTACAAACAAAAATTCTACCATGCAAACCAGAAGCCATGCAAGTAGATGATCATAGATCGTTACCACCAGACGCGCAGAACAGCGGAAGAAGGATTGGAGCAGCCTGGTCCAACGAAGGGCGCGTCGATGTAGTGGTCGTAGTCGATCGTCTCCTCCAGTAACGTCTGTGGTTCCTTGTGAAGATCGCGGATAGTCCTCAAGCGCAACAATCGTAGTAGCGCCTCTACGGTATCCACACGTCCAGGGAAGGAACAACCGAACGTCGGTGTGCCAGCACCAAGTCGCACGGTGGAGCTCTCAGGAAGATGGCGGCTAGGGTTTCGGTGGTGTTTTCACCCGCCTTCCCAACAGCCTCATGCACCTCCTTATATAGTGCTCGTGACGGATCCTATCCGAACACGTTTACGAATCGTATTCGTACTGGTTTGTTCCAACCCGTTAAGTGTGTGACCACAGAGGTTCATGTGTAGTTCGGTTGTGACTCGAAACCGCTTTCCGATCACTAGTCGAAGCGGCTCCTAGCGTAACATATCGATTCCGAATACACACAAATTATATCGGACGAACCTTAATGCAATATGATCTACGACTAGGTCCTCATCACTTACGACTAGGTCCTATCTTTATACGACCAGTTCAGATTTGGTCACGACCAGCTTCGTAATTGCTTATGACCAGAGTTACGACCACTCTGTGACTACGTTCGACCGATCTCGACCAGCTTGTATCTGTAGATACGACCAAATCCAGAATCGTTGAACTAAGCGACCTACTCGTGTATACTCCCTTTGCCTCACGATGTCTGGTCGAACTCCAGGTGAGATGTTGTGTCATCCATGGATTGTTCAATACTTTCTCAATCGAGTGTCAGATAACTTTACGTGGTCGAACACTTCGACTACTAGTGGCATGGCCATGCACTTTCTTTATCCGATCACAACGAGGGGCCCAGAGACATCTCTCCTGTTATGTTAGGAGGGGCAAATCCCATATACGACCAGTCACATTCCTCTCCATGTTTCAGAGCATACCCGAAAGCTACCTTTATAACTACCCGATTCATTTGTAGCGTTTGGCAACCCTAAGAGTGCTCTTACACATGTAGGAAACCATGCTGATCTCAGGTCTAAGGATTATACATCATCATTGCTTGAGACCAACTAACGACACATAGATTCATAACAATCTCAATAGTGTCTCAATGTGGGTCTTATCCAACATCATGTTCTCTAACATGTGTCCATATTATCGGTTTGATATCTCCATATCTATGACTTGTGAAACATAGTCATCAACCAATACATATGCTAGTCTATTCATATGTGTCCACATATGTTTACGACCAGGGATCGTGTAAGAATAATTATCGCAGGAATATAGAGTTTCACAACCAAGTCACATACTTGATAATAAATATTAACAATATTATTCTAGGAACAAGATAACACATTATCCAATGTCATGAACATAACGAAATATAATCATCTCTATGATTGCCTCTAGGCATATTTCCAACACTATTTACCAAAGCAAGTCTTCACACATGGCCAACTCTATGTAGCCAGATTATGCAGTCACAGCCAAAATGGACTCAAAATTCTAATCACGGATGAGGAATCTCCAGAAAATATTGTTGCAAAAAATATTGTGTACAAGGAAATCATTTAGTACACCACATTCTTTTAGTCCTCACAATGTTTATATTTCTTTTCATACCAATCTGTGCACAATTATTCTCAAAAAATAAATGTTAACCATATCAGTTTTGCATGCAAACGAGAGAAGGACAGCTAATTACCGAGTGTATGACAATGTCTTGCTACTCTTCATTTTGTATCTCTAATTCCTAAATAAGAAATGCACTTATTATTTATTAACAATCGAATCGGCAAGGGCATCAATGGGCATAGCAAAGACGTATTGATATAGGCTTGATCGAGTTAAAAAAGAATGAAAAAAATAGACTGCACGCACTTCATGAGCATTCAAGGAATAATCTACTAGAGATAAATATTGTACATATAAAGGAATAAGAGTATAAGACTGTCACACACTCACAAAAATACAAACTTTTTATAGCTAGAAGTCGATTCCCACTTCACAGGTGCATCAGATTTCAATTCTTCCTTGCATTTACAATTGCATGAGTGGCAGGCCTACAGATGATAACTTCCTTTCGCTATAACATACACCTAATGTAAATTTGGGGCAAATTTTATAACAGATGTAGGTCAGAGGCACATTTTCCTTAATGTCCTACAGGCTGCAGTAGTTAAGAAAAAACATAAAATTCATTATTCATTGAAGTATCACAGTTTTGTGCTAAGAAGGGGTTAGTATGGCACCCAATTGTTAGATTTATCTGTAGAAGTGGAGATCAAACAAGGATGACACCGCCGCACCACTAAACTCCAAGAGGAAGGTTTTACCAATTATAGGCAACATTTCTACGTGAGACAAATCATCAACATCTACTACCGCTCAAAGCTTACTACAAGACAAAGGCTTAAGGCAAAAATGAGTTATAACATAAACATCTCTTTTCATCAATCACCATCTCTACAATTTATCTCAAACAAACCCCCTCTACCTGCCGATTTAGATCCCCTAATCCATCTACACTACAAGAAAGAAACTAAAGCAAAATCTCACCGAGACAACCCTACCTATTCGGTCACAATCAAGGCAAAATCTCCTCTGCTCTACATGGGAATGTTCGGATCCGCTTACCATCTTCGTGTTAGTGGGGTCATCGTGTAGAGGGAGGACATGGAGGGAGCAGCGATGGCCGGGTGTGGAGGTGATTGCGCCCCTGGCGTGGAGGAAGGGCGTGACGCCGTTGGAGGGAGGGTGCGGAGGGAGGGGCGGCCGCCGGGCGTGGAGGCGAGGGCGCGGCATCAGGCGTGGAGGAAGGGCGCAACGCCGGTGGAGGGAGGGTGGGGAGGGAGGGGTGGCCGACTGGTGTGGAGGCAAGGGCACAGCGCTGGGCGTGGAGTCGAGGGATTTGGTCTGGTGGTCGGAGTGGGACTTAGGAATGGCTGAATGGGAGGCGTGGGAGGAGTGGGAGTGATGTGGCTATGGCGTGGGAGGTGTGGAGAGGAGGCCAGCAACTGGGCCGAGGTGGATGGGTTGATTCGTGAATGCCACGCTTGGGCTAGCGCTATTGAACGTGACAGGCATATATCATAAAAAATTCCATCAATTTTTGCTACGCCTCAACCTATATCACAAAAAAAAAAATTACGACCATTCAAGAATGCAAAAAAAAAACATACTGTTGTAGTCATTGCCACCATGCTTGCGAAGTCCATCACCAGAACCATTCAATAAGTGCAGCTCGCCATCTTCAGTTTGTGTTGGTGCACGAAGGAAATCAAACTGGGATTGGGGGAGAAGACGGAGGAAGGCAACATGAATGGATAGGAGTGAATGGATAAAGATGGCACTTAAGTAATTTGTAGCGATTGTAAGATTCAAAGCTATGTTTCCAAATTGCTGAAAATGTATTTTACTGCCTTTTATTACAAAGCATATGCAACTATAACTTTTTAAAAAACATATTTTACTACATTATATTACAAAAGCTTAAGTAACTATAGGTTTTTTCTCCATGCACGCATTTGACTCATGAGAATTTGATCCAACGTGCTTTTAGTAATACACATTGAAATGCATAGTTGTAGTTTTTTCCTCTGTACGCAGTTCATATTATTTTGCAAATACATCCAATATTCATCATAAACCTTATCTATTCATGTTTTTTTTTAAAAAAATTGCTAGCCTGTGTAGTGCATGGGCAAAAAATATTGTGTACAAGGAAATCATTTAGTACACCAAATTCTTTTAGTCCGCGAAGGAAATCAAACTGGGATTGGGGGAGAAGATGGAGGAAGGCAACATGAATGGATAGGAGTGAATGGATAAAGATGGCACTTAAGTAATTTGTAGCGATTGTAAGATTCAAAGCTACATTTCCAAACTACTAAAAACATATTTTACTCCCATTTATTACAAAGCATATGTAACTATAGCTTTTTAAAAAACATATTTTATTGCCTTATATTACAAAAGCTTAAGTAACTATAGGTTTTTTCTCCATGCACGCATTTGACTCATGAGAATTTGATCCAATGTGCTTTTAGTAATACACATTGAAATGCATGGTTGTATTTTTTTTCCTCTGTATGCAGTTCATATTATTATGCAAATACATCCAATATTCATCATAAACTTTATCTATTCATGTTTTTTTTTAAAAAAAAATTGCTAGCCCATGCAATGCATGGGCAAAAAATATTGTGTAAAAGGAAATCATTTAGTACACCACATTCTTTTAGTCCGGGAAGGAAATCAAACTGGGATAGGGGGAGAAGACGGAGGAATGCAACATGAATGGATATGAGTGAATGAATAAAGATGGCACTTAAGTAATTTGTAGCGATTGTAAGATTCAAAGCTACGTTTCCAAACTACTGAAAACGTATTTTACTCCCTTTTATTACAAAGCATATGTAACTATAGCTTTTTAAAAAACATATTTTACTGCCTTATATTACAAAGCTTAAGTAACTATAGCTTTTTTCTCCGTATGCAAGATTTGACTCATGAGAATTTGATCCAACGTGCTTTTAGTAATACACATTGAAATGCATAGTTGTAATTTTTTCCTCTCAGATGCGCTCATATTATTATGCTTGATACATCCAATATTCATCATAAACTTTATCTATTCATGTTTTTTTAAAAAATTGCTAGACCGTGCAGTGCACGGGTTGATGACTAGTTACAAGCAAATTAATAGGCCAATAAAATGCCTAACACTACTACCCACTATCCCTAAGAAATGCTCCACTAACCACATGTAACCTCCGACTAACTATCTTAATTCACTAACGCTACACTAACCACATGAAACGCCCTACATGCAAATAAATACTAATGCTACATGCAAAAACCAATTAAGTCAAGATTATAGCTAATAATTTCCCCCTAATCTTGATATGTCGACTCACCGTTGCAGATCGCCCGCAACCTCTTGCCACGCGCAACAGCTTTCTCCTTGTTGCCACACACAGTGGCTCCTCTTGCACGACTCATCACGCCATTAACGGTCTTCAACACTTATCTCGAAGAAGTTTTGCCTTCCTACTTGGCACGAGTTACCAACACAAGTTCCCTTTATGTGTCGTTGATTCCTTGCTCGCAGGTGCTTCTCTACCACGTGGTGCACTCCGCCTTGAGGGGCAGTACAATCGCCCTCACCACGTGATCACACCTGAGGGACAATACCTTCGCCCTTGCCATCAGTGACTATGAACATGGGCACCACCACAGCCCATGCATCTGACAGATCTTCTCTTTGGGACACAGAGATGGACAGTACATTCGCCCATCTTGCCTTGCCGGTTGACGACGACGTTCCTTAGTAGCAGGTATTTGGGAGACATGCTGCCACCACTCTTCACCACTAGCTCTTCTCTGCCACAACTTCGTCACTGGTGGTACAACTCACCGGGTGACTCTAACCTCCGATTCTTCTTGTGATGACGGCCTCCATGCCATCGTCGTTTGTCGATCTCATGCTGACCCGTTTCTTGATGGATTCGCACCACCTCACCTTGCCACCGCCAGCCTCCACCTTCGGTGGAAACTACCGTCGTCGGCCTACTTCGCGAAGATCATGTCGCCGCCACCGGTGCACACGTCACGTGCGATTTCCGCACACCGCGCTGGCCTCGCCAGGCCGCATGGACCTTCGTCGTCGTGCTCCTGAGTGCATGGTGCTGCAGATGGCTCATCGCTGGCACCTGTTCACCTTCGCCTAAATGTTTCAGCTCTCCTCACCGCGGAGCCGCATGCTCCACGCTGTACACTAGTTGTGCCGTCGCCTACGTGCGCCAGCACCCCTGCGTGGCACTGCATCGCCAGCTGGCCCTCGCATGCAAACACCCATGTACGCCTGCTCGCCCGCGTCATTGCGCGCCTCACACACACACACCCACGCTTGGCGCATCATTGGGCTGGCCGCTGCTGCACACGCCCGCACTCTGCGCACACCCGTGCCTGCAACCACCTGTCTTAGCACCCGCTCACACGTACTAGCTCTCGGCCGTGATGCTCATCGCCCTCGTAGCCACGGCCGTGCAACGCGCCCTGCGCCTCGTGCACCTCCGCACCTTGTGCCGCGCCCCGCTAGTCGCTGCGCCTTGCGCCACGCACGCCGAGCGCCACTACACCCAGAGCCACACCGTGCATGCCCTGGGCCGAGCCACCATTGCAAACACTGGGATCGAAGCTGCTTTGCGCTGCGCTATGCCGCTACCCGGCCGTCACCTCCGTGCAGCGCGCAAGACGTACCAATTGTTGGCCCAACTCAAGGATCAAACGCACACACCGTGGACGCAACACACGCGAACACTTTTGATCAACTCGGAGACACCCGAGAGTGTTGATGCTGCGTATTGCCGTACAACTTTTGTATTTTCTCCTCTTATTTATAGAGCCAAGGTGACCCCTTACATTACAAGCAAATTAATAGGCTAATAAAATGCCCGACACTGCTGCCCACTATCCCTAAGAAATGCACCATCAACCACATGTAACCTCCCACTAACTATTTTAATTCACTAACGCTCCACTAATCACATGAAACGCCCTATATGCAAATAAATACTAATGCTACATAAAACCAATTAAGTCAATATTATAGCTAACAAAGCGTGCAAATGCTTCGAGAATGTGCAACAGTGAACTACCTAGGTCTTGAAGCTTAACTCTGGTCTGCATGCATTGCTTTATCCGATCCGTTGTTGCATGCAGCCAGCAGCCATAAATTTCCTTGTCTCTCTGTCGGCATCACATCCTCATCCTGGGTAGGTTGCTGGCTGTAACTTTGTTTTCATTCCCGTTTTAGCTCAGGCCAGGCAGACGATCCAAGATACAATCAACGCATGTGTCAGCCACGCTTATCTTCCTTCTTGGAGATGGCCTCCTAGCCTGGCCTGCTTTATCGGTTTCTTTCTATTTTTATATAAAAAACTAAGAGACGTGGGGTTCAAGACTCAATAGAGGAACTTGATAATACTACGATCATTCCATCAATTCTGTAATATCCTTATTGTATTCTTATTTATTCATTGTGCCCTATCGAGCTCTCATATCATAGCATTGTTCCCTATCGAGCTTATCCGGAGAGATGATACGAGAGCACAATATCATCCACAGTCTCCTTTATTTTTCTTTGATTAAACGGGGCATTATACCTAACATGCATGCATGATACAGTACAAATAGAGTTTGAATGGAACTATAGAGCTGACACATAATTAAGGCATGTATAAGGCTGAGAAGGACTCAGCAAATTAAAGAAGAAGAAAACAATCTACAACGTTTTTACGTGGTCTACAAACATGGAAAGAGAGAGCATAACTCCGTGACATGCAACTTGTGCGTACAAACAGAGTCCACGGCCAAGGGGCTTGCAGAACTGTCCATCCTCTTTTTGATCTCCTCCAGGCAACCTCTAGGACTCAGCAAAGTACGTACGTACTACTGCTTGCTAACTTTTCATTTTGTTAGTACTAGCAACTCTGCATAATTCTATTCTAGTATAGTATAGAATAGCATAGCATGTATATATATAAACATTATGGCAAGGGTTAACAAGGGAAGTTAATTAACAGATATATGTCGTACTACCCGCTGTTGGATTGATCTCGGCTAACTGCATCCGAGATTTAAGGGGGCACGCCCCCACCTCGCGCCCTGATCGGGGACGCAACCAACTCGAAGTGGTTTCGGTCCCGTCCACCAGCGCTATATAGAACAGGGGACTCGGCAGGCCTGGGTTAACACACACAAGTGGTTCCGGCTACCCAAAATCCCGTACAGATCCGATCTCTTTCGTGCGCTAGGTGGGCGAAGACTCAAGCCAAGGTCCGAACTCGTCACCGTCAAGCCACCATCTCCGCCGGCCTCGCGTACACCATCTACACCTGCTGACGACCTCTACACCAACCGATCTACCACTCATGGCTTCTCCAAGTTCGGGTATGTATTTAACGCTTCCGCTCTAATGATTAAACTGGGTGTTCATCAATTGAGATAGGGTTTAATGTCGCTTAGAATTAGATTAATGCCCACACCCGCTTGTTTGTAACACGTTGTTTCAAGAAAAACAAAAAGGCATGGAACTGCAGAACCCTAAGCGACCGTCTGTGAAGCTCGACGACAGCAAGTGGACTGCATACTTCATCGACCCACGCCCTTTGCCTTGCTCTCACCAGGTAACACAAAAAATACCAAATAATATATATATATATATATATACATATATACACTACGCTCATGTTTCCTTGAGAGAAAAATATCCATAGGAAATTTTCATTCCGTATTGGATTGCATGAATCCCCCTTCCATTATCCGATCCAACTGGGAAGAATAGTACACACTAAGTGTTTATCACTTCCTCTTAACATGAAAAGTTGAAACGACCATATCACTCATCCAATGGTCAAAGGTGACCTATTACCACTTAGAGTCACTACGTTAAATCTTAGCCACTAGATCATGGCAAACGCACGGTCCGCATAAAATTGGTATACCTAAAAAATCTTCTTCAAGGAAGCTGGCATGTGGCTAGATGGCAAAGCGTGCAGGTGTGCGCCTAGCTCACCAGGGTTCAAGTCGTAGCCTTGATGCCAGGGTCCACCAAATTTAGGAGTACACACACGTGTGTCTTTAGTGGGAAAGCGCGTGCCTACGCTCCGTAAGACCTTAGGTGCTTCCGACAAATTCCAGTCATGTCTAGGGGACACGCATGCGTGTGTCCGTCTTGTACTCTAATTTTTTTCTTCATATATAGACTATCTTACAAAAACAGGATAAAGCCATCAAGACTGAGCTAACTAAATCTGAAACAAAGTGTATTTCTTTAGTTTTTCAATTGAATTCTTTAGGGCTCCAAGTCTACTGTTAATATATGATAAAATTCTTTTGTTTCTATGATCTTTCCTGTCAATCAAAAGCCCGAGACCACGATCAAAGAGAGGAGGGACGAGCTTACTCGTAAGGTTCGCAACATGATCAAAGAGTACATTAGCAACAAGAAAGACTTGTTGGAGGGGATGAAGACTGTTGATGCTGTAGAACGCCTGGGTGTTGGCTACCATTTTGAGCAAGAGATTGCAATGTTTATGCATCTTCTCAACAGCAAGCGAGTTGGGGATGATGACTTGTCTTCAGTCGCCCTCCGGTTCAGGCTGCTGAGGCAGAACCAATACAACATTCCGTGTGGTAGCTATATATCATCATCAAGACTTGAAATGTTCTCTGTTTCTTTTAGAAGCTAGGAAATATTCTCTTATAGCATGTAGATGCTAGCTTTAACTAATGAGCCATTATTTATTCTGCAAAAAAGAACGACACCCTGCTAAAAAAGATGATTTGTGCTATGTAGTAGTATTAATTAGCACAATATATACCGGATGCATGCAGATGTGTTGGAGAGTTTCAAAGATGAGAATGGAGACTTCAAAGACACCCTACGATCTGATGTTGATGCACTACTCAGCCTGTATGAGGCAGCTCACCTAGGCAAATGTGATGAAGACTTGCTCAGCAGAGCAGTAGTCTTCACCACGGATTGCCTGTCATCCCTAGCCAAAGGTGGCCAACTGTCTGATCCCGTCTTAGAGAAGAAAGTACAGCATGCACTGACTTCACCGACGCAACGGAGAATGAAGAGGCTCGAGGCCAGGCTCTACATCTCCATCTATGAGAAGGATGAGGAAAGCAACCAGGATATACTTGAGCTTGCCAAGCTAGACTTTCACATGCTACAGCTGATGCATCGTGATGAGGTCAAGAGTATCTCATTGTGAGTAAAACTAATTTTATTGCAATTAATCATACATGTGCAATTAACACACTTGGAGACACCACAACAAAAGAATTAACAGGTGCATTTGCTTGCTTTAATTACTAAAGGTGGTATAAGGACCTTAATCCTGGGAGCACACTGGGTGAATACATACGGGAACGGCCAGTGGAGTGCTACTTTTGGGCTCTTGGTGTTTTCTACGAGCCACAGTATGCCAAGGCACGAATAATGTTTGCAAAACTTATCAAGTTATTTTCATTGTTCGATGATACATATGATTCGTATGGCACCTTGGAAGAGCTTCATCTGTTTAACCAAGCAGTCCAGAGGTATGTTCTTGGAATATCTTCTACATTTTATTGTGAAACTTTTGGTTTTGATGTTTATATATACAAGGAAGAAGTCCACTCTACCATCTCAAGTATCGACATGCGAACACCTAACGCCCTGAACAAAAAAATCGGCCCTTTGACACCCCGAAGTTGCAAAACCGGACAACCTACCCCCTGAGACTGTTTCGTGCGGTGGTTTTGCTGATGTGGCGTCCGCGTGGCCCGGTTTCGCTAGAGGGGAGCTGATGTGGCGCCGGGTCAGCCGCTGACTAGGACAAAGAGAGGGGGAGAGGGATTAGAGCCATTAACATGGGGGAAATACGTGGCCTTCCCCAGCTGTGTCGATAAGCTCCGCCTCCCCACGCCACCCGCTCTCAAGAAGCGCCGCGTAGTACGCCCGCCCCTTCGGCGCCAAGAAGTCGTCCTCTGCCACGGCCACCATCACCCTCTTGCACGGCAGCGCCGCGAGCCACGGCGCCTCTCGGCCCTCGGCTGCCAGCGGTGCTGTGGAGCGGCGGCATGGCACAAAAAAGACAGCGGCGTGGGCGCACGGGCGTGGAGGCTCGCGGTGGTTCTAACGGTGGGACGGCGCGGAGTGGAGGGCGGCGCACGCATGGGTGGCTCCTGGAGTTGGGGAAGCTGGAGGCCGGGGGTGGAAGAGAAGGGACCATTGCGGCGGCGCGTCTCGGCGGCGAGGAAGGAGAGGGGAGGTGGTGGATGGCTACCTCAGGCCCTGGGGCGTGTGGTGACGGGGTCTCCCGGGGGTGAGGCTCACCGGAGCGGCCGAACGACGGCGAGGCGGTGCGGCTAAAGGCGGGAGCGGCGGCTTGTGCGCGCGGTGGGAGAAAGAGGCAAGGGCATCGGTGGGGCGGGAAGGCAAGGGGAGGTGGACGAGGCTCTTATAGCTGAAGGAGCGGGGGCGGAAGGGGCCATTGGAGGCTCTAACGGAGCACAGGGAGGAGTCAGAGCGCCGGTGAGCACAAGAGGGGATAGGAGGTGATGGCACGACGAATGGTAGCCGGAGGTGGCGGTGGCGCTCCTCCCTTAATGCACAGATGCTGCATCCGCGGCCAAGAGCGCATTATTCTACAACAGGGAGGCCTACTGCCTCTCGATTTAACTCAAACTCATCCTCCGGAGTTGGGCGAAGAACCAGACCGGCTTGTCTGGCCGTCCAGCTTGAGCTCGAACCCCACCTTGAAGGGGAGATTGGGTGTGGCGCGCTGCCCTTCCAGATACCGACGTCTTGCTTGACCACGCCCTCCATGCCGCAGAGGTCCAGGTCCAGCGCCTTGGAGACGTGGTGGATGCGGACCGGCACCGTGACGCGCTTGTCGAGCTTGGGCGCCGCCGCGTCCTCCTCGGCGGCCACGTCAAAGGAAGGGGACACGTCGCTGCTGGCGGCAACCTGGCGCGCGGTGCGGAGGCGCATGTGGCATCGCATGGGTGGGAGGCAGCGAGTGGCCGTGGGTATGGGAAGGAGGAAGCGGCGGCGGAGGAGCGAGGCGGAGGTGAAGGGACGTGCCACGGCGGTGGCGGTGGTGGTTGCCATCGGGGAGGTTGGAGGTTGGTGGCCGTGTGGGGAATTGCGTCGAGCAAGTGGTGTGCACGTGAGGACAAGATGTGCGGAGCGGAAGGTAGAGGTGGATGGTGAGAGGCTGACCCGGCGCCACATCAGCTCCCCTATGGCGAAATCGGGCCACCCAGACACCACATCAGCAAAACCACCGCACGAAACAGCCTTAGGGGGTAGGTTGTCCGGTTTTGCAACTTCGGGGTATCAAAGGGCCGATTTTTTTGTTGAGGGGGTTAGGTGTCCGCATGTCGATACTTGAGGGGGTAGAATGGACTTCTTCCTATATACAATAGTCTATAAACTAAATTAGCAAACCATGCATTTGGATAAAAAAAAACTGGATACCCTCAATTATTTTTTTGTGTCAATAACTAGTTTTAAGTAATTTTTATAAATAAATGGTGGCAATTTTTGTTTTTTTCTACTTCTCAATAATAGTTGGGATGAAGAAGGTGCGAAACGCATAGGTAAATGCTTTGGGTATGTGATGTCTAATCTTTCCAAGACACTGGAAGAATTTGTGGCCGATGGTGCTTCACCCTTAGGAATTGATTGTACTAAGGAGATTGTAAGTACACATACAAAGAATACTCGAATTGTTCGTTACTGATATTTCAAGCAAGTACTCTTGTGTCATACAAATTTAAAATGATCAAATGCCAATTGATGGGGGAATAACACGCTAGTGCATACAAAATGTGTAGATCAAGAAGGTAAGCAAATGCATGCTACAAGAGGTGATATGGAGAGAAGAGGGACAAGTGCCACCTGTAGATGACCATCTCAAGGTCACTACAATATCCGCTTGTTGTTGCTGGGCATTGGCATGCATATCCTTTGCAGGAATGGACGCAAGCGATGATGTTTTTACCTGGGCACTCTCGTTCCCTAAAGATTATAGAGAATGCAGCAATGATATTTCGCCTAATGGATGATATTTCTGGACATGAGGTACATGACACATTTAACTGTACCATATATACACATTTATTGTGTATATTCCATGCTGCGCATATCCAGTACTATAATTAATTAACTAGCAAGTTTGGTTTATTCCTTAATTATTCTTTTGGTAGTGTGAGAAAGAGAGAAGTAACGTCCCTACTGCCATTGATTGCTACGTGAAAGAGCATGGCGTGACGGTCGAACAAGCAAAGGAAGCGCTATCCTTCCTTGTAGAGGAGCAGTGGAAGAGCATCAACCAGGAGTTTCTCAGCAACATCATCATACCCGTGCCACTGCTGACTCGTGTAATCAACCTTGCACGGGTCATGGAAAGCCTTTACAAGAAGATTGATGGTTACACACACTGCTCAGCAATAGCTGACTGCATAGACAAAGTGCTGGATAAATGCGTGTACCATTAAGCATGGGCATTGGGACAGCACATAGGCTCTCCATATATACGGTGACATATTTGGTAAAAATATGAGTACGGTAAAAATTCGATTTTCATCATATTTGTATTTTCACCCGCCCCTATATATTGTACGTAGTATCATCATGTGTTGAAAGACTGTGCTATATGTATGTGTGTGTGTACTAAGTTGGTTTTGTATCCCTTCCGGATACGTATAGTCTTTTTCGAATACGAATAGTGGCTTGTACTAAATAAAAGGGCACCTATTGTAATCAGTTTTAAGCAAGCAATAGAAGAGAGAAAACAGAAAACGCTGCAGCAGTCGTGCGGCACAAAAAATCTTTATGTCTTTCTTGTGTTCATGAGTTCTTGCTTCCAGCGTATGCGTGTGTTCCATCTAGTATTATCGCATGTGTGCTACATCTTCAGATCGGCTTCCAGCGTGTGCGTGTGTTCATCCATTGTGCATCACGTGTATACATCTCCAAGTTCTGCCGAGCGTTTGTTTCTTCTTCAGATTGGCTGACATATATATGTGTGTACATATATACATATGTGTGTACCACACACATGTAATAAACCTTTTGTTTGTTGTTGCAAGCTAGAGAATAACCTTCAACTTTTCAAAATAAGTGGTGGCAATTTATGTAATTAAAAAATTACGCAATTTTTTTTGTGTGCCAATAACTAGTTTTAAGTGTATACTAATCGTCTAACCTTCAACTTTTCAAAATAAGTGGTGGCAATTTATTTAATTTTCGTTTTTTTCCTCAATAATAGTTGGAACGAAGAAGGTGCGCAAGGCATATATAGGTAAATGCTTTGGGTATGTGATGTCCATTCTTTCCAAGACACTGGAAGAATTTGTGGTCACCCTTGGGAATTGATTGTACTAAGGCGACTGTAAGCTCATGTACAACGAATACTCGAACAGTTCGTTAGTGTTATTTCAAGCAAGTACTCTTGTGTCGTACAATTTAAAATGATCAAATGCCAATTGATGGGGGAAATAACACGCTCTTCGCTTACCCAATGTGTAGATCAAGAAGGTGAGCAAATGCATGTGACACTCTCAATGTCGCTACAATATCCACGTTCTACTGGGCATTGGCATGCATATCCTCGTTATGCTCGCCACGTAGTAGTATCATCGAATAACCGTAGGTCATCTGGCACATCCTTTGCATTCATATCTGCTAAGCACATGCAGGAGCAAGGTGCTCACCGTCCTGTTTTCATCGAAACAACAACTTATCCGGCTACGATTCATGGATTCGTTAAGATGCTACTACATAGATGCAAGAGAAGAGAGAGAGAGCTCGAGTTGGGAGGAAGGTTAGAAGCTCCATTGGCTGCTGGCTGAAGAAGGGATTATACATTCAGATGGACAATAGCAGGGCAAAGGCATAACTGACTCGGACTGCACATGATATACGAGGTACGGCAGCCAATAATGCACACGTAAACAACTTTGCAAAGGAGATGCATCTGCAAGAAAGAAAGAACAAAACGAGAAGAAAGAAGCTGTCAGCAAAGGAACAAGAAGGTTCAGCAAGAACATACGCACGCACAGGAGTTATTAGCTAAAATGACACTGTTTTGCGATGAAATACCAAAAATAGCGGTGTTCTGGCATCGATGTGAGTTGGTTTCCTCTTAAGCCCCTTACTCTCTTCTTTTGGTTTGCAGCCCCTGGATCAATGACACACAGGAACATACACACCGGATAGATGAGAGCGAAGACGCTGTTGAGGCAATTTTCTCTCTTGCTTATTATCTCTGAGCTCCCATGATACTCTATATTACAATAGTAAGGAAACAGGCCAGATACGAATCAAAAGTTAACGAACTAAGTAACAGGCTCCACAAATCACGCACACGCGTACCATCCGGCTTAACTAGGACTCCTCACGCTAAAACGTGCACAATGCCATGCAACAGGCATGCACCCACAGTGCGACAAGCGAACACAGTTTCGTCTTGCGTCGCACGTACACAGACTCAACGACATTGTTGGACTCGGGTTCAACTTGGCTCACGCGTCCATAACTGGAGATGGTGACATAACTTGAACACGTGTCGGACTCGACTCTGTTACCACATTAATTCTAACATCTTCCCCTACATAGAGGACAGAGCAACACACGCACACAAGACAAGACAGACAACGCACAGGCCATGGCTTTCTTCATCTCCGGCGCTGCAGGTAGTTCACCTCGCCCGCTCTCTCTTTATTCCTTTCTTATTCCTTGTACAGTTGAGGGCTCCGCCGGCAAACCAGAACTTCGTCGACAGCCGCGCTCGGAGTTCGCTGATGGCCAGAAGTAGAACACGAGGAGGTCGCCGGTGCACATGAACCGCCGGAGTTCATCTACCCCTCGAGCTGGAGATGGTGGATACGCTGCTCTGTACAGGGTTTTTTAATCGGCTGATAATGGCCGATAATCGGTAGTACCGACTCTGCCGGACCCCGTAGCCAATCAAACCAATTCCGAATTTTACGGTTTGGAAGAATTTTGTCCTAAAAAAATCAAATTTGCTTGGATTTTATTCAGTTGATGAATGAGTGAAGTAATACAAGCCATCCAATCTTGCTACCATGCTAACTAACTCAGTTGATAATTTTTGTTCGAATTTGATTTTTTTTAATTTAAAATTGGAAAAATTCCAAAAAATTTGAAATTCCGTTAAAAAAAACTTGCCGATAAAAAAAAACCCTGCTCTGTACACATGAATGCCGGCTCGGCGACTCCATCAGCGCTTATGCTCATCATCCGAGGACGCCGTCAGCCCGCTGTTCTGGAGTTCTCCGCCGAGTTCGTCGTCAACTAGCCGAAGCCGAACATGAGCAGCCATGGCCCAACGCCGTGTCGCCGACATCTATGAAGCGGCGGACTCTAGGTACCGGTCGAATTGCCCGCCTCCTAGAGTCCTAGTTCGTAATCAACTCCCATGGCCCAACGCCGTGTCGCCGAGCGGCCGTACACGCCGTGTCCGAGACTCCGAGTCCGCCACCAGGAGCCGCTGTGTCCGTTGTCGTGATCATCGCCTAAGACAACGCGACTGGATTAACCTCACGTAGCAAGGAGAAGATGGAGCTACCTGGATGACCCTCCTCGACGCCGGGGACATGCGACGCAGCCCACCACCGTTGACCTCGCCAACATATGCGAGCAAGCGTCCGTCTTCATGGACTACCTGCTGCTGCTGCTAACCACTCATCTTCTCCAACTCTCACCCTGACGTCGCCGCCGTATTGCCAAATCGGCCAAGCCGAGCAGAACCATGAATGCTATATAATCAACCACTATTTTGACACGTCGTTCGAGACCGACGAGGCCGGACGACAAAGGTGGACGGAGCCGACACAAAGGCTACGCTACAAAGGTGGCCCATAGACCGAGGAGGCTATGGATCATGCCAAACGCCAACATCTACGCCATCAGCCATCTACATCACATGCAG
The DNA here is from genome assembly GCA_036346405.1 of Phyllostachys edulis. Taxonomy (NCBI): domain Eukaryota; kingdom Viridiplantae; phylum Streptophyta; class Magnoliopsida; order Poales; family Poaceae; genus Phyllostachys; species Phyllostachys edulis. The sequence goes on from CM070551.1 coordinate 84,272,341, forward strand.
GGAGTTCGGTTCGATGCAGGGAGAACGCGAAGCGAAGACCAACGATCACTACGTGCAGCTTAATCGGAGGTATCTCGTGAGGCAACCTTGCGGGAGTAATTAATTGGGAGTCTTCCGAGGCCCCGGAACCAGGAGACCACATCGCCAAGTCATGGAGCGTATAATAATAATAATAATAAGGAACTTGTATTTTGTAATTCCATGAGAATTAATAAAATGCATGCTTCCTTAACCTTTTGTTTCTGGTATGTTATTTATTTTTTGTGTATTTTGTACACCGGTGCGTCCGCAACCTTAATCCCCACAGGTAAAAATCTTAAGAGATTTCTACTGTAAAACAAATGCAATATAAAAATACTCAAGAAACAAGTTCGTCGTGTCGCCAACTCCAAGTTTAGAGTACTCCTGAAAGCTAACACCCTCACACTATACTCGAGTAGTTCTGTTCACCCTCCCAAAAGGAGATCACTGGAGAAGAACACACACATTTCTTGCAGTACAGAGCATCAAGCTGTCACGGTATTTCCGCGACATGGTTAACCATCACAATATGATCTTTTTTTGTTTGTCTTCTCTCAATGCAACCGAGGTACCAGATATGCACACGAGCACCAAGCTTAGATCTTAAACCATAGTAATACGTGCCATGTGTGATAACATTTCTACACAAATTAACATCAATTAGACATAGCACGGAAGCAAGCAGATTACGGGGGGTGATAACTACTACAACCTAGGTTGAGCTAAAAGCAACGCTAGATGCAGTTATACAGGATTTGTACAAGGTGGATTAGCAGAACTATAAAAGCCAGCCCTAAAGCGTATATACATCCCAGAAGGTGGACCAGAGCATCTGGTGAACAGGCTTCGAGGTCGCCTTGCGGCTCAGTGGCCGGACCCAAGATTAAAATTTAGGTTGGACCGAGTAGACGGTGGATCAATAGTAATATTCTAAGTTGCCCTGATATGCGATACATGTATGGCGATACGAATATGTCGATAGGAATTCGTTGATACGGTGATACGATGTTTCTTAAATATAAGGCTATGTTGATTCAATGAGTATATACATATACTAATTGGAGGCTCTCCTAAAAGCCCCCATATTAATCCTAGAAAGTAAAAAAAGGGTAGAAATTCCCACATTAATCGAAGAAAAAGAAAAAAAAAGTTAAAAATTCCCACATTAATCAGAGAAATCTAACCATCCAATTCAAGCTTATGATGCAACCTGCGGCTTAGATTTTTTTTGTATCCGGCAGCGTGGACTCCGATTCAAACTTTTAGAAGACCAACCTTTTAGAGATAAGCATGATATACGGCTACATACGTTGATAGCGACAGAGTTTGGCCTGTGCATGTGCGTGTAGGAAGGAACCAACATATTTCTCAATGTATTAGCTTTCTATGCATACATGCATACCGGACTCTCTCCAACTTGAATTCAAACGTGATTGGCACAAGTACAGCTTAGGTGGCAGAATCTGAAGAATGCTATCTCTTCCTTCTTTTACATTGTAAACTTTGTTGGCAATTCCAAAATTGCTATAAATTTATAATCTGAATAAAGAAGAACTTTTAAATTTGGAATCACGATGGTAAAGATATTTTTTGAGCAAAAAATGGTAAAAATATATTATGCATGGTATATGGTTTTCAAATATATGCACATAAATTTGACTCCTCCAGAAAACTCGCGTTGACTTTTTGAAAGATAAAGCCTATAAATTACAACATTGATTTGTAAAAGTAAAAAATATCTATATTTATCATATAAAAGAAACTTATAGACTGCAGGTCCCAATACACGTGCATAGAAGCCATGTTCCATAAGAAATAGAAGAAGTCGAGAAGAAAGTACAGATCAAATTTGGCTTGATGCACGAGTTACCAATTTGTGCACTCAAGCAAGTTCTCAAGCAAAACCGATAGTTACATATTGGTGGTCGCACATGAAAAGATTAAGCAGTCAAAGCCATCACATAGTATACACTGTCGTTGTAGAAATAAATGAACATCCGCTTGATTTATAGTTAATTCTGTAATTAAATATAATCACAACAATAATGCAAAAATGAGTAAACCCCGATAACCGTTGAGTTTGAAACAAGTCTGAACACAACCTCACAAACTTTTGTATCATCAAGTAACTACAAGGAGTAAAATGAAGAAATATATTATAGAAATTACTAGCGTGCGAGATGCACGGTTGATGACTAGTGTATTTAAAATAGACAAACCAAGCGCTTGTTACGAGTACATTAAGCGTCAAACTAGAATAGCCAGAACTACAATGTTCTTCTCCTTTGTCTAAACAAGAGATAAATTTGTCACAATCAAACTAGCTTAACTAAAACCAATATAGGAGTATGACGACAAGCAACTTGAATTTGCATACGACTAGAGCAATAGCGCACTCTCCCTGTAAAGAAATGGTCCTTAATTGAGTTAACTAAAACTCCTAGAGTCACGGTCATTAGTTTAATTAACCACGAGAAGAAAGCTCGCACCCTGCGCCTTGTTACCCAGTCTCGTAGCCACTCCCACACCCCATGTGCACTACACCATGGCATAGTATTAAGGGCAATACAACTGCTAGGAAAAACTGCGTTCAAGGCAATTTATCTGCCAGGAATGTGTATTCCCGGTACTTATTGCCTGCCCAATAAAGTGCTGCCGGGAAAAACATTTCCCGGCAGATATGTGCATTCCTGGCAGTTAACTGCCCTAGAAAAGTCGTTTTTTCCTAGCAATTATAGTTTCCCCGACAGTTAGAGTTTTCCCGGCAGTTAACTGCCCTAGAAAAGTCGTTTTTCCCCAACAATTATAGTTTCCACGGCAGTTAGAGTTTCCACGGCAGTTAGAGTTTTTCCAGCAGTTAAACGTATTGCCGGCAGTTAAACTACCCTCGATTATCAATTTTTCCCAGTAGTTAGACGTATTGCCGGCAGTTAAACTGCCCTTGATTATCAATTTTTCCCAGCATTCAGATGTATTGCCGGCAGTTAAACTGTCCTCAATTGTCTTTTGCACCATTTAACCATAAGCAGCTCCATGGCTTATCAAGCACTTAACAGCAATATCAAATGCTAGCTACACCTAGCCATCCATCTTTTTTCAAGCATACACGAAGCTTAAAGTGAGCAATCAAGAGGAAATAAGCTATAATATTTGTAGGAAATGCCTACGCTTAGTGTAAAGAAATGCGAAAGATGTCCATTGATGTTTAGGGATAATTGTATGTTGGAGCTCTAACAAATGAATAAATTAAGTGAAGTCAATAAAAAGTGCATTGAGATCTCCAAATATCCTTATCATAATATGATAACACCAATATATTTTATATACCAAAATCTTGTAGTCGGAACAGTAACAGCTAAGTATCCTTATCATAATATGATAACACCAATCTATTTTACATACCAAAATATGCTTTTATTTGAGTAACACTCCAAGAAATGCGCTCTCCCCTAGATTCTTTAACCGCTTGCTCCAAGAGAGCGCATGCTGCGATATGTGCTCCTGCTAATTGACCCATCAAGTAGATCCTGCAGGTTGGTGATAAATTAGTTTATTAATGTAGTGAAAGCTAAAAAGTGCCTAAACCTTGTAGTGCACTTAAAAGACAACATCTAAAGCAGAGCAATTGTAGAGCCCAAAACGATGAATTGCAAGTCTTGACAAAAATCATTAGTAAAAATAGAAGTTATGTTATTACTAGAATGCATGGGAATAATACTATCATCATTTAACTAAACACAGTTAGGCAAAACAAGAATGGTAAATAAAAGTGCACAAAGACACCTCGAAATCAAATACAAATATGGATTTTACTCAGACTATTTCATCAAAGAAAAGTACCAAGTACCATGCACAACCAGATTAGAGCCCTTTGATCATAGGTCAATTCTTTACCAGTCGGATTTGTTCTTCGTTATTTTAGGGAAATAATTACATATAGTTCACAAGGACAAATGTCAGATCAAACAATTTCTATCGTTCATATTAATTTTCTAGGTTAAAGCAACAGACTCAAACCGGGATTACAAACTACATCGGTAATTCAAATCCATAATGTCGGATAAAAGATCTAGCAGCACACGAGTAATTGAAGGTCTACAAATTAAGAGATGAAAAGAGATGAAATCAAGTAGGATTGCTACAGTACCTAAGTTGATGGAAAAAAAGAAGAGTTCATGGGACTGGTCTAATAACAACCTATGATCACGTTTCTTAGCCTCCTCTAAGAGATGTAGATATTCCTGCAGATTATCAAGCAATAAACATGTAAGAAAAACATAATAGGTCATTAATAAAATGAAAAATTAAACAATTTTTTTAGGAATGTATAGTTAAAATTAAAATTAAGAAGAACAACACTCTCTATTAATCTAACAATCTTTGAATCTAGGAAATTTATGCGAACTCGAATCGGCCAATAAAAGACTCAGATCACCGATGGTAGCGAAAATTATGTGTCATACCTTGAGGCGTTTAGAATCGGGGAAGAAATACCATATACTCTCTCTGACTTTCACACCAGATATCTTGTGATGGTCTTGTCCTTAGGTAATTCATTAATGATTTCAACTTTGAACATATAGTTTAGAAATATTTAAAAATGAGTAAAAGTTCTCACATATGTAACATAAGCAGCAATTAGATATTTATATAGTATAAAAGATCAAAAGAAACAAGATATGCATGATGAAGGTTGCCTCGAATTTATTTTCAACAAACATTTCAAGAGCTTCCGCCCTGGATACTTCAATGCGTTCAAATGGTTGCTTTTCCTACATCAAGTTATGTCATAGAGATAACATAAGACACCATTAGGGATTCCAATCACCACATAAAGGTGCATTAAAATATGCTATATTGGTAGATAGTGTCCATAAAATAAAGGTAAACATAAACTTGAATAAAATGAGTTAAACATGATAACATATCGCAACAGCTTTTTGAGCTTGGGTTTGAATGAGACCAAAATGCGCCTCATTCAATTTCACATCGTTGTAGTAGGCATCATAGTAGAAACCCTTAACGGGTAAAGTGGAAACATTAGAAAAATGAGTATAATCACTGAAAAGAGTGATAATCTATTTTCTTACACTAACCCCAAGTTAGACTACTTACATACATCCCCTCTTGTAGTACAAGGCCCAATACACAGCTTGCAGCCATATGCCCTCTCAAGAGACTACAAATGTAATATTCAGTTAAAAAACTTGAATTCAAAATGAATTATCAGATAATGCTGACAACATTATTAGATGCTCACTACATAACTAACACATAATTTTCTCATGCATCACCCTACCTCGAAAAATCAAGGCAAGCAAAATACATAAGAATGACAACATCAAATGAGTATTCGGTATTTAAAGTATGGTGGTATCATTAGATCTAGTTTCATATGCTATAATCATTCACAACAAAGCCCGACCATGAAAAGTTATGTCACCCACACATAATCTTAGTCTCCCACCCTATGTCACCCTCTGTGATGTGCACTCTTGAATGCCCATGTATTTCAGAACTTGTCATATTTAGCAAGCACTCAAGAATCGCCCTTTTATAATAGGGAAAGGACACATCTATGATTAGCTTTACCCGGGCAGGTTATTTTTATTAACTTCATATACAAATTAATATAAAACAAATTAAGCAAACACAGAGAAGCCACCTTAACATAAAACAAATTAATCAATTATAAACAGCAAAACAGAAAAGGCGACTGAACAATATAGACCATGAAACTCTATACAATACTAACCATGGGCATTAGCAACATTGTTGATCAACTCCATGATAAGGACAGTTTTAACCACTCCTGCACCACCGAAAAGACCAATTTTCCCACCCCTTTGGTACGGTGCAAGCAGGTCCACGACCTGTCAGAAATAGAACCATTGCACCTCAATCAACACTCGGGACATGATGGAAAATATGCTACCACATTGAATTCAAGGACTTCTTTCAAATAATCATAGGCTCAAGGAGAGGCATGGAAATTATACCTTAATTCCAGTAACAAGAATTTGCTGCTCTGTGGCTTGCTCAACAAAAGCAGGGGCCTCACGATGGATAGGAAGGAAGTGGTTTGTCACTACAATATACAAAATCATCGATTATAACGAAACATGAAAATATAACATGATTACACAAACTCTTCCATATATATGTACAGGAAATACATATCAAACATTCAAGAGACACTTACTTATGTCACCCTTTTATCACTATATGCATTTACTCACTATATGCATTCAACTTTCCCATTTAAGATTTAACAGGCATTGTTCTTATGATCTTGCCTACGCTTATTCTATTACATAGAATTCTGGACATTGCTCCTAGTCCAAATTGTTTAATTTGACACAAGCACCACTCTAAGTGGTTACTGACAGATGCCAACTTGTTCAAGGAATATACATAGTATACTGCAAGTTTCTCGTGGTATTAAACATACATGTCATAAACTCCAACAGTACCTGAGAGAACAGGTCAGCTAAGCACGTTAACATGTTCTCTTCACCATCTTCGGCACTTTTATAGTTTGCATAGTACCCCAGTAATTGCTCACGAAAAGGAACACAAAAATAAAGTGCCTGCAATAGAATGAAGTAGCAAATAAGCCCATCTCATGATGACGAGGAATACATATATAAATCAAGAAATATATTATTAGAACACATCACAATCATATTGCAATAATCGAAGCAGGAACAACATCTCACAATCAGACCATCACAAAAAGTTAACACAAAAAATGCAACCATTAAGAGGAAAAGAGACTACTCGACTCTGGAACCATGCCATTACAGACCTTCCCACTCCCCTCTCACCATCTCACACACAAATCGCATAAAGCCGCGATTATCGATGCCACCAATATTGTACACAATTAGTAAGACATCATCTTGAGCCTACTAATGCAAGCATCAATCAACCCTGCACATCCAAAGTTCCCTATTTAATCTAACCCTAGTTCTTTGCATCACAGAGCAAGGGGAGGAAGTCAGGGGGTAGGGAGGAAAGGGGGTGATACCTCAGTGCTAGCCACAGCCGAATCATCACCATCATTCTCCTCATGCTGGATCATATAGCAATCCACCTTATCATCTCACCTTGCATAAACAAGAACCATCAATTAAGCTTCAAAAATTAAATCAAGCTTAAGCATGAGCATAATCAAAAGAGAGGGGTGTAGAGGGCAACGAGCCGATGGTGGCCGTAGGCCAAGCCGCACGCAGGCGTAGGCACAACCGGCGCCATGGGAGCTGAGCCAGGGAAGGAGGGAGAGGAGGAGTCGGCTGAGCCAGAGGTGAGGCTGGTCGAGAGCGAGCCGACGGCGGCCGTAGGCCAAGCCACGCATGCAAGCATAGGCGCAACCGGCACCATGGGGGCCGAGCCAAGGAAGGAGGGAGAGGAGGAGTCGGCTGAGCCGGGGGTGAGGCCGGTCGAGAGCGAGCCATGGTGGAGCCGGCGGTGGCGAGTAGCAGGCCGGGCCACCAAGGTCAAGTGGTGGCGGCGAGGGAGGGGAAGGGAGGCGGCGGCGACGAGGGAGGGAAAGGGAGGCGGCGGCGGCGAGGGAGGAGGGAGGCAGCGACTGCAACGGTGAGGGAGGAGGATGGCGATTGCAGCGGCGAGGGGGGAGGGAGGTGGCGGCTGCAGCGGTGAGGGAGGATGTGGATATCATGGGGATATGCTCACGATTTTAATGTGATGATACAATTGGCAATAGCTCTTTGGGTTTGTCGAAACGATCGTTTTCGGTTTTGTTGAAATCCTGTTTTCAGCAAGTGTCAGGATCATCGGTAGTACCGGATGGTGTTTACGGGTAGTACCATTGGTGGTATTACCGCAAGCAAAGCGGTATGGTTTTTCGAACGAGTGTAATTTGTGTTTTGGATTTCTCGAGGAGCGGTAGTACCGCGCTATGGTTCTTGGTAGTACCACATGATTTTAACGACCGCGTGTGAGCGGTATGGTTTTTCCGAACAAGTGTATTTTGGGAAGTTTTGAATTTCCTTTAGTAGCGGTAGTACCGCCGTTGTTGGCTGCGATCGACCGCATGGCGATAGAACCGCCCTAACACTGCAGCAGTAGTACCAATTTTGTGTTTGAATCTCTTTTCAATTGGAGAATTGCTTTTGGGTTAGGTCAAGTTCATGGGTGTCATGGCATATGTGTTGCATGATGCATGTTTTGACTAACATGGGTCAAGTTGTGAAGAACTTGTTCCCGGATTCGATTTCTTTGTCTATTGATGTGCAGGTTGCTTGGAGGTCAATGACGGTCAACGGCGAGGATGATCGGGACTAAGCTTGGAGAGCTGAGGTCCAGAACGATCGGGGATGCCGGGTGAGGTCAATAGAGTCAAGCATTGCGCAAGAGGGACAAAGGTGATCGAACGGGCAGTTCGGTGCGACGGGTTCGATCAAGCGACGCGGGGTCGGTGCAAGTGCCATGGTGGTTTCGGTGGGAGCCGGATGGGAGAGACTTGCCGACATGAAGAGAGCCGCTGGATCAACCTACACGTGGCGAAGCATGGGAGGTGCTTCACGAAGATGGGACTCGGTCTTCGAAAAAGATCGAGAAGGGGTATTTTGGTAATTTTACCAAATACTGCCTTGGTGACCTAATGCCAACTGGCGGCGCAAGTCGGTGCGTCAAGAAGTGGATTAGGTCAAGAGAATTGAAGACGGCGCTTTAAAATGCGTGCGTGTGTGACCCGTTTGTTTTGGGCCTTAACGGGAGCCCATTATGGTTACTCTTCTAGAAGGTCTAAGCCTCCACAATAAATAGGGGGTGTGCTGGACAGCCACCTCAACCCTTTCATTGCATTGTAAACCCTAGTTTTGCTTTTGTGCTTAGGGAGTTGATAGTTGGAGGTTAGGGTTCTAGAGAGTTGGATTTGATTTCGTGCTCATGTATTGAGTCTTTGTCCTCCATTGATGGAGTGGCTGTAAACCAATACCATATCAAATCAATCCAAAGAAAGGTCTCTCAAAGATGAGTTCATTTGCTTTCTTTCTCTCTATTTGATGATTTTGAGTCTTTCCTTGATCTGCGAGTTTTTGGTTGGTTTCTTGCCGTGATCTAACTTGCTGGGACATGTGGGAACCCATCTAGGATCATCTTGATCATCAATCACCCACGAGCAAGTCTCTAGATCATAGTTTCATTTTTGACTCGTTTTTGAACCACCTTCGTTCAATCTGAAAAAGATAGGAACTTTGGCTTGGATCTCTGCGATCCTTGATTGGAATAGGTTCCTAATATCCTTAGGAAGGTGTGTTCCAAATTTGGTGGAGTTTGGCCTTACGGTTTAAAAGTTTCGATGATTTTCGATTTCGTTTTCAAGCTGTTCTGTTCATCGTCAGGATAAAAGGTAGTACCTTTATTTTGCCTGCGGTAGTACCGCGATGAGGTAGTACCGCACTTACAACAGTGGTAGTACCGATTCCTGAAATTTCAGCACAACTTTTGGTTCTTTGCTCCTATGCTTTGGGGGTTTGATTAGGATTCAATACAAGGCTTCCGCTATACTTGTATATTGATCTTCATAGCTCTCATAGCTATTGGAGTGAAATTATTATTGGATCCAATCTAATTCGAAAAAGATTTTGAGCTCCTATTCACCCCCCTCTAGTCGCCTTTTCGGTCCAACAAGTGGTATCAGAGCCCAGTTAGTTGAATCTTGATCTTAACCGGTCACTGAACTTGGCGATGGATAAGTACTCAACCAAGCCGCATGTCTTCGATGGGCTCGACTATGCCTATTGGAAGAATCGCATGCGAGTCTTCCTTGAGAGTGAAGGACAAGCTATATGGGAGGTTGTTCGATCCTCATTGCTTTTGCCCGGTTGCTTACACCGGCCAGAAACCCTCTTGGCTAACAACAACAAGGCAAAGAACCTTCTATATGCTTTGGGCTTGGTAGGCAAGAGTACGATAGGATTTGCAATCTTGCGATCAAGACATGAGATTTGGCACACCCTCGAAACTTACCATGAGGATCGTCCCGGATAAAGCAAGTCGTCGAAATGTCTACAAGCGAGAGTACAACAAATTTGAGATGCGCCCCGTGAGAGCATCGATGACGTCTTTACTCGTTTTAACAAGGTGATCAATCAGATGAAAGCTGTTGACATTGAGTACTCTCAATCTAAGAATGCCACCCACCTCTTGGGTGCAATCAACACCAAGGAGTGGGAGATGAAGGCAACTGCCATAGAGGAGAACGTCGATCTCTCTAATCTCACTTTGGAGCTGCTTTATAGCAAGCTAAAAACTCATGAGATCAAGAGAGGCGGTAATCCTAACAAGGATAACATGGCTTTGGTGGCTGATCCTCTCAAAGGGACTCCTGATGGTTCTTCTGAGTCTTCTTCTGGTTTTTCTCTTGCGTGTTTATCTGCTATTCAAGAAGAAGAGTTTGAGAGTCTTCCTGAGGCTGATTTAGCTCTTTTAGCCAAGAAAGTCACACGGGCATATAACAATGTCAGAAATAGAAAGAGAGGTGGCCCTGTGACATGCTATGAGTGTGGAGAGCTATATCACATCCGAGCCAACTGCCCCAAGCTGAAAGGTAAGGGCAATCATGAGAAGGTTGCCAAGAAGAAGCCTCAAGGGGGCAAGCCCAAGTATGATGCTGCCAAGCTCATGAAGGCTGCTCACCGAGTTCTTGCCGCTTTTGGAGATCAATCCATGAGCGATGTGGACTCCGGGAGCAAGGAGGACAAGGAGGAGGAGTTTCCTCAAGACAAGAAGGGGAAGGCCAAGGATTTCACCGGCATGTGCTTCATGGCCGACTCCGTCGACGCCGATAACGATGATGAGGTACCTCTCTCCTATGATGTTCTTTCTGCTAGATGCGATAACATGTATGAGCAATTGCTTATTCAAGATAAAGCTTTAAAGTTCACCATGGCTAGGAACAAGGATCTAGAATCACAAGTCGAGAATTTGACATTAGAGCTTGTGAATGCTAAGAGTCTAGATGTTGATGAATGTTCATCCCGCCATGCTTTGCACTCAATCGCCTAAACTACAATCTGCTCATGATATTACTTTGCATCAACTTGAAAATGCTAGAACCGAGCTAATTGATGTTAAATCTGCTCCATGTGAAAAATGCTTAGAGTCTAGCAAGTTGGATGCTTCGGTAATGTGAAATCTAGCTTTTGCTCTTTACTCGCTTAGAACGCGAACATGAAGTTAAGGATATTCTAGAAGCAGTTAGAGCTAAATTTGCCAAGCTTAAGAATACAATTGATTCTACATCTTGTGCTTCTTGTGCTGCCTATAAGCTTGAAGTTGCTCATCTTAAGGAGAAACATGCTAGAGCCATTAAGGGCAAGACTTGCTAATATTGGAAAAGAGAATGCATATCTCAAGGATACTTTAGAAAGATTCTCTAATGGTGAAAAACAGTTGAACATGATTCTAGATAAATCTAAAAGTCCTTTTAAGAAGCAAGGTTTAGGATACAACTCGCCTTGAGGACATGTCCAAGTCTAATGTCATTCGTGTCTTGGAAAATGGCTTAGTTGAATTCAAAACCCAACTCGCAAAAAACCGTCTTTAAATCTGCGGGTTTGTCCAACCTTCTTTTGAGGCAAAAGGTGCTTCTCCTAGTGGTACAAAATACCATTGCACCTATTACAAGAAGAGTGGACATTTGGTTGAGTTCTCACATGTGGGTTGAATAACGCTAAGAAAAATATTGCTAGAATGTCATCTAATCAACCTAGAGCTTTTATGAGACATGGTCACATACATAAGAAGAACCCCACTCTAGGATTTGTTGCACATGCTCATCACCATGTTCCTAGACAAGATGCATCTCATGTTCTGGTTACCATTGCTCATAATAGAACTGCTAATGAAGTCAAGGATAGCACATCTGCTTTGCATACTACTCATGAGAAGTGTCTCGATCTTGGGTTCCCAAGTCGCTTCTAACTAACCCCAGTATTGAGACACATCGCTCTTTTGTTCCTTGATTTTCAAGATTGGCGCGGAAGGGGGAAGAACACATGGTTCGTCGACTCCGGGTGTTCACGCCACATGACCGGAGACTCAAGATGGTTCACCTCCTTCACGCAATCAACCGGTGATGACTTCATCACCTTTGGGGATGATACACAAGGGCGCATTGAAGGAACTGGAATGATTAGGGTGAACAACAAGTTCATTCTCAAGGACGTCGCGCTTGTGTCTAAGCTAAGGTACAATCTCCTTTCTGTCTCACAGCTTCTCGATGATGGCTATGAGACTCGTTTTAAGAAGAATGCCTGTCGTGTGCTTAATTCTTTTGGTGAGCTCGTCTTTGGGATTTCTAGAGTTGGTAGAATTTTTGGAGCTGATTTTTCTGAGTCTCTTGCTGGATCCCTTAAGTGCTTAATTGCTTCTTCTTTTGATATTTGGCTTTGGCACCGACGGTTGGGACACATTGGTTTTGATCATCTGACACGAGTTAGCGGCCTTGATCTCATGAGAGGTTTGCCTAAACTCAAAGCTGTCAAGGATCTTTGTATGTAAGCGCCCTGTAGGCATGGCAAGCAAGTTGTCGCCTCACACCGTCATTGACTATGGTCATGGTGACGGACCGTGATAGTTGCTTCATATGGATCTTGTTGGTCTGCTAGGGTTCGGCCGATCGGTGGCAATTGGTACATTCTTGTCATAGTCGATGATTTTTGAGATACTCTTGGGTGTTCTTTCTTGCTTGAAGGATGAGGCTTTTGATCATTTTCATGACCTTGTTCTTCGTTTGGCTTCGAACTTCCTTGTGCCTTGAGAGTGATCCGATGACAATGGCACGGAGTTCAAAATGCTTCTTCGCCTCTTTTTGTCTTTGGCGCAGATTGAGCATCGTTCTCTTCTCCACACGTCCCTCAACAAAATGGCGTTGTGGAAAGGAAGAACAAGACTCTAGTTGAGATGGCTAGAACGATCTTTGGATGAGTATAGCACACCGAGGAGGTTTTGGGCGAAGCTATTGCTCTGACTTGCCATATTTCAAACCGTGTCTTTTTGAGACCGTCTTTGGGCAAGACTTCATATGAGCTTCGTTTTGGCGTAAAACCCTCTGTCTCTCACTTTCGAGTCTTTGGATCGAAGTGTTTTATTCTCAAGACAGGAACCTAGATAAATTTGAATCAAGGACTTGTGATGGTTTATTTCTGGGTTATCCTGCTCATTCGAGGGGTTTTCGGGTTTTTAATATTGAAACTAACATTGTTCAGGAGACATGCAATGTCACTTTTGATGAGACTAGCCCTGGAGCTAGATCCGATGTTTCAGGTGACTTACAGGTGACAGAGAGCATTTTTGTTGAAGAAGATGAGGATGAACTTGATTTTGCTCCTTCACATTCTTGATGTTCTATGCAAGTGCCCAAGCTCGAACACCTTTCTGATGCTTCACCTCCAATTGAGGCTCCTGCTGCGACTTCTTCATCAGCAGTACATGCGGAGGTTGAGGAGATGCTATCTCCCCCAGGCGCTCCTTTGCACATTCAGAAGCAACACCCTCCGGATCAGATGATTGGTAATCTCCATAAGCAAGTCACTCGCTCCAGGTATCATGATCCGAGTCTTTTCTCTCACTCTGCATTTGTAGCTTCTTTTGAACCCAAAGATATATCACATGCTTTATCTGATGCTAGTTGGGTCAATGCCATGCATGAGGAGTTAGAGAATTTTGAAAGAAATAAAGTTTGGAACCTTGTAGATCCTCCTAGTGGTCATAATGTTATAGGAACCCGTTGGGTGTTCAAAAATAAACAAAATGAGGATGGTTCTGTGGTTAGAAACAAGGCTAGGTTGGTAGCTCGGGGTTTTAGCCAGGTTGAGGGTTAGATTTTGATGAGACCTTCGCTCTGTTGCTAGATTAGAAGCCATTCAGCATCTTGCTTGCATTTGCTGCATCTAAAGGTTTTAGGTTGCATCAAATGGATGTTAAGAGTGCCTTTACGAATGGTTTTATAGAGGAGGAAGTGTATGTTAGGCAACCCCGGCTTTGAGGATCCCAAGCACCACGATCGTGTTTTTAAGCTATCCAAAGCCTTGTATGGTCTTAAGCAAGCCCCTAGAGCCCAGTATGATAGACTTAAGACCTTCTTGCTTAAGAATGATTTTGAAATGGGAAAAGTTGATAAGACTCTTTTCATTCTTAGGCATGGCAATGACTTCTGCTTGTTCAGATATATGTTGATGATATTATCTTTGGTGGTTCCTCTAATGCTCTTGTTTCTAGTTTTTACGAGACCATGTCCGAGAATTGAGATGAGTATGATGGGAGAGCTCAACTACTTTACGGGGCTACAAATCAAGCGATGCAAGGAAGGGATCTTCATCCATCAAATGAAGTACACCAAGGATTTGCTCAAGCGTTTTGAGATGGGTGATTGCAAGCCGATCGCCACTCCCATGGCGACATCGACTGCTTTGGATCCAGATGAGGAAGGAGAAGCCGTGGATCAACGCGAGTACCGCAGCATGATCGGCTCCTTCATACTGACGGCTTCAAGACGGGACATCCACTTCATGATCCGCCTCTGTGCGAGGTTTGAGCGTCACCGAGGACTTCACATCGCCAAGCCGTTAAGCGCATTTTCAGGTATTTACACTCTACCCTTCAGTATGTCATTTGGTATTCTTGTTCTTCTTCGCTGTCCATTCGGGGGTTTTTAGATTCTGATTTTGCGGGCTATAGGCTAGATAGGAAGAGCACATCTGGCACATGTCATTTCTTAGGCACTTCTCTTGTCTCTTGGTCTTCTAGGAAGCAGTCTTCTGTTGCACAATCCACTGCTGAAGCTGAATTTGTACCTGCTGCTAGTTGTTGTAGTCAGATTTTGTGGATGGTCTCCACTCTTAAGGATTTTGGGTTAACCTTTGCTAGTGTTCCTCTTTTCTGTGACAACACTTCTGCTATCAACATTGCTAAAAACCCAGTGCAACATTCTAGGACCAAACACATAGACATTCGCTATCACTTCCTTAGAGACCGCGTTGAGAAGGGTGATATTGTGCTGTATTTTGTGGAGTCCGAGGCTCAGTTAGCCGATATCCTCACCAAGCCTTTAGACCTAACAAGGTTTGCCACCTTGAGGAGTGAGTTAGGGGTAATTTATCCATATGGGTTGGTTTGAGGGGGAGTTGGATCTTTTCTGATCTTTCTTTGTTCATTTGATCTTTTCTTGTTTTCCTTTTTGAACTTGTTGATCTTTTTGGTCTTTTAGGCTTTTGAGCTTTTCTTGCATCTCATTGTATCATATTGCATTTCATATGAAAAATCCAAAAGATGCATTGTAATATAAGCTTTTAAGCTTATCTTTTAAAATTGATGAAGCTTTGCTTATTACCCTTTGGAGCTTTAGTGTTTCAAATTCTTGCTCAATGCCATGTCTAGTTCTTTGACTTGCTAGAATTATCATGCTTTCACATGTGTAGCTAAGTCTTTGCTGTATGAGCTAGAACTTGAAAAACAACTTGAACTAAGAAATTAGCAATTTGTGAATTGTTTAGCCAGTTGCGCAATTAGTGCTCCTTTTGTGACATTGGCCCTGTCAAAATTGCTTTGTTAGCTCTTGAATCTAGCTTTGATCATTACTTGAGCTTCTTGTGTTCTTAAGAATCTAAAACTGCTCTTGTGAAAAATGAAAAATCAAACTTCAAGATTGTCTTATGCTTCAATTGTACCAAACTACTCTTACGAGACTGCATGTCAAAGACATGAACTTGGAGATAGTTTGATGATCCAGACGATCTCATGGGGACTGCTTGTCACAACTGACATGAACCTCAAGATTTGTGCATACTGGTAGAAGCTTAGGAAGAGTTTGTGGATGGCTCCTAGTCCAGGATCTTCTTCGCTAAGATATACCTTTAATCAACTTTTGGTTGAAGCTTAGGATGAGTTTGTGGATGGCTCCTAGTCCAGGATCTTGTCACTAAGTTAGACCATTAGTCAACTTCAATATTCATTGCAAATGAAAAACAGCTGAAAAATGGGCGTTTGAGAAAATTGAGCAAAACGATTCATTTCAGGACCTATTTGTCTCTTAATGTGGTCACTGTTAGCTTTTTGATCTCACATTGACATTTTGACATGGCCAGTATCATTTTAGGATCCCTGTTGATGAACTTGCTAGATTTGAAGCTTTGCTTAAAATACTAAAATTCATTGCTTTATATTGAGCCTTCTTGCTGAGCTTTGCTATACATGTCTTATTATGATTTTGCTAGCGCTGTTAGGCTTGATATGTTGTTTGTGCAACTTTAGAAATGCTAGCTTGTTCTTTTGGGTAATCTCCAAAGCTTCTTGTATTCAAAAATTGAAAAATACAAAAAAAAATTGAAGCCACTCCATTGCATTTCATGCATGCAAATTCTTATGCTTTTTCCTCATTCTGCATTTGTCATCTCTGGACGAGAGGAAGGCGTGATTCCTTGATGACTCCATTGTCAAAGGGGGAGAAGATATGTCAAAAATGTGTAAAGGGGAGAAGATGTTTGAAAAAGGGGAGTTATGAAAAAAGGGGAGCTACTTGGAGAAAAATTGAAAAGTTGAGGATCATAGTGAGGGGGAGTTTCTTATTTGCATTCTTATGGTTTTATTGCTACTTCTGAACTTGAATTGCAATTCTTGAACCTCACAATGATCAAAGGTCATTTCGAACAATTGTTCTTTCATTTGGACCTTAAGTGAGATTTTGACCCGTTTCTGGAAAATGAAGCTTTCTTGCTTTCTTTTGCCGTATCTCACATGCTGTTTCTATTCTGGAGCCAACTTGGTCATTCCCTCTGCTTGTTCTTGCATTTGGACCAAGTTGTGCCTTTGAACGAAAACGCCGAGTTTTTACTTTTTCAAACCTCAAAATTCGCATTTGTGGGAAATTGCCAATGTGTTCATCAAGGGGGAGATTGTGGATATCATGGGGATATGCTCACGATCTTAATGTGATGATACAATTGGCAATAGCTCTTTGGGTTTGTCGAAACGATCGTTTTTGGTTTTGTTGAAATCTGCTTTTGACAAGTGTCGGGATCATCGGTAATCTGGGATGGTGTTTGATGATAGTACCGCTTGGCGGTATTACCACAAGCAATGATATGGTTTTTCCAGAACGAGTGTAATTTGTGTTTTGGATTTCTCGAGGAGCGGTAGTACCGCGCTATGGTTGCCGGTAGTACCGCATGACGGAACGACCGCGTGTGAGCGGTATGGTTTTTCCAGAACAAGTGTATTTTGGGAAGTTTTGGATTTCCTTTGGTAACGGTAGTACCGCCGTTGTTGGAGCGGTACGACCGCATGGCGGTAGAACCGGCCCTAACACGGCGGTAGTACCGATTTTGTGCTGAATCTCTTTTCAATTGGAGAATTGCTTTTGGGTTAGGTCAAGTTCATGGGTGTCATGGCATATGTGTTGCATGATGCATGTTTTGACTAACGTGGGTCAAGTTGTGAAGAACTTGTTCCCGGATTCGATTTCTTTGTCTATTGATGTGCAGGTTGCTTGGAGGTCAATGACGGTCAACGGCGAGGATGATCGGGACTAAGCTTGGAGAGCTGAGGTCCAGAACGATCGGGGATGCCGGGTGAGGTCAATAGAGTCAAGCATTGCGCAAGAGGGACAAAGGTGACCGAACGGGCAGTTCGGTGCGACGGGTTCGATCAAGCGACGCGGGGGTCGGTGCAAGTGCCATGGTGGTTTCGGTGGGAGCCGGATGGGAGAGACTTGCCGACATGAAGAGAGCCGCTGGATCAACCTACACGTGGCGAAGCATGGGAGGTGCTTCACGAAGATGGGACTCGGTCTTCGAAAAAGATCGAGAAGGGGTATTTTGGTAATTTTACCAAATACTGCCTTGGTGACCTAATGCCAACCGGCGGTGCAAGTCGGTGCGTCAAGAAGTGGATTAGGTCAAGAGAATTGAAGACGACGCATTAAAATGCGTGCGTGTGTGACCCGTTTGTTTTGGACCTTAACGGGAGCCCATTATGGTTACTCTTCTAGAAGGTCTAAGCCTCCACTATAAATAGGGGGTGTGCTGGACAGCCACCTCAACCCTTTCATTGCATTGTAAACCCTAGTTTTGCTTTTGTGCTTAGGGAGTTGATAGTTGGAGGTTAGGGTTCTAGAGAGTTGGATTTGATTTCGTGCTCATGTATTGAGTCTTTGTCCTCCATTGATGGAGTGGCTGTAAACCAATACCATATCAAATCAATCCAAAGAAAGTTCTCTCAAAGATGATTTTGAGTCTTTCCTTGATCTGCGAGTTTTTGGTTGGTTTCTTGTCGTGATCTAACTTGCTGGGACATGTGGGAACCCATCTAGGATCATCTTGATCATCAATCACCCACGAGCAAGTCTCTAGATTATAGTTTCGTTTTTGACTCGTTTTTGAACCACCTTCGTTCAATCTGAAAAAGATAGGAACTTTGGCTTGGATCTCTGCGATCCTTGATTGGAATAGGTTCCTAATATCCTTAGGAAGGTGTGTTCCAAATTTGGTGGAGTTTGGCCTTACGGTTTAAAAGTTTCGATGATTTTCGATTTAGTTTTCAAGCTGTTACATTCATCGTCGGGATAAAAGGTAGTACCTTTATTTTGCTGCATGTAGTACCGCTGATGAGGTAGTACCGCTTACTTACAAAGATGGTAGTACCGATTCTGAAATTTCAAAGACAACTTTTGGTTCTTTGCTCCTATGCTTTGGGGGTTTGATTAGGATTCAATACAAGGCTTCCGCTATACTTGTATATTGATCTTCATAGCTCTCATAGCTATTGGAGTGAAATTATTATTGGATCCAATCTAATTCGAAAAAGATTTTGAGCTCCTATTCACCCCCCCCTCTAGTCGCCTTTTCGGTCCAACAGAGGAGGATGGCGGCTGCAGCCTGAAGCGGCGGAGGGTGCGGGTGGGGTGAGGCAGAGATGAGGAGGGAGGTGAGGGAGGGAGGGGAGGCGGTAGCGGTTGCGAGGTCGGAGGGAGGCCGCGGCTGCGGTGGCAAGGGAGGAGGGAGGCGACGGCGATGGAGGAGGGAGGAGGAAGGCAATTTGGGTTTGGGGGGCCGGGGCAGGACCGCGGGCGTGGGAGGGGAGATGTGCGGGAGATCTAATGGGGAAACGGGATAAATTTTTCGTCTTCCCGCCCAAAGGGTATTCCCAACAAATAGGTTGACTTTTTCTAGGGTAGATGTATTGTTGCTAATGTTAAAACATTGCCGGTAGATAGATTGTTCTAGAAAATAATTATTTCCGGCAGATAATGGGAGCCCTAAAATCTTGGATATTGCGGTAGAAAGTTTGCCACTAATCAGTTTTCCCCTGGCAGATAATTGCCCTTAATACTATGCCATGGTGTAGTGGTGGCCGTGGCCGGTGCTCGCCTGCTTGTTCCTTGCCCTATTGCCGCAATGCTACCACGCCGCCTCAGACCTCCCTCGCTTGAGTCACTTCGCTAGGATTAGAGAGGAGAGTCACTGCTACTACTACAAAAAGGCTAATATTGGATGCCTCATCACAGACGGTTGCCTAAAACCGTCTGTATTACATGCATTCACAAATGGTTTTGGTTTTACGACCATCTTTGTTACTGGCTGCACTAAAAACCATCTGTGAAGAGGTATATCACAGACGGTTCATGTTGAAAACCGTCTGTGAAGTATCACAGACAGTTCTGAACAAAAACCGTCTGTGGTATTACTAACTATCACAGACAGTTTTCAAAAACAACCGTCTGTGATACTTCACAAACGGTTTTAATAATCACTACTACAGGAAGCCTCATCACGCACGGTTGAACCGTCATCACGAGCAGTTTTGAACCATCTATATTTGTTGGTGCGTGAAAATAGGCGTTATCACGAGCGGTTTAAAACCGCTCGTGATACGCCATATCCTGAGCGGTTTTTGTTGAAACCGCTCAGAAGGCTATTATCACGAGCGGTTTTCATCAAAAGCCGCTCGTGATCCGAGAATATCACGAGCGGTTTTCATCAAAACCGCTCGTGAAGGTTATATCATAGGCGGTTCTTGTTTGAACCGTCGTGATGAATTTTCCTGAGCGGTTCTTATTTAGAACCGTCTGTGATAGCCTTTTCGCGCAAAAAAAAACGGTTGCTAAAACTTGAGGCCGTTTAGAGGCCCTAAACGACCTTTTGGGGTTTTCACTTTTTCGAGACCTCGTGAAGAGAATCTGACTTTGACTTATCGTTAGCTTTCCAACGAGCCAAAGAACGTCGCAATCGGAGTTCGTATGCAAAAGTTATGATGATTTTACCGAACGGTGCGCGATCTACCATTTATATTTTTGCCCAAACCAAATAACTCAACATGAACTACACACATCACAAAGAGCATCACCCACATCACAAGAGCATCAACTCAAGAATCCACATCACAAAGCAAAGGGGGAGTAGAGAGTGAGGTCGTGGGAGGCCGGGCGGCAAGTGGAGGAGGCCGGCAGGCGGCAGGTCGTGGGAGGCGGTGACACGAGGTCGGGTGAGGTGGAGGAGGCCGGGGTGATGGTTCGAGATGAGGCCGGTGTGATGAGGTGGGGACGAGTTGGAGGAGGCCGCCGCGACAAGCTCGGCGGAGGCCGGGCGCAAGGTGTGAGGAGGAGAAACAATGAGAGGAGGAGATGGAGGTATGAGTCGTGAGGAGGAGAGACCGCAGAGGAGGAGATGGAGGTTATATAAAGCGAGTTTTGGCAGCCCGCCCATTATGTTTAAATTTTCGTTTCCGCCCAACAATCGAGACGGTTCTTGTTAGAACCGTCAGTGATAGCACCTATCCTGAGCGGTTTTTAATAGAACCGTCAGGATCATTCTGACGGTTCTATTAAAGAACCGCTCGTGACCTGAAACCTCCAGAGCGCAATGCGGCGGAGGCGTGCAAAGGCTTGGCGGGATAGCGGATATCACAAACGGTTCTTAACTAGAACCGCTCAGTGATAACTAATTATCGCTGAGCGGTTCTTATTCAAAACCGTCATGTATTATCCTGAGCGGTTCTTATTGAGAACCGTCAGCGATTGGTCGGATTATCACAGGCGGTTTGTGAATAGAACCGCTCAGTGATAATTCCTGACGGTTCTATTAATGAACCGTCTCGTGATAGATGACTATCACGAGCGGTTCTAAAAATACCGTCTGTGATAGTCGCCCGCCACCACCCGCGGTTCGACCCAACAATAGCGGTTCCAAAGGAACCGCTGTGATGGGGCGTCTACTATAGCCTGTTTTGTAGTAGTGAATGAGCCGTCTGTGATATGAGACCATATCACAAACAGTTCCACAATGGAACTGTCTGTGATAACTATCACTGACGGTTCCATAATAGAACCGACTGTGATAAGTCCCTTTATTAGTAGGAGCCCGCTAGGGTTTGTGCTCTAACTCATCACTCCCCATCGGCCTTACTCTCATCCATTCCCCTCCCTACCCGAGTGACCCCGTCGCCGACGGTTGTGACACCATGGTTCACTACACAAGACACTCGTACGATAAGAGTGTCTTTTGTAGTGTCACCGTTGTGCCACAACTACGGTGACGCTGCACGCTTTCCCCTCTTCCTCCTCCCCCCGGCGTGCGCAACCCCAGCTACCTCACCGACCTCCCTCGGCTACCTCTAGCTCCACCGACTGGACCAAAAAAAGAACAGGACACTCAAATCTTCGATAGCCAGAAGAATACTTCCACAATTTTTTTTTTAAAAAATCCAAAGCAAGGCCCACTCCCACTGATAAATACCTCCATAATTACTTGCGAAAAAACAACTATTATTAATCCTCACATGATGCGGACAACATCCAGCAGAATCGGGATGCTCCTATTGCGGGCACCATGCCTAGCACCATATCCAAGCTCCCATTGCCGTTATCATGAAGCTTCAGCTGCTACTATCGCGGCCTTATCCAAGTCCGGCCTCCGTGCCTCCTCCTCGCTGGCCCAAAGCTCTATCATTCATGGCCGCAAAACAGATCGGTACTAATGTGTAATGCATTTGGGGAAGAATTGGGGAGAGAAAGAGAGAGAGAGAGAGAGAGAGAGAGAGGAAAAGATTTGGATCTAGAGTAGTAGACATCAGAGAACAAAGGTGGGGAGTTTGAGATGGTCCTTGGACTTGGTCATATCGAAGAGAGAGAAAAAGAGTAACCAAGAACAGGAAGGTGATAGTGAAAAAGGATTTGGATCTAGAGTAGTAGACATCAGTGAAAAAGGTCGGGAGTTTGAGATGGTCTTGGCCCTCGGTCATATCAAAAGGTCGGGCAAACGATTTGGAAATATAGTAATGTACGTATTTCCAGGAAGGTTAAAAGCATGGCTAAAGAAGTTGGTAGCTGCAACATGAGGCTTGAGATAAATACTATTCCTAGAAATGTACAGAATTTGCAAGCATTGAATATTGCGGTGGGCCTCCGTCGAGAGCATGAGTTTGCAAGCATTGAATATAGTAATGTACATATTTCTAGGAATAGTATTTGCAGGGAAAGCGAACTCACGAGCGCAACGCACGGCTGCAATCGTGCGAGCGAACTCACGAGCGCAATGCATGGAACGATCGGACGGCCTACAAGAAAATGCAACGATCGAACGACGCGAGAATGCACAAGCAAAGAAGAGCGGCCGCGTCTCCGCGCCGCATAGTGGGAATTAAAAAATACTTGGCACGGGCGCCGAGATGGACAAGAGATAGGGTCTTTTGTTGGCAAGCCCACAAGCGCAATGTACAACTAAATCGAACAGCCTGCAAGGAAAACGGGAAATCGAACGGACTAAAAACGCATAAAGAAATGTGACGAGCCAGACAGGAGGCAGGACTTTTCGGCGGCGAACTCGTGAGAGTGACATGGCTGGCAAGCTCACGAGCGCGACGTGGCTCATGAGCGCAATGTCGCGCCAGCTAGACATATATGCACGGGAGTCGAGGCGGGCAGCGTTTCGTCCACCAAGCAGTGAAACAGGCAGAAGCGCACGAGCCCGCGCAATCTCACGCGAAGGCCAAACACAACATCCAATCGAACGGCTGAGAAACGAATGGAACAAGATCGGATGGCCAAAAAAAAAGAATAACTATAGCTTTTTTCTCCGTGCGCGCATTTGACACATAACTAAGTTTCACACCCTATGAAAATTTGCTCCAGTGTGTTTTTAGTAATACACATTGAAATGCATAGTTGTAAATTTTTCCTCTGTATCCAAGGGCTGGCAAGACAGGACACAAATTGAACGGTGGTAAAACGCGTGAATAAGGAGGCGAAGTCGCATCTCGGTGCGGCACAGTGCGGATAAAAGCGCATAAGTATTCCATATAAAGTTGAATGGATTCAAGGAAGACATAAAGAAGAAAATGTGCTTTGGAAGAACAATTGCTGGTATGTTCATCCAATATCACTTATTTATTGGTTCTTCACTTCAATTTTTCAATCCTATTGTTTATTGGTTCTTTACTTTAGTTTTTCATTGCTAATATACTATACATTGTCATGTTTTCTGTAACAATAAAATAATATTAATAGTTGAAGGTTACATGGCTCAGAAAAGAGGCCTTCCTCACGCACACATACTGGTCTTTCTAGATCTAGACGACAAGGACCCTAGCCCAATCAATATTGATAAAATCATATCGGCAGAAATATCAAACAAGGATGAGGATCCAGAAGGTTACATGGCTGTTCAAAATTTCATGATGCATGGACCATGCGGGGAAGTAAATATCTAAAATCACCGTGCATGATCAATGGGAAGTGCTCAAAACATTTTTCTAAGATGTTCTGCAATGAGACGACCATCGATGAAGAAGGATATCCAGTAAGAAGAGATGATGGGAGAACTGTAGAAAAAAATAGAGTAAAACTAGATAATCGATATGTTGTGCAATACAATAAGGACTTGATAGTCAAGTACCAAGCACACATCAACGTAGAGTGGTGCAATAAATCAAGATCTATAAAATACCTATTCAAATACATCCACAAAGAGAATGATAAGGCAACTGCAACTTTTGGTACTACAAATGAAAATGATGAGATAAAAAGGTACCTTGATGCACGATACCTCGCTGCTGCTTCTTCCCCCTCTGTAGTGAAATGCCCCGCCGCCGTCCTCTTCCTCATCTCCGGTGGCTACTGCCTCCCGCCGCCTCCTAAGCACTTCGGTCTCATCGCCCCTGACGACCTCCACCACCCACCGCCCTCCTCCTCGCCCGTGTCCGGTGGCGCTAGGGATGGCAATCGGGCATGGTGGGCGCGGGTAGTGCTTGTCTATACCCATGCCCACGATCCCGATTTCCCCCACAGGCATGCCTGTGAAGGATGACAAGTGAAAAATCTCGCTCATACCCATCGCGCGCGGGCATGCCTGTGTACCCGCGAACAATGCATCACATTACGTACAAACCAGCTTAAGCTAAGCATCTGCACTGAAAGTGGAGATCAAAGTCCATGCACTCAATTCACACAGATACAGTACATTTAGGCACAAAGGAAGAAGAGGAAACACACATGCTTATCTAATATAGGTAGGACCCGATCGAATCTTTGCTGGTGCGGTTATTAGCCTTAAATACATGCTTATCTATAAGTGGGATGCAACACCACTGGCTACCACTCGTGCGACATGCGACGCTATGGCCTCTAATTGATACAGCAGATTGATGGCCTCTGATTGATACAGCGGATTGATGGAATTTTGGTGGGGTCAGAACCGGGCGAGAAGATGGGGTGGCAGCGCTCCAGCCGAAGAGAGGCGAGAATAGGGGGAGCATAAGCAACAAGGAGGTGGTAGGAGCTCACCGGAGCAGCCGTCGTTGGAGGGGAGTAGCCGAGACGGGCCGACAACGGGAGCTCATGGCGGCGCGGTTAGCGTGTTATGACGGCGATGCTGCGGGGAGGCAGAGAAGAAGTGAGTGGTGGGGGAGGAAAGGAGGGGGTCCGGGGATGCTCCATGCGTGGGGAATCAGAGAATGGCTCACCTGAGAAGGGATGGCGGTCGTGACGGCGGTTTCGATCAGAATCAGGGAAGCCAGCGGACGCGGCGTGCTCCGATGGCGGAAACCCCAAATTGATGGAGGGAAAATGTTCACGGGGTTGGGGACACGGCATGATGCGGTCGGCCGTGGACGGAGTTTGTCAAACTGCCGGGAACAGCGAGGTGCAGTCAGCGGCTTGTAACACCCTGGCTATTCAGAAGCCAAGATGTCACCTAAATCATCTAACACACAACCATAATGCGGAAGAATTTGAATAGTATCATCCAATGACATAAAGAGATCACTATTTAATAGAACCGTGGCATGAAAATATTCTGAATGTAAGCAAGTATAATGAGGGGTGATCGAAGATCACAAGCAATACTTAAACAACCATAACATAGAGAGGGTTATCAACTCCATCTAAATTTAATTATTACAGTTTATCATTAACGAATGAAAAATAGAACTAAATCGTAATCTTGGACTTGATTAAGGTGAAGTGAATGAGTAGTGCGTGTCTACTCCCTCCCAATAGAGCCAACATCAATGATCACCTAAAAAAACAAACAACGCAAGAATGAGTCCGAGACTCGACAAGTCTGAGAAAATAAATGGGACATACAACAAACATGATCATGACAACATCATTGAAGAATATGAATAAATCACAGAACGAATATTTGAATGAATGGAATGAATGAATTGAATGAAATGAAGGGACTACACACATGCATATACCGGTATAGCTGGTGACACACCCGTTAGTGTTCACCTAAGCCCGCATTTAACAAAATGCGGGGATCCAAGTGCCGTATGAAGAACGTTTCATACGGGTGTCCCAAACTGCCCACATTGGAATGGTGGGTCTTACGTGCCCATACTGGAATTGATGGGTCTTTACATCCCACTCCCGTGGGTGAATCATGAACCATGAATGAATGAATGAATGAATATATATGAATTTATAAGAAGAAACCTCAAGAAGCATGATTCACATACATGAAACGAAGTAGAAGTCAACGAAACCTACTCACATACCATAGTACTCAATCATGGCATGAACTTAAAACATTATGAACAATCGACAGCAGTACATCACACAATGTACTTGCGCATATTGGAATAATGGGACTTCACTACCCACTCTCGTGGGTGAACAGAAGCGAAGGAACGAATGAATGTAAGGAACATAGTCTTATTATTGAAGAATCATGGTATATCAACTATGAAGGGAAACAAGGAATACCGAAATTACCCATTTCATATTCATCAATCAAGTGGAACAAATAACAAACAAGACAAATCAATTGTACTTGCCTCAACCGTGATTCGGAAGTCAACGATAGAAAGCTCTAGCCCCGGGGTTCACCACCACCTGGCAGCCGTAAAACAATATACTAAGTACACCAACCAAAAGTGTACAGGAATGCAAACAGAAAAAGAACAAGTGTCCCTAAACGCAATCCCAACAGTTAATCAAAACTCTCAAATTCTCAAATCTGTCCAAACGAACAGCTGTTAAGAAAAAATTCTTCACTTTTGAGTCAAAACTCCAAAATCCATGAATCCAATTTTCCTAGAACCTACACAAGCCTAGCTACAAGTTCTCAGGTGACCAAAAGATCAAACTAGTTCATCTAAGTCTTTGTTTTTAATCCCGAAGACCGATCTGCCATCTCCGGTAGTACTAACTTGTGAATTTCATAACTTTTGTTTGGCTCAACCAAACACATTGTTCTAATACTCTATGGAAACTACAGAAAACCAACTATCTTAATAAAATTATCTCAAATATTTCCATTGTGCAACAAATATTGTAAATAGTCAAGTAAAACTCTTCTGTCCACAACAGAGAGGCAGATTACAGCCTAAGCTTCTAAAATTCATAACTTTTGATCTAGAAATCCAAAAATTATGAAATTTAACTTTATGGAATCACAATGAAAATACCTACAACTCTCAAGGCGACCAAATGATCCAATTTGACAGTCTCTTATATCAAATTTACAGATCTATGTTCGCTGCACAAGTCCTGAGACTGATTTAGTACTCTGCCTTGCGAAATTCATAACTAATTAACCGTTTATCCAAAAATTATGAATTAGAACTTTCTGGAAAGGTAACGAAAATTCGCATCTATCTCCAGGAGACACTAATCCCTGAATCTGTTCGGATCTAACCCAAAACCGCGTGTCAACAGGAAGACAGATTCAACCGATCTACTACAGAAATCTCAGAACATCTAATGAATACGAATCGCATATGAATTATCTATCAAAACTAATTGGGATCACGAATTTACCTACAAGAACGACGTGAGATGCCGCTGAAACCTTCGCGAAGCCCTCGCGAAGATCACCCCCACCTTCTTCTTCTTCCTCTCCTCTCTTCTTCCCTCTCCTTCCTCTTCCTTATGGCCGGCAACAATGGAGATGCACCGGAGGGGAGGGGAGTGCTACAGTAGCACTGTGCTACAGTGACAGCAGCGTGACAGTACCTGTGCTACAGTACTTAGGTGCTAGGGTTTAGTTCCCCGCACATGGGCCCAAAGAGCTATGGGCCAAAGGCCCGAGTTCTAAAACTCCTCTAAAATTCTGAATTTTCCCTTTCTAATTATATTTAATTCTAATACTAGTCACTTATATGTTTTATATTTGAACGGGATATTACATTCTACCCCCCTTAAACAGAATTCGATCTCGAATTCTAACCGTCGAAATAAACAGAAGAACAACTGCCACTGAAATGAAACAACAAATTACACATACTAGTCATGAACAGACTTGGATATTGCTCGCGCATGCGAGACCCTTGCTTCCATGTCGCTTTTCTCTCAGACATATGGAACCACATCACAAATGATGGATACCAACGGCTTACACCTCAACACTCGTCTCGACCCCAACAGGTTCTCTTAACATGCAGGACTCAAAGATAAGGTCCTACTCGTTGGCCAACGGTTCTAATCGAAATCCCAAGCTTCGGACTGCTAGGGTACTCACTCAACACCAGAACATACCAGACATTGCGTGCAGCAGATGGACCGAGACGCCATAGCGATCGCCGCTTCCTAATCCTCATGAATCGCGAAAACAAACTAATGTACCTCGGGCCAACTTTCCCTTTGGTACCAAAAGCACAAACATGCACCACACACATGGAACTCTTGTCCCACTACTCAATCGGTTTCTTCATCTTAATAATGCACAACGGAACTTGTTTTTAAACAACTGTTTTAAAAAGAGAATCCAACTGAAAATAAGAAGTTCTCATCTCAACCACGTAATGCCAACTCACCACCAAAAGGGTCAAATCCTAAAATTGACAATTCATCACGAAAACAATTCCACTTTCTAAATAGGCAGTTTATGAATGAACACCATGAAAGCCAAAGGAG
Organism: Phyllostachys edulis; assembly: GCA_036346405.1. Classification (NCBI taxonomy): domain Eukaryota; kingdom Viridiplantae; phylum Streptophyta; class Magnoliopsida; order Poales; family Poaceae; genus Phyllostachys; species Phyllostachys edulis. The sequence continues at coordinate 84,300,740 of CM070551.1, forward strand.
AAATCACTCGAATGCTCAAACCAAATACTTCTTTTGGTTTGTTTGAATTGGAAAGAATCAAACATGCCAACACAGCGTCAAATCAAATTGTGGATGACCTCAGTCAACAACACAAAACTCAAACGAGAAACAAGAAAACGCTTCACTACCCGAGGAAACATCCTTTTCTTAGTTTCTCTTTTAGGAATATAACTTCTCTCAAATTATGAATTTTGATTTCATCATATGACACTATCTCGTTTTCTTAAATTGGCAACCTCAACGCCAAGCTCGAACGAATACATCGACCACCCGCTTAAAGGAAGGCTCATGACTTATTCTTACCAACTCCTCTACTAAGGTAATTACTTTGACGGATGACTCCCAAAGTATCTCAAAATAAATCTCACATTCAATCATATCACCTCAATCCTTTAATAATAACCAAATCATGGTTGACATCACGTATTCTCATGTACTACATCAAAAGGGTCATATCAAAGATCATCCCACAATCCGGAATCCACCCTTATTATACTTTCGCTACACAAAATCCCTAGACGACCAAAGCCCCAGCATATAAAAGGCGAAGCCCAAAAATTTAACCTCCAGGACCCCTACAATGAACTTCTGGTGTAAAAGGGTAGGGAAATCATCAGATTCGATGAATAAAACTCCCACAACCTAACCATACTCGACCAATAAGGTCAATAGACAATTATACTCTTAACCAAATTATCTTTTGAAAGATTCTAACTCCAAGAGAGTTACTCATTGAGACCAAGCCATACCTGACAAATAATCCCACAATCTCTACTATCTCATAAATTGCTTTAACGATTAGATTACCTTGCTAATCTCTCCCTCGTTACGATACACCACAAAATGAACAAAGAATCTTGGTCCACAAATCACTATAGGTTCTAATAGTTGCAACAATGCAATTAATTCAGCCCAAAGACAACCATTGGTTATACTAAGATTCTTTCCAAGAATTATACACGAAATCAATTCATCCTCTAATGCTCCTCAAATAGCTCACAACGCAAGATCGCACAACAACAATTAATAAACACTTCGGAAGACCCATGTGAAACGAATAGGCAAATGAAAACAATTTTTCACCATCTAAAAAAACATTCACCACTCGCAGTGAACACAGGACCGAGGAAAAAAAATCGATTAGGCAATGAACGCAGAATACATAAGGGAGGACCACAATTGAGGCACAAGCCTCACAAGAAGGGAATATCAAACCTTAACCGATAGGAACAAACGAGCCTTCAAGATCAAGTCACTTGAATCACCCAAGAATCAATAGAGCTTTGCAACATGATGCTTTACTCATCAAAAATTCAACTACCACAAAAATATTGAACACCAAGAGATCATGAATGCAACTTTTGAAATATTTTCATTTAAGAGATATCACAAAAGACGATCAAAATTCTTTCTCCATAAAAGAATCAACATCACCCTCACATTACTGAACATTTTATTAACATAAATAACATTTATTCTTGGTAACATTCATTATACCTTACCATCACATCAATAAATCTTCCAAAAGGAACACAACAAATCATGTTATAGAATTTGCATCACCATATAAGATTGTAATAACAACTCATTCTAGAAAAGAAATCTAGTGCGAAAGCCACAAAGCTGAAGCAAACCTCTTTTTAATAAGCTCACTCTAGAACAAGACAACCTCATAAAACCCACCAAGTTAAATCACTTATTAGATTTCGCTCATATACCCTTATTGACTCTCAATGCCAGTAAAGCACACACTAATAGCACTCTAACAATTAATACTAACAACTGATGATTATCTAATCATGGAAGCATTCATAGTCTTATCTCTTTTCAGAAATTAGAATGAAATATCTTTAATCTTCAACAAAGGAATATTTATAAGACAAGATTTTGTGAGTCAGTACAACAACCATCATCCTTTTCTCCATACATATAACAATAATTTAGCATGGCAAAAACAGGCGAATCTAGCATTTGTACAAAATCATCATGTATTTGAATAGAAGACAGAGTCAAGATTAATAGTTACCGAGGCAATAGCCCAACACACCCGTAATTAACTCCATGAGTCTTAAACATGTATAGACAAATTCTTATTCAACAATGTTCAAGAGATTACTACAGGACAACTTGAAATTAATCAACTTCATCTCTAAAGATATTAGCTAAGAATCGTTGGTTTGCACCATGCTAATGTCCCAACTTGATAACTCATACCACATTAATTCATTTAATTAAAACCTCTTAGTTTAACATGACAATAAAGGGTTTTATCACACTCTTTCATAGAAGAGAGGTACTAAACTTCAATCTTTGAATTAATCCAAAAGAAATACGCAAGGTCAAAGCTTCCACATAATAAAGAACTTGCAAAAGAAACCTTCCATTGCCCAAATACCAAGCAAATAAATGAGTTACGATTTCCAACAGGGAATAAAAAAAGAACTTCCGTGAAAAGATCAATCTTGCAAACTAACAACATTCACAAGTAGCTGAAATATCACACTAGTCGAAAGAACAATACTTGCTTCGAAGAACAAATAGAGACCAATTGAAACTTGCCCACTTCATTAAACCACCAATCAAAGGAAGTTCATCAACGGCAAGAAACTACAACCAGAAGACCAAATACAAGCTCAAGGAAGACAACATCTTCATTAAAGAACTCATGCCCAACACATAACTATGGAATGAGGGTAAGTAGTTCTCTATTCCCATACCACGAATGGTGGTGTAGCTTGGCAAAACCCAGGACAACAACCACGATCTCAACTTCTCAACGACCGTTACCAATACGCATAACCAATATAATCAATTATGAATATAAGGTCATCTCATAGTAATCATAGAATAAATTTATAGATATAGAAGATCATAGCAGATCATAGACTAACAACAAAAATGATAGTACAGAAGCAATTCAAGAATAGTTCAACATGTTGAAACATACCACTAGAAATGCGGATGCAATGGATTACCCAAACCCCACCTACTGTGCACAGTGTGTCATTTTAATATATTTCTATTAACCACGGACCTAAAGCCCGCTCTGATACCAACTGTAACACCCTGGCTATTCGGAAGCCAAGATGTCACCTAAATCATTTAACACACAACCATAATGCGGAAGAATTTGAATAGTATCATCCAATGACATAAAGAGATCACTATTTAATAGAACCGTGGCATGAAAATATTCTGAATGTAAGCAAGTATAATGAGGGGTGATCGAAGATCACAAGCAATACTTAAACAACCATAACATAGAGAGGGTTATCAACTCCATCTAAATTTAATTATTATAGTTTATCATTAACGAATGAAAAATAGAACTAAATCGTAATCTTGGACTTGATTTAGGTGACATCTTGGCTTCCGAATAGCCAGGGTGTTACACGGCTAGCGCGGACGTGATGATGCCGCGACTTGGTTTGAGATGGGAGAGGAAGAACGGAGTGGGGGAGGAAAGCCAGAGGAAGGGGCGCACTCGGCTGTGGCTTTGTTGGGCGGCGGCAGAAATAGAGAGCTCAAGCTCTTTGTTCTCTGGTGCTTAGTGGGGGAAAGGAGAGGGGAAGCTTAAGAAGGGAGGCGAGTTGGCGTGGTGTGCATGACGCGCGGGGAGCACTACAACAGGACTAGGTTATAGCAACATGTGTATATGCTGCTATATGTACAAATATGTGTTGCTAGGATGAATAGCAACACATGTGATAAGTGATATTATTGGTGGTGTTGCTGTATAGTAGGTCTACCGCAACACAAATTATGTGTTGTTATACAAAAGAAAAGGTGTTGCAAAGTTTCAACACCCTTTTTTATTTGTAACAACACATGTTTTCAAAACATAATTAACACATGTTAGCAACATATAATTGATTTATTACAACGTAGGTAACACCTTTTAATATTTTCTCTGGATTTTGCACCATTCAACCAGAATTTAGAAAACATACAATTTTGGCAATCATGCAACTCAGAAAACATGTCATATCAACCATCAAAGATAGCTGCAATACATAGATCAAATTCAGATTATGCACAATACATAAACCTAAAATATGATATTTCTGATAAGCACAACAGTACATGTGCAATACACCATACAGAGTGCATGCAATTTCTAAATTATGAGCATTCTAATATAGCCACGGCAACACAATCAACTAATGTCTAATCAAGCGAAAGCTTGACAAACACATGAAAATACTCTAACCCCTTCTACCACAATACTAGTCTAGCCTTAACATGTACAAAACATCCACACAAAAGAAGTCGACAATGTAGATGTCCACATAATGAAATCATCGTGCTATCGCCATTTGTAAAATAAGGACGATCACTCCATCAACAAACAATAAGTTCAACGACTCTTATGTTTTGGACTTGAAAAGAAATTTGGGAAGTCAATAACCACAAACCATACATACTTTGCATTTAACCTATGCATTTGTACAGAAATGGAGATCGTAGCCCAAACATGATATAAGCGTCAAATAGCTAAACAAGACAAGTAGGTAGACTGTGTGCATTTCTGACCATGTTATACAATTTTAATTAGAAAAAGGAGAAACTGAAAAGTGCTTATGTCATAATTTTCACCTGTTGACTGTGTGCATTTCTGAACACAAATGACCAAATCAGATCTAACAAAAACACAACAATTGGAGAATTAGCACCAAAAGTATGTACAAGTTCAAGGAATCTTACCTCCACGAACCCCCACGAAATCATGATTCATGAAGCACCAAAATTAATAGTTGTCTTCATAAAGAAAGCATAGGTATAAATCAACTCACCACATAAGGAGGGTAACCAAGGCTATCATGAAAAAGTATATAAATAGAATGACATAGTGCACTTATAACTCGATCTACTCCACCTTTGCGCTTAGCCAAGCTCTAACCGAGTTGACCTCACACCTTTGACGATATGCTCGGCCTACAACAATGTAGTAACTTTAATTTATCTCATCATTCACCATGCATTAAGCTTTAGTTATTCAACTTCCACACAACCATGGTTAAATGCATGCATAGAAGTATATAAATAGAATGACATAGTGCACTTATATAAATGATATGGTATCCTTGAGATTATACAAAAGTTTTTCTGTAACATCCCGTTGTCGAAAATAAAAATAGTAATTATTTTCGGCTTTCGTTTTTCATTTGCATTTCAAATTACCAAACTAATTGCAAAAACTTCCTTTCTTCTCTTCGGTTTGTGTTTCAAATGTAATGTCCTTAGCATTTGAAATTCAAATTCCAGTTTGACCTCCCTTTTTTTTGGGCTCAGCCCATTTCTCCTCTTGGGCCAAGCCCATCTCCTTTGGCCCACCCGGCCCATCTTGCCTCTGGCCCAGCCCTTGCCCCGGCCTCTTTTCTTCCCCTCCACCTTGGCCTTTTCTCTTCCCCTGGCCAAGCCGGCGCCCAGCTCCCTGGCGTTTTCCCCTTGGCTCCTCTCCCTGGCCACCAGCGCCGCGCCGCTGCAGCGCCTAGTACATGCCACCTCCCCCCTACTGCAGCGCCGCTTCTACCCCCTGCCACTCACATGCCCTCGCTAGCCGCCGCCGTCTGCACACCACCTCCCTGCCTCGTCGCCTTCGCGCGCAGCGCGCACGCCATCTCCTCAGGACAGCACACCCTCAACGGCTCTCTGCACCCCCTGTGCTGCCTTGCCCGCACACGCCATCGCCCAGCTCCTGTCCACGCACTGCGCTTCGCGCATGCGTGCCTACGCTGCTGCTGCCATCCCCGAGCGCCCGCACACGCCTTGGCCGCCATCATCACCGCACACGCTCGAGTCGCCAGCTCCTCCCTCCAACGGCTCCAAGGTGCCCTTGCCAGCTATAAAGCACCCCAATGCCCTCCCCTTGTCTCCCCCTCCCCACCTCACCTCCTTCCTCGAAGCCGAGTCCGCCGCGTCCCATTGTTGGCCGCACCGCCTCACCGCCGCTCGGTGAGCTTCCGCCTTCGGCGACTGCGTCACCGCGTGCCCCTGGTGCCAAGGAACCCATCCCCCACCACCATTCCTCGTCCCGGCCGCCAAGAAGCCCCGCGTCGTGACTCCTTCTCGTCCGGCCATCGTCGCCACTACCGGGCCAATCCAGCCACCCCCGGGACGCCCGGGTCATCCCGCCGGTTTCCCCAAGCTCCCGCGCCGCCCATGCATGCGCAAGCTTCGCCGCTCCACCACCCCAACTTCGCGCCGCCTAAGCCATGGAGCTGCCGCCGCCTCCTTACTCCGCCACCGCCACTTCTGCCCCTTTCGGGAGCTGCCGCCGCCTCCCCTGGGTCCGCCGCCTTCTGGAGGCCCCGCTCCGCCCACCGCCGGCCTCCCCGCGCCCTCAACCACCGGCGCCGCCACCACCCGATGCCGCCGCCGAGCCCGCCTCTGCTCCCCCTTCTTTTCTCTGTGGAACCGAATGGGTGGGGATGAATGGCCAAGGGCCCACTTGTCATTTGGCTTAACCCTCCCTCCCTCTCTCTTCCATGTGGCCCCCCTCCTTTCCTACTCCAGTGGACCAGTGCATTGTGCTCATGGACCCAGTGCTGGCACTATGCTATGGACCATTTCCTCTCTCTCCCTTTTATTTCCATTCCAATCTTCGGAAGCTCCATTCTCCCTCGTCGTAACTCCAAAAATTATGAGACTTGTTTCTCAAAATTTGTTAATTCAAGATCTTGCTAATGTCATAGGTCTTGTTCAATTTGGAGTTCATTTATTGTTCTTTATTATTTATTTGCTCTCTTTGCCGTTGTGTCTTTTTCCGGTATTTTCGCCCGATCAGGAATTGAAGGCGCGGAGAATCTCTCGATTGATCAAGCACAAGAATATCAAGATCCTCTTACCTATATCCAAGGTGAGTCAATACTTTGAACATATTGAGCCTATATTTTATGCAAATTATATTCATTTAAATTAACCAAAATTGCATGCTTTAATTCTTTAATCAAATGTATGTTAAAGCTTAACATAGTTAAATACCCATTTGATTATTAATTAATTAATATGCCATCCCTTGATAATTGAATCCATTATTCCATGTCACCTTAGTAATCTATATGGTAATACTAGTTATAGGTTGTAATTAAGCGATATGCTAGTCTTGCTTAAGTACCGGGGTATTAAATATCCCAATCATCATCTCTTCAAACATAAAAATGTTTTGGGAAGTCATTGCGGGAAATGACTGAGATGGATGAAATAATTTGGTTTCCTTCTCAGAACCCTAATAACCTGCTTTCCCCATATGGGCGGATGGTGTGATGGATGATGTGTTGGTGGGTGCTAATGTAGCCCAAGGGATACTGGTATGTTGGTGGGTGCTAATGTAGCCCAAAGGAAATACTGGTATGTGGAATGAACCGTCCAGATAACCCTAAGGAATTAATCTTGTCATGACCTCCTGTGTAAAACAAGTGCAACCACAAGTCTGTAAAGTACAACTTGGCTAAATAATTTGTATCCCTCAGTACGAGTTGCACCAGGTAGATGTCCTGCGACGCCGTAAGTCCTTGTGGTGAGGGGTGTCGGGGTGCACGACGTAAGTCATTAAGAGGGCGCAAGAGGGGGTCTAGGTAAGGGTTAACGGATCTAAACGGACGTAACCCTTCGAAGACGAAACCTTAGCGGGTGTAACTAATGCTGTTGGATGCACTGTAAAGGCCTTGTGGTGATCTCCCCTTGATTCACAAGTCTAAGGAAGCATGTGTACATATCAGGACGATTATCTCCTGTGGGTAAAGTGTACAATATCTGTAGAGTATTAAATTGTTTAAACAGCCATGCCTACAGTCAAAGGAGGACATGGCAATCTTAACTTGAGTTAGTTCTATTTCAAAAACCTTGTGGGTGGTATGAAAAATGTGGAGGGCTCACCTAGCCCTGTGTTGGATTTTACCTGAGCTTTCGAGCTCAGTGGTGGTAGTAATTGGAGATAGCTCCAATCAAAAGAAGCATGCGGTATAGGTTCCGCGGATGGAACCTCTACTGAAATAAATATTGCACAATTACTCTCTTTAATAAAATGCAATTTGTAAAAATGCTAAGTGTTAGGAATTTATAATTATGATATTTGAAAATGTTGGTTTAGCAAATAAAAGAACCCGAGTCATCCTTGTTAAGCCTTGCATGTATATTATTGCATTGTGTGTTGCCTCGCAAGCACGCAAGTTGTGCTCATTCTCGCTCTCCCCCAACAACCCTCAGAAGCAAGAAATCCGGAGGATTACGACTACTACGAGGATCCCGAAGTTGGAGGCCTTGGAGATGAATGAAGCGTAGTTAGTCTTAGTTATTCTAGTCTCGCCCCAGTCTGGTTGACTCCGTTGTTGCTTGCGTGCATCCTATATTATCTGAGTCTTTGGGTAATGTTGGACGCACACAGGTTTCCCCAGTCGCTTGCCTGTGGAGAGATGTGCTCTACCCCTTTTGGTTCCGTTGTCGCTTCTGCTTTTGTAATGTAACCTTTGGCCTTGTTCGGCCCCCTTTTGTAAAGCCCGACCCGATGCGGTCTATGTAAAACTCTAAAGTGTTAATTAATGAATAGTATGGTTTTATCTACATCATGTATATTTTGATTCAGTGATGTGTCTGTGAGTGCTAGCTACTGATCCAGGGAATACCACAGTGTTTTCACAGAGGATTTGGATTCTCAGAATCCGGGTCCGACATTTTCCCACAGAACAAGAGTAGATTACATAGGCAGATGGATTTACCTCTTATCACTATGCTCTTCCAAGAAGATATCCTTCAGATGGTAAGTGGGGAACGAAAACCATACAGTGAATATCAATAACAAAGAAAAATTCGAACACAATAAGCCCATTTGTCATATAGGAAAAACGTATAGCACAAAATACTATCACAGTATAGTATAGTATCCTTCGGTATAATTAGAGGCGGATTTCAGGATCAGTCAGCTTGACCACATCACCTGAATTTTTTTAGCCGCCCGATTCCGTGTGCTTTGTTTCCCTGCGGCCCGATTTGCCCGGCGAGACGCCTTCGCTTGCTCCTCCATGTGCGGGTCTCACGCATGTTCGGTCGCGCGGAATCGCGCGTTTGCCCTCCACGTGCGGCTCGCGGGCCCCACCGGTCACAATTGTTTCACTCGGAATCGCGCGCTTGCCCTCCACGTGCGACTCGCGGGCCCCACCGGTCGCAGTTTTCTTCTCGGCGCGCAGGATCGCGCACACAGGCCTGCTAGTATATATAAACATTATGCCCACACCTCCTGCTGGCGCGTTCGTGCCCGGGTGCGGTGGTCTTCTAGTGAATTTTTTATTTAATCATTTTTTATTAATATTTTAAAGTTAATCCCTCGCAAACTTTATTTCCAATCCTAACCCCTTTGGCCACGCCACCAACCGTGGCGTGGCCAAAACGTACTGTCACGCCACATACGACGGCGTGACAAAGCATGCCACGCAAGCCCTCGTCCACCCACCGTGCTAGCGTGGAGACTTACGTGGCAGTAGTCATGCCATATCCTAAGGCGTGACAATCCTACCGTGTCACGCCTTGATATGGGACGTGATAGGGTCTAATTCCAGTTGGTTTGTAAATTATGACAATTCTACTTGATTTATGGATTTGGAACCTGTGGTAAGATGGTAACAAAGGGATTTCTTTTTGAAAGGTCAAAAACAATTGACAGTACAGTGATACATAACACCATGTACATGGAACATTTAACATGATAATGACTCCAATAGCTATGAGAACTATTTATTTTTCGCTTTGCTGATCGGATTCAAACATGATAATGACTCCAATAGCTATGAGAACTATGGAGATCAATATATATAAGCGTAGCGGAAGTCTTGTATTGAATCCCCTTCAAATCCCCAAAATAAACGACCAAAAACACAAAAATCAGCCTGATGAACAGTACTGGTCGAACCGGATAAACAGTGCCGGTCGTTCTGATTTTCGGTACAACAGGATGAACAGTGTCGGTCGTTCCGCATGAACAGTAAAATCAGGCGAATGAACAATAAACAGCCTGAAAAACGAAAGCAAAAATCGACGTAACTTTTTATCCGCTTGGCCAAACTCCACCAAATTTGAAACACATCTTCCTAATGATGTCAGGAACCTATTCCAAGCAACGATCGTCCAGATCTACGTCAAAGTTTTGATCTTTATCCAATTTTCTGAAGGAGGGTTCAAAAATGAGCAAAAATGAAAAACTTGATCCAAAACTTGCTCGTGGGACATTGATGATCTAGATGATCATAGATGTATTCCCACACATCACAGCAAGGTAAAAGAGGGAAAGAAACCAATCAAAAACCACAGGATCAAGAAAGGACTTAAAATCACCAAGTATGAAGGAAGAACACAAAGAGAGCTCAACTTGAGGAATCATCCATAGATTGATTCATGATGTTGGTTGCTGGTTACAGCCACTCCCTCAAGGAGGACAAAACTCAATCCATGAGCACACAACTCAACACATCTCTCTAGAGCCCTAAGCCCCTCCTCTTTCTCTAAAACCCTAAAACCAAACTAGAGTTTACCAATGAAGACCTTAGGGCTGCTGTGAACAGCACCCATCCTATTTATATGAGGCCTAGGGCTTCTAGAAGACAAACCCTAATGGGCTCCCGTTAAGGCCCAATACAAACGGGTCACACACGCACGCATCTCAAAGCGTCGTCTTCACTTTGATTGACCTAAACCGCTTCTCCAAGCGCCGACCCACGCCGCGGTTTGGCCACCAAGTCACAAAGGCGGTATTTGGTGAAATGACCAAAATACCCCTTCTCGATTCTTCTCCATGAACCGAGTCCAATCCTGTCGAAGCAATCGCCTGCTCCGCCATGTGTAGGTTGATCAACGACTCTCATCATGTCGGCAAGTCTCTCTCGTCCGAATCCCGTCGGAACCTCCAAGGCACTTCATGCCGACCCGCCGCTTGATCCAACCAACAGATCGAATCGCCTCTCGATCAACCTCGTCCATTCTGCGCCATGCTTGAGTCACCTGACCTCACCCGGCATCCATGATCGTTCTGGACCTCGGCTCTCCAAGCTTAGTCCCGATCCTCCTCACCGCTGACCGTCGTTGACTCGCAAGCCACCGCACAAAGAATAGACCAAGAAATCGTCTCCGGGAACAAGTTCTTCACAACTTGACCCACGTTAGCTCAAAACATGCAATATGCAACATATATGCATTAACAAATATGGATATGACATAACCCAAAATCAATTCTCAAATTGAAATAACATTCAGCTCAAATCATTCCAAAAACGGTACTACCGCCAAGTATCCATCGGTATTACCGCAATACGGTCATACCGCTCAATCAACTACGGTCGTACCACAACCTGGAGAAATCCAAAACTCTCCAAAAACCACTCCTCTGGAATTTTCAAACCGCAGAACAACGGTCATACCGAAGTGCGGTATTACTGCCAAGAAAGATGCGGTCATACCGCTCCACAAAGAAATCCAAGACCATTTTGCACTCGTTCTGTTTTTTTCATACCGCTTAACTACAAACGGTCGTACCGTGACACGGTAGTACCGCGACTTCCAAGCCGGTACTACCGATACCAGAAAATCCCCACGCTCTCACAAAGACCTCCAGTAGTACCGCTTTACTAAAGCCGGTCGTACCGCAAAGCGGTATTACCGCGGTTAACACGCCGGTACTACCGATTATCCTGACAGTTTGCTAAAACTTTCTGACAAACATGAAATCCAACAAACCTTCAACCAAATTGCCAATTGTATCATCACCTAGGATCATGAGCATATCCTCATGGTGTTCACAATCTCCCCCTTGATGAACACATTGGCAATAACCCAAAATTGATGTTTTGAGGTTTGAAAGTAAAAGAAAACAAGTTTTCGCACAAAGGCACAATTTGGTCTTTTAGCAAGTAAAAGCAAGGAAGGTGACCAAATTGGCTTCAGAATAGTTTCAGAAAGTGAGATAAGGCAAAGAAAGCAAGGGAAGCTTCAAATTCCAGAAACGAGCCAAAAAAACTCACTTTAGGTCCAAAGGAAAGAGCAATTTTTCAACCTGACCTAAACCAAAACAACATTTTTGTAAATTTTTCTCCCCCTTTGACAATGAATTCATCAAGATGCATGGAAGAAGATAGAGCATGAATGTAATGGAATGGCTACAAATTTGTAATTTTTCATTTTGTTTCAGTTTTTTTTTTTTTTTTAACTTGAGCAAAAGGAGCCATGAAGATTATCCAAGAAGACTGTACAAGTATTACACCAAGCCATATTATGTGAAGAAGCTATGTTCAATCATGGCAAAATATGTACAGCAACGCTAAGGCCAAAATAGCAATAATCTGAGAGTAAATGAATTGATAGCATGACATGGTGCTCAAGACCATAGTTTTACTAAAGGTATCCAAAAATGAGTCAGGCCATGTCTATAAGCTAAATGGAGCCAGAAGCTAGAAAATGAGTCAATTTTGAGCATTTTGAGTTCAGTTTTGAAGCAAATTGATCAAGCATGTAGAAATTAGCACTTTGAGCATTTTGCTGAAAATGAAAGGTTTTATCTTAGTAAAGCAAGTCCTGGACTAGGAGCCATCCACAACTACCTCCTAAGCTTCAACCAATTGCCAATATGGTTTCTTAGCATTGTGCTAGATTTCAAGCCTCACTACAACCATCCCAAGCAACAAAAGCTTAAGAGAATGGTCTGGGTCATCCAAAACTCCCCCTGAGTTCATGCCTAGTGCAATGGCAAGCTGTCTCATGAGAAAGAATTGGTGAGATCAGTTTTTTCGCACAGAAAAGCTCAATTTTCATTTGCTTGACTTAAGAATTATCATAGCTCAATTTAAAACTCAAAATAAGTTCAAGACCCAATTAAGCCTATATGACATGGCATGAATCATGGAAGGATCACTATAGCAAAACTAGTCACAAGATCCAACAAGTCATGTTCTAATTCAATTTTCTCATAGATAATAAAGCTAGCATGACAAAAGCTAAGCTATACATAAAAAGCCATAAAGAAGTCTAGCAAACTAGCACAAGACATGGCAGGGTATAAAGCATGAAATCAAGTCATACAAGGATAATAATCAAAGCTCCATGAGTTTATATTACAATGCAAGTTGCTGAATTTTAAAAATGCATTATGATACAAATGAATGCACAAAGAACAAACTCCCCCTCAAAGCAGGCCAAGAGAACTAATAACCCCCAACTCTCCCCGCAAAGAAGCAAAACGAGAAGAATCAAGAGCTTTAGTGAAAATGTCAGCAACCTGCTGCTCGGACTCTACAAAGTGAAGCACAACATCACCCTTCTCAACATGGTCTCTAAGGAAATGATATCTCACGTCAATGTGCTTAGTCCTAGAATGTTGCACTCGGTTTTTGGCAATGTTAATGGCAGAAGTGTTGTCACAGAAAAGAGGAACACTATCCAAAGACAACCCATAGTCCCGAAGAGTAGACAAGATCCAGAGAACCTGAGAGCAACTCATCGGCTGCTGACTACATACTCGGCCTCGGCGGATCGGGTAATGAGGACTGTTTCCTAGATGACCAAGAGATAAGAGATGTGCCTAAGAAATGACAAGTGCCAGAAGTACTCTTCCTATCCACTCTACACCCCGCAAAATCAGCATCAGAAAAAGCCCGAATAGAGAGAGCAGAAGAAGAAGAATACCAAAGTCCAAAGTCAAGAGTGTCCTGGAGGTACCTGAATATGCGACGCACTGCTTGACGATGAGAAGCTCGAGGGGAAGCCTGAAATCAAGCGCACAGACACACAGCAAATTGTATGTCCGGCCTCGACGTAGTGAGATAGAGGAGGGAGCCAATCATGCTGCGTTACTCCTTCTGGTCCACGAGCTCTCCATCCTCATCAGGGTCCAGCACGGTGGTCGTGGCAATGGGAGTAGACATTGGCCTACTGCTTCCCATATCAAAGCGCCGAAGAAGGTCCATTGTATACTTACTTTGATGAATGAAGGTGCCTTCTTTCAGTTGCTTGACTTGAAGACCAAGAAAGAAGGTCAATTCGCCCATCATGCTCATCTCAAACTCCCTGCTCATGGAATCTGAAAATCTGGACACCAAAGCATGAGAAGAACCACCGAATATAATGTCATCCACGTAAATATGAACCAACAAAAAGTCATTGCCATGCCTGAGAGTGAACAAGGTTTTATCAACCAATCCCATTTTGAAGTCATTTTTAAGCAGAAAACTCTTAAGCCTATCATACCAAGCTCTAGGGGCTTGCTTTAATCCACACAAGGCTTTGGAGAGTTTAAAAACATGGTTTGGGAACTTAGGATTTTCAAAACCAGGTGGTTGCTTGACAAAGACCTCTTCTTCTATGAAACCATTCAGAAAAGCACTTTTGACATCCATTTGAAATAGCTTGAAGCCCTTGGATGCCGCAAATGCTAGCAAAATGCGAATGGCTTCTAATCTAGCTACAGGAGCAAAAGTCTCCTCAAAGTCTAAGCCCTCTACCTGGGAATACCCTTGAGCTACAAGTCTAGCCTTGTTGCGAACTACCAACCCATCTTCACTTTGCTTATTTTTGAAAACCCATTTTGTTCCAATTACATTATGATTAGATGGAGGATCAACTAAGGTCCAGACGTTGTTCCTTTCAAAATTTTCAAGTTCTTCATGCATGGCATTGACCCAAGAGGCATCAGAAAGAGCATGGGTGACATCTCGGGGTTCAAAAGAGGCAACAAAAGCAGAATGTGCATGAGAATCAGGAGAAATGAACCTAGAGCGAGTGACTCGCTCATGTAGATCTCCAATAATCTGCTCAGGTGGATGTTGTTGTTGAATACGAAGAGGAGCACCTGGTGCAGAAGTGGCCTCTACCTCACTGGCTGTGGAGGTAGGATCAGAGCCACTCTGATCATCGGAAAAGGTAGGAAGAGGCTGCTCATCTGAAGCTGGTTGTCGGACCCGGGAACGAAAGATCCCGAACCCTCTGTGTTCATACACCAGTCCAGGATTTCCGGTGTACACAGTTACAAAAATGATAACATAACCAAATCTCGCATTTGCATTAATGGTAAATCAGAGTTCGATACAAATGGGCATGAAGCCAAATAAAGGAGTAAATAACACAGCGGAAGTAAAAAGATAGTAGTAGGCCAGAACGATCCGCCACAGGCAATCGTCTGGGGGCGTAGCCTAGGCGTCGGTGTCCTCACCGTCCTGATAGTAGTCTTCTCCTAAAATTTTGTTGCATAAAGCAAGCATGAGCACAACTACCGTGCTCGCAAGTTACACCCAATATGGAATTGTAATGCATGCATAAGGTAAACAAAGGACATTGGCAGGGTTATTTTATGCGTAAGCGGCAGTTTTAATTTAAATAATCATAATAGATTGCAAGGCCATTTTCATACGATAATTAAAATCATATTTTAAATGACAATGGAATAATGTGGATAACCTCCAAGAAAGGTGATGGATATCCTCCAATCACAATGGCTAACCGCCTAAATTTCCCACCAGACTAACCATCCCGAAAACATCTGTTGAAACCATTTTAAAACCAAAAGCAAGTCTAACTCAAAGTGGCTTTGCTAGCATGTCCATTACCACGGACGCGGCTATTCGAATAGTTTTCTACTCTGCAGAGTTTGTACAGCTTTACCCACACGAGATATTATACCCTTTGTGTCGGCCAATCCACGCTTCCTAAGGCGTGTGACAGAGCAAATATCACAAGGCCGTTACAATGATCTACCTCACAATACTCATGCCCGCTAAGGTTTCGCTTCCATTGGACTAACCATCCTCCGGGAGCCCCCTCTTGCGCCATGTGGGACTACTGTCTAACCAACACCCACTCATACAACATGGCACGAATATCTATGAGGTATCCCAAATTATTAAGCCAGGTCCTTCCCATACAGGACATGTGGTGGTACGCTTTGGCATAGCAAAGGAACGCTCAAAGGCCGGTCCTTAATTGACTTGGGCGTCTTTCAAATCAAACCCTGGGCTTTAATCCTAACCAGATTAAACCCGTGCATAAACCTGCACCCACCTTTCATCCGTTACGCCCAAGTCCAAACCATCTTTATTTTATTTAGTAAAACCACCTTTACAATAACACTATGGTAAAACAATATCATAGGTTCAAGTTTAAACAAATTTGTAATGATTTGGCTTGGCTAAATCCTCCCAAAATCAAAATCATGGTTTGAGCATTTGCTAAGCATTTCCAAACAATTTATCTATGGTGACAAGGGATGACATTTCAATATTCAAAGTTGGCCATACAACAACAAATGGAATAACTAAGCATTTAAACAAGGTATTAAAATAATTGACTAAAAATATGCATGCAATAATAATTTTAAAAACTGAATTAAATAACTTTAACATAGTAGGTGCAACATGGTCAAAGTATAACTTGCCTTCGCTGAAGTCTTGAAATTCTAAAGCTTCGGAAGAATCAAATTCCCCGGAATCATCGTAATCTAAACGTGAAAATACGACAATCAATTGAAATTCCAATAAAAACAAGACAATATTTTAAACTAACTCCAAATAAAATAATTATATTTTATTTGGCTAGATAATAATTTTAGAAGACTTTATAAGTCTGAAACACTAAATTTGGAATTAGGAAATAAAAGATATGAATTTTACAAGTTTAAATTCTAAATTTGCAATTTAAATAGTTTTAACTTAAAAGAGACAATTTAAACTAATTCCAAATAAACAAATTTTAATTTATTAAGCTAGATAATCTTTTTACAAAATCTTAGAAATTTAATTCAATAAATTTGGAGTCGAAACCGATGATATGAATTTTACAAATTTAAATCTAAATTTGGATTTTAAATGAATTTCTAAATTCTAAAACAGAACTAAAATGAACTCCAAATTGAATAATTATATTTTATTTAGTTAGATAATAATTTTCTAAAAATTTAGCAATTTGAATCATCTAATTTGGAGCTAGGATGAATAAGTTATGGATTTTACAATTTAAATCCTAAATCTGCCTTTTAATCAATTTCCCGAATTATTTTTCTAAAAGAAAATCTATAAATAATTTAAAAATAATTCGACGCGTGGGGCCCTTGTGTCGCTGACATATGTCGGCATACCACGGTGGCGCCGACGTGGGCGAGCCACGTGACCTCGGCAGCGGCGGCGCGGGTTCAATGAACCGTCGAACGGCGGCGATCTAGACTCGGCGAGGGTACGAATGATTACAGTGCGCCACCCACCGCGGCGAGGAGAAGACGGAGGTGCGCGTGAAGACGGCGATGCCGATGGTGGCACCGGCGAGACGCTGCGAAGTGACGGCGCAAGCAATCGACGGCGTCGTCTTTGCGGCCGACGCGACGATCTCAATCCGGCGCCTGAGGGGAAAAGAGAGGGCGGAGTGGGGCGTTGGGATCGATGGAACGTGACGCTCCGAGGCTCTCCTTTATAGGGGCCGGGACGTCCGAGGTGGCGAGGTGTAGTGGGGTTCGTCTTGCGGTGGTTGCGGCGTCGTGGGTTTGCCCGTGGGGAAGGAGGGGGAGAAGGGGTGGGGTCGTGGCGGCGTGGGGCGCGGTTTTCGCAGCCTGCACGCGGGTCGCGAGCGATTGAGGCGCCGTTGGCGAAGCTCACTCAGCCATGAAATGGTGGAGCCGGCGTGGTCTGTGGCGTCTTGCGAGGAAGACGGAGAAGAGGAGGAAGACAAAGGTGCGGGGTTGGATCGGCATCGGACGGTGCAGAATAGCTTGGGACGTGGAGGTTTGAAGGCCGTCCGATGCGAATTGGACGGTGGCGGGGTGAGAGCGGGCGAGTGGGCTGGCTGAGTGGGCCGAGTGCGGGAAATAGGAATGGGCTGGCTTGGGTTTCGGCCCAAGCACTGTTTGCTATTTTCTTTTTGATTTTCCATTTTAAATATTCAGTTTAATTCATTTAGGCTCTAGAAAATAGCAGATAAATTCCAAAAATCCTAGGAAAATTTCTGGATGACTCTAGAATTATTCTGGACTTAAATAAAATAATTCTAACTTAAAGTTGATAATGGATTTTGAATTGAAATCTCTTTTTAGCTTTCAACAATTTAAACAATAGTTTTTAATTTGCAGAAAATTCACAAATTCAAATAAGTTTTAAACTTAAATCCAATTTGAAATTTTGGGCTGTTACAAACCTCCCCCCCTTAAGGGAATCTCGACCAAGATTCGTGGATTGACCGGCAAGAAGGTGGGGATATCCTGTCTTAATATCTTCCTCTCGTTCCCAAGTGGCTTCACTTTCCGGGTGGTGGCTCCACTGGACTTTGTATGAACGGATGATCTTGTTACGTGTGACACGCTCTGCGGCGCCCGTAATCTTGATCGGTTGTTCCACATAAGTGAGGTCCTCTTGAAGATCAATGCTTTCGTAAGGGTCGATCTTCAGGCACTCGAAGGCACTTCTTTAGCTGTGAAACATGGAAGACATTGTGTACAGCGGACAGAGATGCTGGTAGCTCAAGTTGATATGCAACTTCACCTCTTCTTGCTAAAATCTTGTAAGGGCCCGCAAATCTGGGTGCGAGTTTTCCTTTGGTCCGGAACCTTCTTACGCCTCGGAGTGGAGTAACTCGGAGATAGACAAAATCTCCTTTTGCAAAGGTCAACTCTCTCCGACGATTATCAGCATAACTCTTCTGTCGGGTTTGAGCTACTTTCAGACGTTCCCTTATTGCTTTAACCTTGCTTTCAGCTTCCTTAATCAGCTCCGGTCCAAAGAACTGATGCTCTCCTACTTCATCCCAAAGGAGCGGAGTTCTGCATTTTCTGCCATACAAAGCTTCAAATGGAGACATCTATAGACTGGCTTGGTAACTATTGTTGTACGAGAATTCTGCATAGGGAAAATTCTTGTCCCAACCTTTCCCATAATCCAAGGCGCAGGCTCGAAGCATGTCCTCTAGAATCTGGTTGACTCATTCTGTCTGTCCATCCGTCTGCGGGTGATAGGCGGTGCTGAAATTGAGTCTGGTTCCCAAGGCTTCATGCACTCGCCAAAATCTAGATGTGAATGTGAACCTCTGTCGATTACCACGATCTTCTTGGGTACTCCGTGTGAGCAGACGATCTTGGCCATATACAATTCTCGCCAACTTATCGCCGGGTAAGTGGTCTTGACGGAAGGAAATGAGCTACTTTCACAACCGATCAATTATCACCCAAATGGAATCACACCTGTTTGGGTCCTAGGAAGTCCGTGATGAAATCCATACCAACTTCTTCCCACTTCCATTCGGGAATCGTAACAGTTGCAACAAACCAATGGTCTTTGATGCTCGCCTTGACTCACGACAAACATCACATCGGGCGACAAACTCAGCGATTTCTCGCTTCATGCTGACCCACCAATACTTTTCCTTCAGATCCTGGTACATCTTGGTACTGCTGGGGTGAATGGAATAAGGCGACTCATGGGCTTCCTTCAGAATCGACTGCTTTAAATCCTGCTGATCCGGTACACGATGCGGTTTCCGAACCACCTTGGGTCTTCTTGTCTTGGAGAAACCTTCAATGAATCTGCGGTAATAACCGCCAATCCAAGGAAACTTCTCACCTCTGGATGACTTAGGTTGTTGCCAATCCATTACTGCTTCGACTTTGGCTGGATCTACTGCAACTCCTCCTGCGGACACAATATGTCCAAGGAATGCCACCTGACTTAGCCAAAATTCGCACTTGCTGAATTTGGCATAAAGCTGGTTCTCCCTGAGTTTTCCCAAAATTAGTCTGAGGTGGTTCTCATGTTCTTCTTCACTCTTCGAATAGACGAGGATGTCATCAATGAAAACAACCACAAACTTATCCAAGAATTCTATGAACACTTTGTTCATCATATTCATGAAATAAGCAGGGGCGTTCGTCAAACCGAAAGACATTCTTGTAAACTCGTCTGATCCATATCCGTGGTGAAGGCCGTTGTCATTGTCACCTCATTGAGTGATCTATAATCTACACACATCCTCATCTTGTTGTCTTTCTTCTTGACAAACAAGATCGGTGCCCCCAAGGTGATGAACTTGGCGAATATATCCCTTGCTCCGCAACTCTTCAACTGCTTTCTTCATCTCTGCCAATTCATTGGCCGCATTCTCAGAAGGTCGCCGAGATTGGAGCGGTCCTCGACTAAGTCAATTAAGAACATTACGCCCCTATCCGGTGGCATGCCGTAAATCATCGTGAAAAACATCCGTAAATTCTTGCACCACGGTATATCTTCAAGCTTTAACTCCTTCAAGCTAGTCGAATGGAACTTCCTCCCAGCAGGTCTTGGGCTTGAATTCAACCGTGACTCCTTCCTCATTGGTGAGAGTGATAGACCTATTGGCACGATCTATCCGTCCCTGATTCTTGGCCACCACCCATTCCAAATATTACATCCGCACCTTGAGAATGCAAGACTATCAAGTCTGCCATGAAGGAAACTCCGGATATCTCCAGGGTAAGATTCGGGCATAGAGAACTGGTTCTCATTTCTGAGCCCGGGGAATGGATTATCATAGGATTACTTAATGGAGAAATAGGTAACCCATTTTTGCCCACAAACTTATTGGATACAAAAGAATGCGAAGCTCCGGAATCAAACAGAACTGATGCTGGTATCGAATTAACAAGAAACGTACCAAGGACGACGTCTGGTGCTGCTGAAGCTTCCTCTGCTGTGACGTGATTCACACGTCCCTTCGTGAATGGCCCACCGGCTTTGGGGTGCCGCCGGTGGCTGGTACTCTGATGCTAGCTCGATTGATGTTGCGATTGTCGCTTCTTCGCACTTGTTGGCATAGTGTCTAGTCTCGTAAGTTGGGTTCTTTTCTTTGAAACTAGCTGCAGATGCATTGTTGCGAGCCGGAAGAGTTGGAGCGCCGCGTCGTCTTCGAGCTCGAACCTTCCACTCGAGGTGGTGAGGCCGAGCAAAGCGAGGCTTGGGTTGCCCTCCGAGTTGAACTTCGAGCGCCATCCTCCGCTTGCAGTTCTCCATCTGCAGATGTTTGGCCTCTGGCGAGCTTTATTCACTAACCGCTTTGAAGTCGGTGTAGTCATTGGAGACCAGGTGGATCGAGATCTCATCGCTCAAACCATCCATGAACCTTTCTCGCCTTTCTTCATCACTAGCCACATCTCTTTGGGGCATAGCGAGCAAGCTGGTTGAACTTGTGCAGGTATTCACCTACTGTGCGGTTGCCTTGTTTGAGCGCGTGGAACTCTTTCTTCTTCAGGGTCATTATCCCCGCGGGGATATGTGCATGGCGGAAAGCCCGCACAAACTCCTTCCAAGTGATAGTCTGCGCATCGGCATGGGAGATGTTGTAGTTATCCCACCATTCGATCAAGGGACCGGTGAGTGGTGAGAGGCAAACAGACTCTCTCACGATCCATCCAGCCATCGATCCATCGGCTCTGGTCAAAAATCGCCATGGTCAATCTCTGCGTGGCGGAGGTGGGGGTGCATCGAGCCGGTAGGAGGTTAATCGATGATTCGGTTTTCCATCATCGGATTCACCGTGGCGGTGGTGGTTCTTGCACGGATCCTCCCGTAATCAAGCGTCTTCGTTGCCCGACCTCGGACATCGCCATTGCCAAGACGGTGGTCACCATCTGCTAGAACTCCAAAGATTTAGGAGAGATAGCAAAAAGTTCCTTTATTAATTCATTTTATTCAAAGATTATGGCTACCACAAATAAGATAGTAGCTCATACTTCGCAACTAAAGATCGAGCTAAAGGGAAGATAACCACTATGGGGTACTGGGGGTATAATCCGGCTCACTAGAGCTAGCCTCGCCGGCCTTGTAGCTAGCTAGCTCTGCGATTCTGTCTTGACTTCTCCTCCGCCTCCTGTAAATGCACGGTGAGCAAGTCATTCAAGGTGTTCCCATAGGCGTAGTCCAAAGCCTTAGCCAGATCTACAGTGCGTCCGCTCGAGAATCTTCGAGTTGAAAGTCCGAGCCGAGTCGGAATGTGCATCGGGTAGTAATGAAACCAATGATCGTAGGTGTAGCGAAGGTGGCGAGTCTCTTGCCGCATCCTGAATGCCATCATCAAAGGTATCGGGATCGGGCGTCAAAGACGTGGAAGACGGTTTGCGAGATTGGAGTAGATGAGCACCTCTACTCTCCACACCGTTGTTCTTCCACCGTACTTGAATCCTTGGAAAGTTGGCCTCTTCCAGAACCCAAAGCTGCATCATTTCCCAAAGTATCTCGCCCAAGATCCAAGAAAAGCTCAGGTGGAAGTAGCATCCGGTCTTTCACCATCTAAAATTTTGAGAAGGAGAGGAGTTAGTAAATATTTTAAAGAGAAAGGTTGAGAATAACTCGATAGACTCAAAATAGTTTTAATTTTTGAAAATAAGTCCTTAAGACAATTCTAAGGCCACGACTCTACGATCGACATGGCTCGATACCACTTTTGTCGGACCCGAACGAAGATCCCGAACCCTCGTGTTCATACACCATCCGGGATTTCCGGTGTACAACATAACCAAATCTCGTTAATAGTAAATCGAGTTCGATACAAATGGGCATGAAGCCAAATAAAGGAGTAAATAACACAAATGAAGTAAAAGATAGTAGTAGGCGACTCGATAGTAGTCTTCACCGAAATTTTGTTGCATAAAGCAAGCATGAGCACAACTACCGTGCTCGCAAGTTACACCCAATATGGAATTGTAATGCATGCATAAGGTAAACAAAGGACATTGGCGGGGTTATTTTATGTAAGCGCGGTTTTAATTTAAATAATCATAATAGATTGCAAGGCCATTTTCATACAGATAATTAAAATCATATTTTAAATGACAATGGAATAATGTGGATAACCTCCAAGAAAGGTGATGGATATCCTCCAATCACAATGGCTAACCGCCCAAATTCCCCACCAGGACTAACCATCCTGAAAACATCTGTTGAAACCATTTTAAAACCAAAAGCAAGTCTAACTCAAAGTGGCTTTGCTAGCATGTCCATGACCGCGGACGCGGCTACACGGCTATTCGAATAGTTTTCTACTCTGCAGAGTTTGTGCACTTTTACCCACACGAGATATTATACCCTTTGTGTCGGCCAATCCACGCTTCCTAAGGTGTGTGACAGAGCAAATATCACAAGGTCGTTATAATGATCTACCTCACAATACTCATGCCCGCTAAGGTTTCGCTTCCATTGACTAACCATCCTCCAGAGCCCCTCTTGCGCCATGTGGGACTCTTGTCTAACCAACACCCACTCATACAACATGGCACTAATATCTATGAGGTATCCCAAATTATTAAGCCAGTCCTTCCCATACAGACATGTGGTGGTACACTTTGGCATAGCAAAGGAACGCTCAAAGGCCGGTCCTTAATTGACTTGGGCGTCTTTCAAATCAAACCCTGGGCTTTAATCCTAACCAGATTAAACCCGTGCATAAACCCGCACCCACCTTTCATCCGTTACGCCCAAGTCCAAACCATCTTTATTTTATTTAGTAAAACCACCTTTACAATAACACTATGGTAAAACAATATCATAGGTTCAAGTTTAAACAAATTTGTAATGATTTGGCTTGGCTAAATCCTCCCAAAATCAAAATCATGGTTTGAGCATTTGCTAAGCATTTCCAAACAATTTATCTATGGTGACAAGGGATGACATTTCAATATTCAAAGTTGGCCATACAACAACAAATGGAATAACTAAGCATTTAAACAAGGTATTAAAATAATTGACTAAAAATATGCATGCAATAATAATTTTAAAAACTGAATTAAATAACTTTAACATAGTAGGTGCAACATGGTCAAAGTATAACTTGCCTTCGCTGAAGTCTTGAAATTCTAAAGCTTCGGAAGAATCAAATTCCCCGGAATCGTTGTAATCTAAACGTGAAAATACGACAATCAATTGAAATTCCAATAAAAACAAGACAATATTTTAAACTAACTCCAAATAAAATAATTATATTTTATTTGGCTAGATAATAATTTTAGAAGACTTTATAAGTCTGAAACACTAAATTTGGAATTAGGAAATAAAAGATATGAATTTTACAAGTTTAAATTCTAAATTTGCAATTTAAATAGTTTTAACTTAAAAGAGACAATTTAAACTAATTCCAAATAAACAAATTTTAATTTATTAATCTAGATAATCTTTTACAAAATCTTAGAAATTTAATTCAATAAATTTGGAGTGGAAATCGAGATGATATGAATTTTACAAATTTAAATCTAAATTTGGAATTTAAATGAATTTCTAAATTCTAAAACAGAACTAAAATGAACTCCAAATTGAATAATTATATTTTATTTAGTTATATAATAATTTTCTAAAAATTTAGCAATTTGAATCATCTAATTTGGAGCTAGGATGAATAAGTTATGGATTTTACAATTTAAATCCTAAATCTGCCTTTTTAATCAATTTCCCGAATTATTTTTCTAAAAGAAAATCTATTAATGCGCAAGGCTGACGTCAGCGCACGGAAACCTCTGATTTAAAAATAATTCTGACGCGTGGGGCCCTTGTGTCAGTGACCAGGTCCATATGGACTTGGCACACGGGCTTGGCTCACGGTGAGGTGGCGCGCGCGCACTGACGTGGCTGCCATGTCACCATGTCAGCACTAGGGCTGACATGGCGCCCACGTGGCTGCGAGGTGGCGCCACGGTGGCGCTGACGTGGACGAGCCACGTAGACCTCGACGGCGGCGGCGCTCGGGTTCCAATGAACCGGCGAACGGCGGCGATCTAGACTCCGGCGAGGGTACGAATGGATAGAGGGGAACGCGAGGGTTCTGGTGCGCTCACCCACGCGGCGAGGAGAAGATGGAGGTGGCCGGCGGCGACGAAGAAGCGGCGGCGAGCTTCGGGTTGTCGACGGCGACGAGCTCCAGGGGTCCTCCGGCGAGGGCGAGGTGCGCACCGGGATCGCGTGAAGACGGCGATGCCGATGGTGGCGGCAGCGACGCGAAGCGATGACGGCGGCGAATCGGCGGCGGCGTCTTGCGGTGGCCGACGGCGGCGATCTCAATTCCGGCGCCTGAGGGGAAAAGAGAGGGCGGAGTGGGGCGTTGGGATCGATGGAACGTGACGCCCCGAGGCTCTCCTTTATAGGGGCCGGAGGTCCGAGGCGGCGAGGTGTAGTGGGGTTCGTCTTGGCGGTTCTTGCGGCGTCGTGGGTTTGCCCATGGGGAAGGAGGGGGAGAAGGGGTGGGGTCGTGGCGGCGTGGGGCGCGGTTTTGCACGCTGCAGCGCGGGTCGCGAAGGCGATTAGAGGCGCCCGTTGGCGAGCTCACCCGGCGCGGAAATGGCGGAGCCGGGCGTGGTCCTGTGCGTGCGCGAGGAAGACGGAGACGAGGAGGAAGACAAAGGTGCGGGGTTGGATCGGCATCGGACGGTGGAGATAGCCCGGGGACGTGGAGGTTTGAAGGCCGTCCGATGCGAATTGGACGGTGGCGGGGTGAGAGCGGGCGAGTGGGCTGGCTGAGTGGGCCGAGTGCGGGAAATAGGAATGGGCTGGCTTGGGTTTCGGCCCAAGCACTGTTTGCTATTTTCTTTTTGATTTTCCATTTTAAATATTCAGTTTAATTCATTTAGGCTCTAGAAAATAGCGAGATAAATTCCAAAAATCCTAGGAAAATTTCGGATGACTCTAGAATTATTCTGGACTTAAATAAAATAATTCTAACTTAAAGTTGATAATGGATTTTGAATTGAAATCTCTTTTTAGCTTTCAACAATTTAAACAATAGTTTTTAATTTGCAGAAAATTCACAAATTCAAATAAGTTTTAAACTTAAATCCAATTTGAAATTTTGGGTCATTACATCGGTGTAGCGTATGTGCTCTCCAACCATGTCAGAAGGGACTTGAGGATGGATTGGGTCCTCATCCTCAGAGTCATCATCGACGAAGATGCTCTCAGAAACCTGTGTACCTACATCATCGGGTCTAGTACCAGGACTAACCTCATCAAAAGTGACTTCGCAAGTCTCAACAACTTTGTTAGTGTCAAAATTAAATACACGATAGCCACAAGAATGAGCAGGATATCCAAGAAATATGCCATTAGAACATCTAGATTCAAATTTATCAAGGTTGCCATGTTTAAGAATGAAGCACTTGCAACCAAAAATCTTGAAATGAGAAACTTTAGGCTTATGACCAAATCTAAGCTCATAAGAAGTCTTACCAATTACAGATCTCAAGAAAACCCTATTAGAAATATAGCAAGCAGTAGAGATCGCCTCATTAAAAACCTCCTAGGTGTGGAATGCTCATCTAGCATGGTCCTGGCCATCTCTACAAGGGTCCTATTCTTCCTCTCTACAACACCATTCTGCTGGGGAACTCTAGGTGAAGAAAACTGGTTCTCAATACCCCTATCAGTGCAAAAAGTGGCAAAGGAGGAATTCTTGAATTCTGTCCCATTGTCACTCCTAATGGCTCTCAAAGCTCCAGGAAGCTCAATAGCAAGTCTAAGGACCAACTCTCTAAAGAAGCCAAATGCCTCGTCCTTAGACACCAGAGAGTAAACCCATGAATACCTGGAGTAATCATCCACAATCACAAGCACATACCATTTACCACCGGCTGACTGAACTCTAGAAGGACCAACAGTGTCTAAGTGCGTGTTGACCAGTCCATCTGTCATCACTAAGGTAAGAGGTGGATGAGAAGCAGAAACCATCTTACCATGTCTACAGGGTGTGCACACAAGGTTTCTAACAGCCTTCAGCCTAGGAAAACCTCTAATCAAATCCTCACATCGACTCTAGTCAAGTGGTCGGCCTATGTGACCAAGCCTCACGATGCCACAACACTAAATCATGGGAGTCGGTTACAAGACACCTAGGGCTAGAAGTAGAAGAGACACGAAATCAAGACAAAAGATCCTCTCAAACCTAGAGATCTCAAAAACAAGCTCACCAGAGGAATCTAAAACCCTGCACTCACCACTCTTAAATCTCACCTCTAGACCCTCATCAAGCAGCTGAGAAACAGATAGCAAATTATACCTCAGCTTACTTACCAAAGCGACGTCCTTGAGCATGAACTTGTTGTTGACGCGCACTGTGCCCTTGGCTGTCACGGTCCCAGTAGAAGCATCCCCAAATGTGATCAATTCATTGCCGGATGCACGTGTGAGGGAGGAGAACCATCTAGAATCTCCAGTCATGTGTCGAGAACAAATGAGTCAACAAGCCATATGTCCTCCTTCCTCGCACGACGGACCTACAAGGCACGAACAGGAAACATCTGTGCCTTAGTACTGGGGTTAGTGATAAAAGACTTGGGAATCCAGTACTGAGTCACACGATGCTTAGGCAAAACAGAAGAAGCAGCAGTAAAATGGTTAGGAGCAAAATCATAACAATGCACACGAGAACCACCTAGACCTCTCCTAATCGACCTACCAAAAGGTCGGTACTCCCCCTGTCTAGATGCTACCCATGGTCTCTCCTTACGATGTCCTAAACCAGAACGCTGCCTAGAGCCACCAAAGGAGTCAAAGAAGTCATCTACGAACTCAGACCTATGTCTAGTAGGAAAAACAGGTTGTCTGGCTCTAGAGACTATAGCAGGTGAAGAAACTCCTCTAATGGTCCTCAAAGCACTCATCCTCTCCTTCCTCTCAATCTTGGCTCTATGGAAGCAGAACTCAACAATGTGGCCATTCTTCTTGCAGAAGGTGCACTGGTACTTGACCTTTTGAGGGGTCTGACCTGATGAAGTAGAAGCACCTATCTTGCTAGAAGTGGTTTGGGCAAAACCAGCAGATTTGAAGACTATCTTGGATGGCTTAGGGGGTTCTACCTCAAATGACCACTCTCAACAAATCTAACAATCTTAGGTAGATGATTCTTGGAATGCTCTAGGGAATCAAATCCTAGGCCACTATTATTCACACTCACCATAGATTTGTCTAGAATCATGTTGAGTTTCTTCCTCCCACCAACAAATCTTTCAAGAGTCCCTTTGAGGTAGTCATTTTGTATGGCTAGTTCATAACAAGAAGCACACTTATTTGACTTGCTAGCCGTATCAGATTTTTCCTTATAGTGAGCTACCTCGGCTTTCAAAGCCTCACAAGACACACAATATTTATCTCTAATCCTATCCAACTGCTCTTTGAACTTAACTCTAAAAGCTTCTTGTATCTTATCTACATTATGCCCAAGTTCAATACAAAGAGTACAAGAATCAGAATCAACAACTTTCTTTGAAGCAGTCATGGACATGGATTGTTTAAAGCATCATTCTCAATTGTGAGTTTAACACAGTTTTCACATGAAGCAGTTTTAGAGTAAAGAACCATTTCAGTCATCTCCTTCATTTTAATCCTACTATCCTCACAATGAGAACACATGTGACTAGCATCAAATTTCTGCAAATCTTTCATAGTGCTATCCAATTTTAGTTCAAGCAAGGCACAGTTTGAGCAAGATAATGGAATAGCATCAACAGTAGTCACATCTAAAGCAATGGCATTCATGCAAGCAGGACTAGACTTGAGAGTTTCTAGTTCATCAAAAGCATCTTTCAGTTGACTAGCAATAGAGGAATGAGCAGATTTCAGATTTGCTAGTTCATTAAGCAAGCTAGAGCAAGAATCACAATCATCAGCAGGATTAATGGATTTGAGCCTATCAACCTCTAAGTTCAAATCATCAATCATGGCATCCTGTTTCCTAATCATTTTTTCTTGCTTATACATTTTGTTTTCAGCATAGGCTAAAGCACGTTTCATACTAGTAAGTGAAGGACGTACCTCATCGGGATCACTGAAAAGGTCGTCGTCGTTGGAGGAGTCGACGTCATGGCTGTCGCTAGCCATAAAGCACATGCCGGTGAAGTCCTGGGCCTTCTTCTTGCCATGAGAGTCATCGTCGTCGTCCTCCGTCTCCGAGTCCACATCGCTCATGTTAACACTCTCAAGAGCGGCAAGGACTTGGCTGACGAACTTGCGATAGTTGGGCTTCTTGCCTTTCTTGTCTTTGGCTTGATGACGCCTCCTAGAGTCCTTCTCCTCCTTGCCCTTCAGCTTGGGGCACTTGGAGCGAATGTGGATCGGCTCACCACACTCAAAACAAGTGACAGGGCCGCCTCTCCTCCTGTTCCTCACCTTGTTGTAAACTCTCGAGAATTTGGTGGATAGGAGGGCTAAATCATCCTCAGGTAGTCTCTCTAGCTGCTCATCGCTCAAAGAATGTAAAGCGGACAAAGAAAAGCCAGATGAGCCAAAATCCAATGAATCAGAAGAACTACCCTTAGATGGGTTGACCACCAAAGCCATCGACTCTTTCTTGGGGAGACGTGAGATAAAGTCAATCTCATGCGTCTTCAACCTCGAGTAGAGCTTATCCATGGTAAGCTCACTCATGACAGTGTTGTCATTGATGGATGTGATCTTCATCCCCTAGACCTTTACATCAAGAGCACCCAAAAGCTGGCGTGCGTTCTCAGACTCAGTGAAAACAAGATCAACAGCGCGAAGATCATGAAGAATCTTGGAGAACCTCCCCCACAGCTCATCTAAAGACTCACCAGGTCTTTGCTCGATCTTTGAGTATTCTTTCTTGAGCTGGTTCTGTCTCACTTCCTTGATTGCAGTCGAACCCTCGTGGTAGTCACAAAGGGTCCTCCAGATCTCATGAGCAGACCTCAAATAAGCCACGCGCTCAAACTCAGATCGACTAATACCTTGAATCAGAAAGTTTCGAGCCTTGCTATTAGCCTCAACATCTGGACTGATCACATCATCATTGGCTGGCACGACATATGGATTTTTGACCTTAAGCCAAATAGCGTGCCCTTGAGCCTCGATGTAGGCATGCGTGCGTGCCTTCCAGTAAGCAAAATCAACTCCATCAAAAACAGGTGGTTTCGTTGAATACTTGTCAGTCGCCATGGCTCCAAAAACCGGTTAAGATCTATAAGAAGAGCTAACCGGGCTCTGATACCAATTGTAGGACCGGAAAGGCGACTAGAGGGGGGGTGAATAGGAGCACTATCTATTTTTCGCTTTGCTGATCGGATTCAAACATGATAATGACTCCAATAGCTATGAGAACTATGGATATCAATATATATAAGCGTAGCGGAAGTCTTGTATTGAATCCCCTTCAAATCCCCAAAAGAAACGACCAAAAACACAAAAATCAGCCTGATGAACAGGGCTGATGAACAGTACTAGTCGAACCGGATGAATAGTGCCGGTCATTTTGATTTCGGTACAACCGGATGAACAGTGTCGGTCGGTCCGCATGAACAGTAACAACCTGAAAACGAAAGCAAAAATCGACATTACTTTTGATCCGCTTGGCCAAACTCCACCAAATTTGAAACACATCTTCCTAATGATGTCAGGAACCTATTCCAAGCAACGATCGTCTAGATCTACGTCAAAGTTTTGATCTTTATCCAATTTTCTGAAGGAGGGTTAAAAAATGAGCAAAAATGAAAAACTTGATCCAAAACTTGCTCGTGGGACATTGATGATCTAGATGATCATAGATGTATTCCCACACATCACAGCAAGGTAAAAAAGGGAAAGAAACCAATCAAAAACCATAGGATCAAGAAAGGACTCAAAATCACCAAGTATGAAGGAAGAACACAAAGAGAGCTCAACTTGAGGAATCATCCATAGATTGATTCATGATGTTGGTTGTTGGTTACAGCCACTTCCTCAAGGAGGACAAAACTCAATCCATGAGCACACAACTCAACACATCTCTCTAGAGCCCTAAGCCCCTCCTCTTTCTCTAAAACCCTAAAACCAAACTAGGGTTTACCAATGAAGACCTTAGGGCTGTTGTGAACAGCACCCATCCTTTTTATATGAGGCCTAGGGCTTCTAGAAGACAAACCCTAATGAGCTCCCGTTAAGGCCCAATACAAACGGGTCACACACGCACGCATCTCAAAGCGCTGTCTTCACTTTGATTGACCTAAACCGCTTCTCCAAGCGCCGACCCGCGCCGCGGTTTGGCCACCAAGTCACAAAGGCGGTATTTGGTGAAATGACCAAAATACCCCTTCTCGATTCTTCTCCATGAACCGATTCCAATCCTGTCGAAGCAATCGCCTGCTCCGTGACGTGTAGGTTGATCAACGGCTCTCATCATGTCGGCAAGTCTCTCCCGTCTGAATCCCATCGAACCTCCAAGGCACTTGCACCGACCCCCGCACCGCTTGATCCAACCAGCTGCATCGAACTGCCCGCTCGATCAACCTCGTCCATTCCGCGCCATGCTTGAGTCACCTGACCTCACCCGGCATCCATGATCGTTCTGGACCTCAGCTCTCCAAGCTTAGTCCCGATCCTCCTCACCGTTGACCGTCATTGACCTACAAGCCACCTGCACAACAATAGACCAAGAAATCGTCTCCGGGAACAAGTTCTTCACAACTTGACCCACGTTAGCTCAACACATGCAATATGCAACATATATGCATTAACAAATATGGATATGACATAACCCAAAATCAATTCTCAAATTGAAATAACATTCAGCTCAAATCATTCCAAAAACGGTACTACCGCCAAGTATCCATCGGTATTACCGCAATACGGTCATACCGATCAATCAACTGCGGTCGTACCGCAACCTAGAGAAATCCAAAACTCTCCAAAAACCACTCCTCTGGAATTTTCATACCGCAGAACAATGGTCATACCGAAGTGCGGTATTACCGCCAAGAAAGATGCGGTCATACCGCTCCACAAAGAAATCCAAGACCATTTTGCACTCGTTCTGTTTTTTTCATACCGCTTAACAACAAACGGTCGTACCGTGACGCGGTAGTACCGCGACTTCCAAGCCGGTACTACCGATACCAGAAAATCCCCACGCTCTCACAAAGACCTCCGGTAGTACCGCTTTACTAAAGCCGGTCGTACCGCAAAGCGGTATTACCGCGGTTAACACGCCGGTACTACCGATTATCCTGACAGTTTGCTGAAACTTTCTGACAAACATGAAATCCAACAAACCTTCAACCAAATTGCCAATTGTATCATCACCTAGGATCATGAGCATATCCTCATGGTGTTCACAGACCTCTCTACGTAACCAAATATAACGCCATCCTTTTAAATGAGAGTAAACACATATATAGACCGATAATCTTTTTATGGATTGATAACCTTTGACACTTCAGTATATATATCTATCATAACACCTGCATAATATTTTCAAGCCGTGTCCCAAAAGTGATACATACTGCATTTTGGAAAAAATGACTAATATGTGAACTGTGTGGTACAACATGAGGTACAAGGATGGACATATGGTAGACAGTACCACTGATGAAAGATGCGTAGACATCCTACTGGAACGATCGATGGTGCTCTTTGTCACTTTATGATCGTAGACCATTTTGTGCCTACTTTCAGATAGGAATCAGGAGAGAGGACCTGGTCTGAGAAGATGGAGGCGGAAGAAGCAAAGTAGAGGTGGGCGGAGATTTCAGAGAGCTATATTCTGTTCATTTTTTTTGAGAGATTCTGTTCGTTTAATTAGTAGTACTCTCGAGTTGATTTCTTTGATGATGGAGGAAGGCCTTCCTCAGAAGATGTTGCAACCAAGCGCCAACAAACTTTGACAACGCCTTCGAGCTTAGCTCTACTCTGGTTCGCTTTCTCTGATCCGTTGTTGCATGCACGACCCGACCACCACCACCAACCCGGTACCATGACAAACATTTTCCTCTCTTCTCTCTCTCTCTCTCTCTCTCTCTCGGCATCACATCCGGCCTAGGCTGCAGGCTGTAACCATCAGCAGGGTAGGCGATTCCCATCTATCTCATTCGATACGGAGAAATAAAGCCATCTCAAGCAAGCGAAATGCCACTACCCCATAGGTTCTCTCGTAAACTTTTTCAATCAAGATAATTTTATCAAAGGTATTAGGAGCAATATGATCAAAGGGGGCTACTTGCCCTGCTAGAGATAACCCGCTTGCTGCAGAAGATCACTCTCGTACTCAATGAATTCGTCGGAACCTAATAAAAGAATCAAAAAGAAACAATAAGAACGGATAACGCCAAATAAACTCCAAAAACTCAAAATTATCCATAAATAATGAAATTTACACAGAAGTTAGATCATGATTTTAAGTGAATTTAGCAATAAAAATCAATTGATTTGGATGTTGCATGCAAAAGTTATAGCCAAAACAATTCTGTCGGAAAAGAAAAACAAAAATATCAACTTTCGGTCACTGTTTATGCGAAAATTTCCAGAGAGTTGGTGAACATGAAAATTTAATGGTAGACATAACATGACATTCTAAGAACAACAAAATTTTATTCACTTCATTTGGAGTTAAAATATATTTTCTAGGATTTTACAAAGTTATGACATTAGTGAGCAAATAATTTGAAAACCAAAATTTTCAGTGACAGAAACATACTCAAAATCTATTCTACATTAATTTACATAAATATAGGAACCCATCAAGCTTGAGTGCACTCAATTTGGATTTACAGAGAAATACTTATGCATTCTTCAAGTTAAAACAATTTTTAGTGCAAGAATTAAAGCTAAACCGAAAATAATTCTACTAGCAACATTTTCTGGAATAGAAGCATGATTCAAACAAATTTTAGATTAAAATACAATTAAAAAGGAAACCAAGAAAGTTTGAATCATCAAATTTGGAGTTGAAACGAATTACTCATGCAGTTTTGAAGTTTAACCAATTTTCAGTACACAAATAAAGCATTTCCGAAAATATAAAAGCATTTAATACTTTCCTTACTGAGGCTTGCCAAGCCATAGACACTGACCAGGGGAGCCCCACTAATTCTTTCCTATTTCAAATAAAATCCTAAAGAAAACCTATTCTGATAGGTGGGACCCACATGTCAATGACTCAAAAGGAAACTAACCAGCAATTAAATAAAGATAGGCATTGACTATGTCCTAACGACCAAGATTTGGATCCTAATCACCATGCTACAGTGCTAGTCCGCATTCGACAATGCAACGCGTTCAGCCGCGAGCTCCTCTGGCTAATCGCCGATGCCGAGGCCATGGCGGCACCGGCCAAAGGACAAAATGGGATCTCCACACTATTGTGCACTCGACGGTGGCTGGAACATCACCAGAGACGAGCTAGGGCGGTAGCGCGACAAGATGGTGCAGAGGAGAGCTTACGGCCAAAATGACAACGACGATACGGTAACGCCCTAAGCCATCTAATGCGCGCACTAGCGCTAGAGAAGGGCTAGGAGCATACCGGAGTAGAGAGGGAGGACAGAGCTAGTCGGAGGCATGCTGACGGCGAGGAACCGATGCGGCGGCAGAGTTTCAACGAGGAGAGCACACCCTGACAAGGAGGAAGGGAAAAAGAAGTAGTGGAAGCTTAAGCAATGTCAGTAGACGGGGATATTGAAAGGAATTCAGTTATGGACTCACCGGCCGAAGTTAGGGACGAAGGCAACTGTTTTCAACTAAAGAAGAGAAAATCCAAAATCCGATGATTCCTGTTAATGCAAACCAAAATTGGGTTGGGGGAATTGATGATGGTGGTCAGGGGCGCAACGTGACGCGAATAGAATTGCAAAGGAACCACTGAGGCGGTCGGGTGTAGTGGAGGCATCTCGGCCGAAGCTCTAGAGCTTGAGGTCCAATTGCGCTCTCGCTCTGTCCAGTGGGAGAAAAGAGACCGGGGGAGGGGGGGGGTTGGGGAGTGCTTGGCGATGGTGAAGAGCGACAAGGGTACTCCTGGTGGGCTACTTATAGCTCAAGGGTGGAGAACTCGTGAGGAGGGAGCTCTACGGTGAGCTCGGTCCATGCACTGCCATGGACGACGTTGAGAGGACGTGAGTCGATGGGAGCAGGTGTGGGTGTCGCGGTCGAGGCCGAAAAACCAGGTTCGTGCATGAAAACCCGGGGGCGAGCAATTGGAGATTACACACGGGCGGAGCTGCCATGGCTCTCTCTCACGGCGAGCTGGCGAGGATGCACCGTCCGTGTGGAGAAGAAGGGTTGTGCAGTGGGGCCCACTAGTCTGCGGCACAAGTTGAGTTGGCTCGGTCGGGGTTTGGCGAGTGGGTCTGGTCGAGTCGCTTAGGTGAGTGGTCTGATCGGACGGGTCCGGGGGTCTATTCGGACCGAGCGATCGAAAGGTCCGATCGCAGGCCCCAGTTGATTGTCTGTGGGTATATCGTGAGGGATTCCATGTGTTATATTGTTATTCTGCTTCCACTGCCGATTCTTTAAAGGTATTTGGCTTCATCGACCATTCTGAAAGATAAACGCCATAAGGTATATTTACGCTTTGTTTATTATTATACAATAACGTTATGTTTTCATGATATGTATTTGATATCCAATGATATAACTGTGGGCACTAGCTACTGATCCAGGGACAAGTGCTGTGAACACAACGGATTCTAAATTATAAATTTGGGGTCCGACACGAGGTGCTCCTGTGCATGTAAGATCAAATTGGTGAGGGGAAACGTTCCTTAGGGGCCAGAACATGACGTGACGTAGTTCATTAGGGAAGGATCTCACCTGTTTGGCTGGAATGGCAAGCGAGAGCGGCGGTCGTGTACCGAATATCGCTAGGCACGAAGAAGAAGCTCGCGTTCCCGGTGCTTCGGCTACGAGGAGGGAAGAAGAAGGTAAGGGATGGAAAGAGGAGGTAGAGGAGATCATTAGGGACATGAATAAAAGGACCAAATTCCATCCATGCGGCTGGGAGGCTTGGCGAGCGGCGGTGGCCATGGCCGGCACTGACCTTCGGCTCCAAGCCTGAATGAAGCTCGAGGAATGGACGAATGGAGAAGGGAGATGAGGGGAAATGGATAGGGAGAGGTGACGCACTCGGTGCTCATATATGTAGGCGATGGTCTCAGATGAAACTACATTAGGCCAACAACATTTGCTATGGTGATAGCACGGTAGGCAGGCAGGGCATGGTGTGGGCGGGCGAGGCGACCAATGCAGGGCATGGGCGCAAGGCGAAATCGGGGGTGGCTCGGTGAAAACTGGTGGCGAGGCACTGTGCTGGCGCGGTTGCTCACCGGTGCACACAAGGCAGAGCAGCACTGGCGTTGAGAGCTATGTCGCATGGAAGAAAATGATCGACAGGCGAGCCCGGCTGGTCAGCTATAGAAGAGAAGGGAGAGAAATCTATTTCCAAATTTTCTGAAAAAGCTAAGTGTTTTAGTGGATTTTTAAATACAGATATCGAGCTTCGAAAATTGTGACAATTTTAGGGGAGGCTCCTGACATAGTGTAGATCATTTTATCATTTTTTTTGGGATTTTGTTTGTTCCTTATTTTTCTCTAAAAATCTTTTAAGCTTCTGTTTTTATACTTTTTTATTATTTGATTTTGAAGAAAGTTCTAAAACCTGTTTGAGAATATCTCCCCATTTTATTAATAGTACAATTACACCAAGTTTGGATTTTTAATCAACATCTTTTGTACCAATTTATTTTAAATTCGTAATGAGTTTTGGTATTTTCAAAATTAAATTCTTAATTTCTCAATTAGACAAAGGTCTTACATAAAAATGCAGGAAAACAAATGTCAATAAAATGCATAAGAAAGTTTTTAAAAGGTTCGCATTTTTGCACATTTGAGAATAAGCTCAAATTTTTAGGATGTTACAATATTTGCTTCATGTTATATGCAATTGTGTATGGATGTGCGTGCTAATGTTGTGGATGTGTGTACTAGCCACCAATCATGGGACTAGTACGGTACACACACAAGAGTTTCGGGTATTCCACGCCCGGGGTCCGACAACACCAGTTACCATAGGAACCAGCCGTTGATGGGTGCGATGTAGTGTTACAAAATTAACATGGCCTACGATTAATTTTATTCCAAAGTAACACAATAAAATATCAAACAAATTACCTCATCGACAAATAATCCATGAGCATGTAACAAGATGTAAGCTAGTACTGCAGATATCATCATTATTAGATCAAAAGATCCTACACATGCTAGACATGGCATCATAAAATATAGGAACATAACCATCATAGCATGCATATTCCACAAATTAGGGTTCGATCACTCATAGCGAGATGGAAGGAGAAAGCGGCCGATGAAGAGGTCGATGCAGCGAGCAGTCACGCAGATGGGTTACCTAGAAACTAGATTGTTGGTATCTGTGCAAGTCTTTAGATCACCGGCGAAGGCTCAGAGACACTACTCTCCCTCTATCCTTTGTATGGCGGATGGAGGGATGATGGGGCTTGGAAGGCAACGAGGCATAGTGAAAGATGGAGGAGGAGGAGTTGGTGCATGTCTCCCTCACGTACAGAGACGTATCCCTATATAGAGGTGAGAGGACGCAACAACCGTCCATGTCCGAGTTTCGAACTGCCCTAATCTCCAGGAACCACCCCCTGGGATCTCTCAACGTGCGCCAACAAACTAATTGCACAAGAACATGCGCCTCCTAGTACACGGTGATACGTGACAGTCTAGGTGTTGATGATGTGGCACCAATGCACACATGGAAAAGGAATACACACATACTATGCCACGTCGCGGTCGCGCGTCATCACAAGTCACCCGAATAAACGCGAAAACGCGCGCGCATGTACCATAGCCTAAGACTTGTGTGTATAGATCAGCTAGATCCCCATGTCACTCATTCTTTGATTGATTAATTAGTTGATGATGGAGGGAGGCCGTCCTCAGAAGAAGTTTCTCCTCCCAATGCAACAAACTGCCGACAAACTTTGACATCGGCTAGGTCCCATGTCACTCATTCCCATTTTTCCCATCCATCTCTTTTGATACACAGTGTCAACTTTGTCTTCATTCCCATTTTCCCCATCCATCTCTTTCGATCCGTAGTGTCGACTTTGACATTGCTACAACATCGTACTGGGAAAGCGAGAGCTTAACTCCATGACAACTTGCTACACTCAGGACCCAATGGAATCTACGCTGGTCCTATTACAAAAGTCTTTCGCCCAAGCTTCTGTAGCTGATATGAAACAATCCAGCTTTTCACCATCATCCTTTTTTACAAGCACCCGCCAGCGCTGCAAACAAGATAAAGTTTTGAACAAGTTGAGAATTCTTTTGAAATGTGAGAATAGTTGCTTGGTGTTCTTGTTGGGTTTAAAGACGATTACATGCTCAAGAATGGTTAGTTGCTGATACATGATGCCACTTCCCAGTTGGAATACCTGCGCGTCCATGTCACTTTCTGAACATAGCGACGTCCAATTACCTATCGACAATATCCAGGTAATTGGATGTCCTGATGATCTCATTGCATCCATACTTCTTAAACTTGCATGGGCTCAATGAGGTTGCCTGTGGCTACTA
The DNA here is from genome assembly GCA_036346405.1 of Phyllostachys edulis. Taxonomy (NCBI): domain Eukaryota; kingdom Viridiplantae; phylum Streptophyta; class Magnoliopsida; order Poales; family Poaceae; genus Phyllostachys; species Phyllostachys edulis. The sequence continues at coordinate 84,339,070 of CM070551.1, forward strand.
TCTCATCCTTCTCATGCTGCGTGGACGATCCCCCAAAAGTGGCTGAGAGACTACGAACAATATATATATATATATATAATGCCGGTTTTAATGGCACAAGCAGCCACTACTTGGGGCTTTATAGAGAAAAGTCATCACAGACGGTTTCAGCCACAAACCGTCTGTGATATATTAGTCATCACATATGGTTTCAGCTACAAAACGTCTGTGATAGGCCTATCACAGACGGTTCTCTGTTAATAACTGTCTGTGAAAGTATGCATCATAGACGGTTTGAAAACCGTCTGTGATGACCTCATGTCATCACTGACCCATAAACTCAGACGGCTCACGAAACCGTCTGTGATGACGTTTTTTAACCGTCTGTGAATACCTTTTCTGTAGTAGTGGCCAGAGAAGGGCTAGGAGCATACTGGAGTAGCGAGGGAGGATAGAGCTAGTCGGAGGCGTGCCGACGGCGAGGAACCGATGCGGCGGCGGAGCTTCAACGAGGAGAGCACACCCTGAGAAGGAGGAAGGGAAAAAGAAGTAGGGGAAGCTTAAGCAACGTCAGTAGATGGGGATATTGAAAGGAATTTAGTTATGGACTCACCGGCGGTTAGGGATGAAGGCAACCGTTTTCGGCTAAAGAAAAGAAAATCCAAAATCCGTTGATTCCTGTTAATGAAAACCAAAATTGGGTTGGGGGAATTGATGATGGTGGTTAGGGGCGCAACGTGACGCTAATAGAATTGCAAAGCAACCACTGAGGTGTATGGATGTACATGCCAATGTTGTGGATGTGTGTACTATCCACTGATCATGAGACTAGTACGATACACACACGAGAGTTTCGGGTATATGCAGTCTTGGTGTTATCCTCTACCTGTGCTCTCCTGTGCATAGTGAGGGGGTGGATTTGCATATTTGCAGGATTACGATGATTGTGAAGCGAATGAACTGGTGTTGTGGGTTTTTGAGATACCCTGTGATGTTTTGACTGAGGGTGGCGCTTAAGGGGAGGTGCACTGTGGGATTTTATTACAGTTGAGGCCATTGTAAAAAGTGGGTGTTGGATTTTTAAGTTGCCGAGTAATGAAACCTATGGAAGCGGAAGGTGTCGTTTAACTCTAGTTAGTCTGGGTATCTTGGTGATCAATGGGCCGACCAGCCCGAGTCGATATGGGAATCCTACTGTACTTTGGAGTAACTGATGGCCACTTTCTATATTCTAATTTCTATTTACTGCTCTCAACTTGGCTTGCTAACCGCTTTCTGCTCTTCTTGACGAGCGACGACAATGCGGATCAAGGGGTGGTCCGATCTTTTGGCGATATATGGACAAGGTGGCAAGAAGGGCTTCAGCGAATGAGCATGCAAGGATTTAGATTGTACTTTAACTTAAATGATGTAATTTATATTTTGATTGGTTGTAAAATATTCTTGTAAGTAATTCTGAGATTGCATTATTGTTATAATTTTGCTTGAAATGAATTCTTGTATGTTGATCCGATGGAAATAATTATTGTAATTTAATTTTGATTTTGTTTTGACTGCTTTACCGGTGATTGAAAAAGATTCTTGTAAAGGATTTTGAGATTGAATGGATGATTTATTCCTGCGGCAATAATTTATTTTGTGAATTTGGTTGATGAACTATGGATAATATTATTTTATATGAAATTTACTTGGCGAAGTGATTTATATTAATATGAAGTTATGCTTTTCTTATGTTTAGTAAATTTTAGTTTACTGCTAATTACCGATGAGTGTTGTTTTAGTTTATTCCGATTTTATGGGTTCTCACACGTGCACCCATAGCCTAAGACTTGTGTTTACACATCAGCTAGGTCCCCGTGTCACTCATCTTTGATTGATTAATGGGATTGTCTATTCGTAAGGTGACTAAAATTTTCTTAAGCATTAGTCACATTTTTTATTCATCGGATCAATATCCAAATATGACACATCAATCTCTACACAATAGGTAGGACCTGATCGAATCTGTGCTGGTGTGGGGATTAGCCTTAAATACATGCTTATCTACAAGTTGGATTGGATGATGGAATTTTGGTGCCGTATTTAAAGGGCCAAGGGGCTTGCACAACTGTCCATCCTCTTTTTGATGTCCATCTCCTCTAGGCAGCCTCATTCCCAGCAGTACTAGCCTATCCGTTCACACACACACACACACACACACACACACACACACACACACACACATATATATATATATATATATATATATATGAGCTATTTTATGCTACACTCATGTGTTTCCTTGAGAGAGAAATATCCATAGGAAATTTTGATTCCCTATTGGATTGCATGAGTCCCCCTTCCATCCCAACCAGCTCTGAACATTTGGTGAAAGGATGATGGCCAAGGACCCAAACACACGCCACCGTGAACTAGGGCACAACAAATCTAGACGCGCCGATGAATTCTGTTGGTTATAGTGGTTTGATTTTGGAATACTACCCATCTATGTTACCAAAGGAATCTTGCCACAAACCAAGAATCAAATTTAATTACTATTTACCGTTTTCGAAAATGAGATGTGACACGAAACGACCATATCACTCATCCAGTGGTCAAAGGTGACATATTACCACTTAGTCACTACGTTAAATCTTAGCCACTAGATCATGGCAAACGGACAGTCCGCATAAAATTGGTGTACCTACAAAATCTTCTTCTTGGAAGCTGGCATGTGGCTAGATGGCAAAGCTGCAGGTGTGCGCCCTGCTCACCAGGGTTCAAGACGTAGCCTTGATGCCGGTGTCCACCGAATTTAGGAGTACACACACGTGCACGTTCAGTGGGAAAGCGTGTGCCTACGATCCGTAAGGCCCTAGGTGCACTCGACAAATTCCAACCATGTCTAGGGGACGCGCATCCGTGTGTGTCCGTTTTGTACTCTAATTTTTTGTTCTTCATATATAGTCTGTCTTAGAAAAACAAGATAAAGCCATCAAGATAGAGCTGACTAAATCTGAAACAAAATGTATTTCTTTAGTTTTTCAATTGAATTCTTTAGGGCTCTAAGTCTACTGTTAATATATCATAAAATTCTTTTGTTTCTTTGATCTTTCCTGTTAATCAAAAGCCCGAGACCACGATCAAGGAGAGGAGGGACGAGCTTACTTGGAAGGTTCACCGCATGATCAAACAGTACATTAGCAAAAAGAAAGACTTGTTGGAGGGGATGAAGACTGTTGATGCTGTAGGATGCCTGGGTGTTGGCTACCATTTTGAGCAAGAGATTGCAATGTTTATGCAGCTTCTCAACAACACGCCGGTTGGGGACGATGACTTGTCTGCGATCGCCCTTCTTCGTTCAAAGTTCTTTGGCGTAACCACTACAACATTCCGTGTGGTAGCTATATATCATCATCAAGGCTTCAAATGTTCTTTTAGAAGCTAGGAAATATTCTCTTATGGCACGTGGATGCTAGCTTTAACTAATGAGCCATTATTTATTCTCAAAAAAAAAAAGAGTAAACTCAAGAAGTGTTGTGCTAAAAAAGATGATTTGTCTTTGTGCGAGATGTGTTGGAGAGTTTCAAGGATGAGAATGGGGACTTCAAAGACACCTGCGATCGATGTTGATGCACTACTCACTTGTATGAGGTAGCTCACCTAGGCAAATGTGATGAGGACTTGCTTAGTAGAGCAAGAGTCTTCACCACGGATTGCCTATCATCCCTAGCAAAAGGTGGCCAACCTGCCTAATCCGTCTTAGAGAATAAAGTACAGATGCAATCGACTTCACCGACGAACGGAGAATGAAGAGGCTCGAGGCCAGGCTCTACATCTCCATCTATGAGATGGATGAGGAAAGCAACCAGGATATACTTGAGCTTGCCAAGCTAGACTTTCACATGCTACAGCTGATGCATCGTGATGAGGTCAAGAGTGTCTCACTGTGAGTAAAACTAATTTTATTGCGATTAAACATACATGTGCAATTAACACTCTTGGTGACACCACAACAAAAGAATTAACAGGTGCATTTGCTTGCTTTAATTACTAAAGGTGGTATAAGGACCTTAATCCTGGGAGCACACTAGGCGAATACATACGGGAACGGCCAATGGAGTGTTACTTTTGGGCTCTTGGTGTTTTCTACGGGCCACAGTACACCAAGGCATTTTATAATTTTCATTGTTCGATGATACATATGATTCGTATGGCACCTTGGAAGAGCTTCATCTGTTTAACCAAGTAGTCCAGAGGTAAGTTCTAGGAATATCTTCTACATTTTATTGTAAAAATTTTGGTTTTGATGTTTATATATACAATAGTCTGTAAACTAAATTAGCAAACCATGCATTTGGATAATAAAAATTGGATACCCACATTTTTTGTGTGTGTGTGTCAATAACTAGTTTTAAGTAATTTTTACAAATAAATGGTGTCAATTGATGTATTTTTTTGTTTTCTTCTCAATAATAGTTGGGATGAAGAAGGTGTGAAACGCATAGGTAAATGCTTTGGGTATATGATGCCCAATCTTTCCAAGACACTGGAAGAATTTGTGGTAGGGTGCTTCACCCTTGGGGATTGATTGTACTAAGGAGACTGTAAGTACACATACAACAAATACTCGAACAATTCATTACTAATATTTCAAGCAAGTACTCTTGTGTCATACAAATTTAAAATTATAAAATGCCAATTGATGGGGAAATAATACACTAATCCTTACCAAATATGTAGATCAAGAAGGTAAGCAAATGCATGTTACAAGAGGTGATATGGAGAGAAGAGGGACAAGTGCCACCAGAGATGACCATCTCAAGGTTTCTACAATATCTAATTTTACCGGCAAAGTTGGCATGCATATCCTTTGTTGGAATGGGCACAAGTGATGATGTTTTTACACGGCAATCGCTGTTCCCTAAGATTATAGAGAATGCACAATGATGTTACGCCTAATGGATGATATTTCTGGACATGAGGTACGTGACACATTTAACTGTACTATATATACAAATTTATTGTGTATATTCCATGCAACGCAAATCTAGCTGGTTTGGTTCCCTTAATTATTCTTTTGGCAGTGTGAGAAAGAGAGAAGTAACATCCCTACTGCCACTAATTGCTACATGAAAGAGCATGGCATGACGGTCGAACAAGCAAAGGAAGCGCTATCCTTCGTTGTAGAGGAGCAAGGAAGAGCATCAACCAGAGTTTCTCAAATGACATCATCATACCCGTGCCATCGCCGACTCGTGTAATCAACCTTGCACGGTCGTGGAAAGCATTTACAAGAAGGTTGATGGTTACACACACCGCTTTCGACAATAGTTGATGCATAGACAAAGTGTTGGTTAAATGCGTATGCGATTAAGCATGGGCGTTGGGACAACACACATGCTCTCCATATACTTGAAATATCCAAACATGTATATATAGAGATTGATCACAAGTTTGATCTATGTGTAAGTTTAATAAATAGGTATGTAAGATCTTTTTTTTTTGACATAATGTATGTAAGATCTTAGTAGTAGATGTGTATACCTAGCTAATCCATTTGCATAGAACATCGAGTATGATGCAATGTATTGTATGCAACAAGTAGTAGCAAACCGGTATCACTTACAAAAAGGAGACCATGAGAATTACATAATATTAGGCAAAAGAGGACATGCAGATGGAATGTGAGATGGAACATGTTGCATAGTTGTTTTGAGGTAGCAGCATGGTGCTATATACATGACACATATTTACATTGTATTAACAGAGGGTAGGAAGCACTAATAATAGCACGATATAGAGGGAGCGTTGTGGATCTCCGTGGTAGTAGGTTAAACAAAAGTGCGCTAGAGCAACAGTTCTTGCAGGAGCCGCTGAAGGGAAAAAAAAGGAATAAGCTGTATTAGTTCACTATGTTTCGGGGAAGGAAATAGAATTCTACATGTAGTGCGGAATGGAAATAGAGTCGAATATCGCTGGCTAAGTTTTAGCTGGAGTTAAATTATTGAATATAGAGAAGAAGGAAGATGCTAGAAAGGCATTATATACATTAAAGTAAGCATAAATAATATGATCTTTTAAAGAGCATGATAAATGGTTTGTTACCTAGTTGTCTTTTTTAGTTGGCTATTCTTTGCCACGAGATGATAAAACAATTATGTCTTCAGGTGGAGCAATGTCCAATCTACGTACTACAGTAAGAGTACAATATAAACAGTTTGAAGGAGGAGTGTGCAAGTATTAATTATAGCTGGTATAAGTGTCTGGCGAAGAATGTTAACAAAAAGTGAACTCGACCTGTGTCTGACCTGTGTGTGTTCATTAAGAAACATAGATATATTTGTTGCGTGTGTATGGACTGTATACAACATCAATATATTTCAATATTAGTATTGAAATGTTTGTCCAAAAGTATAGTAGAAGATATAGGCAAGGTTGTAGGGCTGCAAGTGTATGTACCAATTGTTTATTTTGATAGCTGAGTGAACACAATTAGGAGTACATAAGAAATATGTACTCTCTGATGATTATTAATTTGTGTATGTTTCGAAAATAGATATAAATATAGTACTATAAATGTATACATAGACTGTAAAAAATATAACGTATAAGACGGTTGGATAAAGTGACATAGTCTGAAGACACTTGCAAGTGCTGTGTGTACTATGTGTAGAAGGGAAAAATAGGCAGTCTAAGACAGGCACGTGAAGAAGTTTTTTGTTTACTGATAGAGTGTATAGAAGAGTAGTAAAGTATATATAAGGCATAAGTAAGGGCTCCAAATTAAAAAAAAATTCTTATGTCGTCGAGTACTTACACTTATTGTTTTTTTTCCCAGAATGTTTTGGAGAATCTTGTTCGTCGGTGTATTGGAGGCTCCCTGTTTGATGTGTAGACTGGAACCGTAAAAAGGTGTGTTGCGTTAGCAGATTGTGTGTGTATATATGGACGACATGTTAGTGTAAAGAAAAAATAGAATTGACAGATGCTGTATTGTTGTACCTGCTATGAAGCATCAGTTTGTTCAATAAGTCTCTTCCAAGTAGAAACATGCTGTGTGTGGTCGTCTTTTGACATACAAGCATGTAGAATTTAAATTGTGTTATATAGCGATGTAGACATTATAATTTGTTGAGTGTAATAATGATGGAGAGATGATAGAGTTGTACAATGTGTGCTCTGTTTTGTCGGTAATAGCTAGGCATTGTGGAGAAGGAGGTGTATGCGTAGTCAGCAGTGCACGTAATGAATAGTTCAGTAGTCTGAGCAATAAGCATTTTTCTTTGACCTATTGAAATATAATATTGTATGGTGTATGAAATAGGCGAAATAGCTGGCTGTATTAGTATCATCGATATGTTGTGGTTAACATATAACGTTGTATAGCATGTCAAGTGCCTGCTACGGTATAGGAGAAGCAAGAATAGGGAAGAAACGTACCCTTTAGACTTATAATCATATTGTAAGCATCTGTGGTCTCATATTGCTTCGGAAGCTCAGAGTTCATGGTTGCAAGCATCAGGTAGTGCACATCGACTGCATTATTGCAATGCTTCTCATAAGCATTCGTTTCAACACGAGGTGCATCGGCATTCGGTTCCTCGGGATAGGGACCCTCTAAAATATATTCCTTCTTTTCTTGCTTGAGAACAATTCTTAAATTACAAAACCAGTCAATGAAATTTGAACCATTCAACTTTTCCTTTTCAAGAATAGATCGCAAATTAAAGTTAGGTGCAGAAGAAGTAGTAGGCGCCATGATCTACAACTGAAAAATATGCAAAGTTTCAGCACTATGTTTATGTAAGATATTCTATTAGACACTCATGTTGGTGGTTATGTTCGACCAGTCTACGACTAGCTCATATCTCCATACGACTAGTCCGGATCTGGTCGTATCTCCATACGACCAGTCCAAACCTAGTCGAACTTAATCATCAACATTCAATAAAAGATACTCCCACTAAATGTTCTAAACTATGTTTCCCTCTAACATCATATAGTGAGTTCAAGATCCAAAAATAATTAAGTGGGTGGTATCACTGCTAGAAACCTAGTGATTTAAGGTAAGCAACCATTTGCCAATCATATCACATATGACTCTTGTTTGTTGGGTGACATCTTTATACCCCGTGACCAACACTATGCCACAAGGCCCAAAACTTTTTTGATAGCCTTGTCAAGTTAAACCAACACTATGCATGTGGGTGTTCGACATCCACCCCATCTTATTAAGATAGTTAATGGCACCCTACTTTGGTAGACCTGCCAATTAACGATCAAAATCATGATAGGCGCAGCAATTGGAAAGGCATCAGTTTTACTTAATTTTTCTTGAGGGATACTACTCTATCATGTTAAAACATCTAATGATAAAACATGATCAAATAGCATAATAGGAACAAACACAAACATTCACAGATAATCAAATTAAACTGTGAAATAGTATGGCCCTTGACATGTCGATCTCCATCAGCATGCTTCCTGTTCTCCGACCACCATGCTTGACGTCTCCGACTACATTCATGTACTAAGCAATTACTCCTAAAAGCTAGTAATGAATTACATAGGATAATATCAAGCATAACATATCGGTACGCAGACAGTTATACAATAATATGTAGCTCGATGGCTATCTCACAGCATGACACGCAGGCCATGAAAATCCATTCATGCATCACATACACAATGGGCCATACTATTCACATCAAACCCTGCAAAAATGAGTTATACATAGAATCCAATTCTATCGGGCGACATGAACACATACTACCTATAACATGCGGTACGATTACCCAGCACGGTGGTCCCACTAGCCGGTTAGCGGGCGTGGTTCGAAGCAGCAACACCCCTCGCTGGTCGACGGCAGTGCTCTCGGAAAATTTTTTCGGGACATAAATCTTATTCACGTAACCGAGCATTGGAAATCATCGGATTAATCATATTAACCCTATTCCGAACCAATCTGATCACTGCCTTGATACGACCAAGCACTGCGGCATACTCTGATGGCGGAATTCCGACCGGTAGGAGTATTATGTATTGTGGTCGTGAACAAGTGTAATAAACCATCTGGTCCTTTTAACTCATACCTCCTTATAAACCCATCTACTACAACCGAAAATCGATCGATCTTATCGACCAGTGCCTAGATCGTTCCATCAACATGAACCGATCTAGGTATTACCAGACACGACTAGTAATAGATCCAATCTACTTATGAGGACCCAAGGTGTCCTACAAGCTCTTCCATACAAAGCTTCAAAAGGTGACATTTGAATGCTTACTTGGTAGCTTTTGTTGTAGGAAAACTCCACATACGGCAAGCACTTCTCCCAGTTCTTGCTATATGACAGCACATAGGCTCTAAGAAGATCTTCCATCACTTGATTCACCCTCTCGGTCTGACTGCTGGTTTGAGGATGATAAGTAGTGCTAAAAGAGAGTTCAGTCCCCATTGCTTGTTGAAGGCAACTCCAGAAATATGAGGTGAACTGAGGTCCACGATCAGAGACAATGACCTTCGGTACACCGTTGAGACAAACAATTCAGGCAATATAGAGCTCTGCTAGCTTATGTCCCTTGAAGGTGGTTTTGACGGGAATAAAGTGCGCTACCTTAGTCAGACGATCAATGATCACCCAAATTGCATCGGACCCATTTTGAGTCCTTGGAAGACCGGTAACAAAATCCATACTGATTTCCTCCCACTTCCACTTGGGAATAGGCAGCGGTTGAAGGGTACCGGCTGGTTTCAAATGCTTGGCTTTGACCATTTGACAAATATTGCACTCAGCAACATACTATGCAATTTGCCTTTTCATCCGGCTCCGCCAAAATCTCTTCCTTAAATTCTGATACATCTTGGTACTCCTAGTATGTATAGATAATTTGGAATTATGAGCTTCTTTGAGGATTAAATCCTTCAACTGATGATTGAATGGCACTACCAACCAGTTCCCGAACCACAAGACACCTTGCGCATCTTCAACGAAACCTTTGGCCTTGCCTTGTTTCAAAGACTCCCGAATTTCGGCCACATCTAAATCACTCTTCTGACCCTCCTTGATCTAGTCTTCAAGTGTGGATTTTATCTCAAGGATAGTGAGAAATCCCTCTTCAACCATCTCAAGATTTAGGCGCTGAAATTCAGCACGCAAGCCTTTAGCAAGAGGTGTTACCGACAAGTAGTTGCACTGCGACTTTCTGCTCAAAGCGTCGACTACAACATTAGCTTTGCCTGGGTGATAATGAACACCCATATCATAGTCCTTGATTAGTTCAAGCCATCTTCTTTGCCTCATATTCAGATCGGCTTGAGTGAATATGTACTTCAGGCTCTTATGGTCAGTATAGATCTCTCAACGACTATCGATGAGGTAATGTCACCAAATCTTTAGAGCATAGACTACGGCTGCTAATTCCAAGTCATGAGTAGGATAATTCAACTCATGAGGCCTCAACTGCCTGGATGCATATACCACAACTCGGCCCTCTTGCATGAGAACACAACCAAGCCCATGGCGAGATGCATCATAATAAATATCGAAGTTCTTGTGAACATCGGGCAGAGTGAGAATTGGAGCTTTGGTCAGGAGTTCTCTCAAAAGCTAAAAACTTTCTTCACACTCGTCTAACCAAACAAACTTCTTCTCCTTCTTCAAAAGCTGAGTCAAAGGTCTTGTAATTTTGGAGAAATTTTCAATGAACCTACGGTAGTAACCCGCAAGTCCAAGAAAACTTCGGATGTGAGAAACATTCTTGGGCTGACTCTAGTTTAGTACATCTTGTACCTTACTTGGATCAACTGTGACACCACCTTCAGATAACACATGTCCCAAAAAGTGGACTTTCTTGAGCCTAAACTTAAACTTGCTGAATTTTGCATACAGCTGATGCTTATATATGAAGTGTTTCCAACACAAGCCTCAAATGCTGCTCATGCTCTTCGTCAGACTTGGAGTAAATGACAATGTTGTCAATGAACACGACAACAAATTTGTCCAAGTAATCCATGAATACCGAATTCATGAGATTCATGAAGTATGCTGGAGCATTTATCAGACCAAAAACATGACAGTATACTCGTAGAAACCGTAGCGAGTAGAGAAAGCTGTCTTAGGAATATCCTCAGCCCTAACGTTGATCTGATGATAGTCTGATCACAGATCAATCTTGGAAAAACCGATCCAAGTGATTTAATAAGATAGGGTGGCTGGAGTGTATGCTTGTCTAACAGATGTTGAATAGCAAATTAACTCTTGACAAAAGAATGGGATGCTCCAGAATAAAAAATAATAGTAGCTGGACTAGAATTAACAAGGAGCATACCGAGAACGATGTCAGGAGCATCAACTGCCTCTTTTGCAGAAATCTGGTTCACATGACCTCGGTTCTGAGCTAGATCAACCTTGACTAGTGGCCTTTGAGGTGGTGCTAGTTGTACAGATGCTGGAGGAGGCCGAACAGGAGGCAGACCATGAGCCTTTGCGTAGCATTGGTTCGCAAAATGCCCGGGACGACCATAGTGAAAACAGATCACTCCTGGCTTGACATTGTTGGCATTCTGAGGCTGAATCACAATAGCTCTCGGCTGGCCAGTAGGTGTAGGAGGACAAGGTGCAACCACTGGCGGCCTCGGTGGAGTTGGAGCTGGAGCTCGAGGAAGTTGAGCCTGCCATATGCGCGGCCTCGGCGAATTGCCACTAGCTACGATCTGTGCAGCCCTCTTTCGCTTTCGTGCCTCATCCAAGGCCTTGCCCTTACTTTCAGAGATGATGGCTTTATTGACCAAATGTTGAAAATTTCTGAAGTCATGAACTGCTAATGACATCTGCAGCTCTTCAGTCAAGCCATTCATGAATCGGTTTCGTGACGAAGGTCCGTCGAAACGTCATCAGGCGTATATCGGGCATGGAAGTTGAATTCATGGAGATATTTTGTCACAGTCTTTCGCCCTTGCTTAAGAGCGAGAAACTCTTGCTGCTTGATCATAACAACTCCTTCTGGAATATGGGCTTCGCAAAAAGCCTCCTTGAACTCGTCCCAAGTTGGAACATGTTCGGCGGGCTGGATGGCATGGAAATTGTCCCACCATGCACTCGCTGCTCCATCCAACTGATAGCTTGCAAATAGCACCTTCTCCCTCTCGGAACACTGAGCAATGAACATCTTCTTCTCAATATTTCTAAGCCAATCTTCAGCTTCCATAGCGTCCTCGGAGCTGGAGAATACCGGCGGGTTGGTCCGCTGGAACTCAGCAAGACCTCCCTGAGCACGATGTCCTCCGGCCTCTCTAGTCGATGCAGGAGCTGAAGACGTATTACGTGCAATCTGCTCAAGGATGCGCATCTGGTCCTTCCTATTGCGCTCTATCTGCGAGAGCACCTCGGCCATGGTGGGTGGCAGAGGAAGCTATTCCTTATGCCGACGATGCTGCCGATCAGGGCAACTAGAAGGCTCTGTGTAAGGACCCGGAATATTGGGATTTATGCCGAATTAAGAATCATACTTAAAGCATAAGTCTTAATTAAGAACAACCGGTCCTTAATTAAAAATTACACTAGAAGCATAATTCTTAATAAGTTACAAATCCAACATTCAGGTTCCTGGATATGTGTCTCATGTTAGTTCCCAGAATCAGCTGCTAACATACCCATATCCTTACAACATTATATCACAAGCATGCACGAGTAGATTATACACATCGGTAAAATTTTACAGCGGAAACATTTTGTAAACGAGAAACAGAAAATGAAATAATGATATAAACATTCCAGTGGAGCGCCACAACCCAAGGGCAACTTGACTGGGATTAAAGCCGAAGAACCAACTCAATCGTCTCAACTTGAAATATTAATTAGAATGTCTTCACTTGCAACAAGTGGACAATTTCCACTGAGTACAGAAGGTACTCAACAAGACTTACACAAACTAATAAAAGAAAGTGTTTGATAGAACCTATACAAAGGATTAGAATTGATATATGCATAAGGTTAACAACAGGTTGGTCATAATGGTTCAATTTTGCGTAAAGCAATACAACTTAACCTACCATTGCTAAATTTTGACAAAGCAATTTAATAAATCAATTTGGACTAAAACAGTAAATAAATGTAGAATAATCATAAACAATAATCAACAATGAAGTGGTGTTACACCACTAACATACCAGTACATACCTAACCATTGAACCGAAATCCCATCCACCAAATAAAATTGGAATGTCAAATCTATACAAAGCGCTAATCAAATTTAAGCATTGTCCGTAACCGGGGACACGGCTATTCGAATAGTTTTAACCCTGCAGGGGTGTACATCTTTACCCACATGACTTAGTTAGCCCGTAAGCCATCTAGAATAATAGCACACTACCTTTGGTATGCCGGCCGGGTAAACTAAGATTTGGTATTTTTCAACAAGTTGACACTATTGAGTTGGATAACCCATGTGAGACTGATCCCGCTTAAACAACGACTGATAGCATCTGCTCAACCGGGGTCCACATGTTGTGCCAGGAATGCCAACCCAATCAAAGAAATGCAAATCTAGGCCATTGCACATACTACATCGCAATCGGAGCCCTTAAGGTACGTACATGCGATGTAACACATATACGCCCTCACCCTTCTAAGAACATCTGATATCGATATAAACTTCACATGGCATACGACACGGCCCGAAGACTTAAGCATCTATGCCATATGAAATCAATACACATGTCCTTACTCTCCTGTTTCCAACTCAATAGTATTAACCCTTTACTTAACCAAACAAATACCCATACACGCGTGTGGAAGTGCGTTGGGGCTTGAATCATCCAAATTGATGTTCACCCTTAATCAATCCGCACAAGACAACCACATTTCCCAATTCTCGTGCACTACGGCACCACCACTAGCATCCACTTGTCTAGATTTGAAATCAGATTAGCAAGAAGGGTTTAAACTCATTTCTGATTTAAAGAGACTAACAAAGAAACAAATACTGGAAATTCATTTGTGGTTCCCATGTTTGACAAGATAAGCTTGCCAAACACTACCGTTCTAAAGATTGCATGGCTAAGCAATTTCTAGCCTAAGTATTTTTAATACAAACAATACCTTAGTTTGAGTGTATGATCAAATTTAAGGTAAGCCACAAGTTATGGGTTGTAACTAGGTACTACACATGCCACAATTAATTTTTAAGGAATTAGCATGCAACAGTTATCACTGTATTTTGCAAATCTACAGTTCCAAAATTGGGATCAATATGGTGCAGAGAGGATGCTTGCCTCGATAGAAGTCCACTTGTTCACTCTTGTAGGCGTAAATGTTCACTCCGTGCAATTTATAATCTAGAGAGAAAATGCGATAGCGAATAAACACCAATAACATCGAGAAATCCAAAATGCCCAAAAATGCATGATAATTATATATATTAATGAAGTTATGATTCTACATGCATTTAGGTATAGATTTTAGTTTAATTGGAGTTCAACTTCTTATGAATTTGTTAAAGTTAATTCAATTTCTGGGTAATCATAATAACTGACGATACTTAGAGTTTAGGTGATATTGTTTTCCTTAACAGGACACCTAGTACTCATAAACACTCTCTCTAGGCATTCTATGTATACATCCACGATGATCATATAGTCAAAATCAATCCTCTTATATGTTCTCTTATCAATTAATCTTCTAAAATCTTAAAAGTATTCAAAAGAACAGCTTATTTACTATCTTACTAACTACTAAGACACTATTCACGCAAATGGAAAGACAACAGCGTCCTGAGTTTTAACTTGGCTAAACCTGTTTTGGTTAACCAAGCTAATGCTTATTCTTTAGATGATTAGCTTTAATTAGTTTAAGGACTAAAGCTCAATTAGCCCAAAAGACTACTAAGGTCAAAATTTAGAAATGCCTTATGCTTACTATCATTTGGCCAAAAGTCAGACAACAGGATTAATTTTAGCTAAACTCCAATTATTTAGCTAATTTATTGGAATGACCATTAAAGTTAAACACAATATAAAGCATTAAATCTTTCTTTACTATTTATGTTTCACAACAGGGTGAGTTAATTGACTTCTGTTATGGTTCTAACAATTCAATTTCAACATGAGTTTTCATATTTGGTTTTCAAATTTGATTACTTCTATTAAATAGTTTAAGTACTCAAAAGACTAAATAAATTAGATACATTTCTAATTATTGAATTAACCATGTTATAGTCTTATTGACAAAATTAATATCTTTAGATTACTATTCATGCATATATGTAAGAGTAGTTTTTCAAAATTTAAATTCTATGAGCTAAGCTTCTTTCAATTTAAACTTTCAATTTATTAACTTAATTGATATTCACAAAATTAGCTAGAAGAAAGAAGAGTGGGTTTTGTAATTAGTTTAATGACAAAATAACCTTTTCATCTCATTACTATTCATTCTTTGCTCATTTATTTTAACCAAGTGTTGATGTAGTTCTGATATTTAACTATTCCCTTAAATCAATCATTATCTGCTAATTATCTTCAAGGTACTGTTCAGTTACCAAAATGCTAATCTAGGTTCCTATCAACTCAAACTTCTAGTAACTAATTTAAACATCCATTTGTTAATTGAATTTTCAGGAATCAAATAGTTAAGCATAACACTTAGCATAAAGGATTAGCCATTTACAGAAAACATCTATTGTCAGTTCACTGAGCTTACCACAGGATATTGTCTAAACTGATTAACTACCATCTAATTTATACTAATTCAGCCTTCTAAATTTCTGCTAGATCTTTTAGGTGACTTAACAATGTTTACCAGATTTATTAACACTGGGGTTTAACAAAATGGTGGTACTGACAATTCCAATTTTTAACTGGATATAGTTTCTGTTCATCAATTTGTTCAGAGAATTTTTACTGTTTGACATCTAATCTTTTCTACTAACTTAATCATTCATTTACTAATTATGCTTAAGGTCAATGAGTTCATCTCTTTTCAATTCATCCTTTTTCGGTTGAGCTATAGTGTCACTGCTACAGAGAAGAACAGAGAAGTCAGAGGCTTTGTGCACAGGGGAGTTCAGGGGTGGATTGTCGCCGGTGAAGAAGTAGTGGCGAGGTGAAGGTGGCGACCAAAATGGGCTCACAGAGGGTCAGTGAAGCTAGGGGTAGTGGTTTGGCTACGCTGGCTGCACTGTGGTGGCGCGGCGAACACGCGCGGCGGCCGGCAGTGGGATGAAAAGAGATGACAGCGCCGGAATGGCAAAACACCGAAAATAGAGGAAGCATGGACACGAGTATGGTCCAGTGAACTCACCGGTGTGGTAAGCGAAGTCGGGGAAACACCGAGGAGGTCTAGCGACGACGACCGTGGGCGGCGCGGTGGAGGTCCTCGTCGCGGGGCTCCTGGAGAAGATTAGAGTGGGAATGAGTGATCCGAGTGGGTAAAGGGGAGCTAGAAGGTGCTCAGGGAAAAAGGAATTGGAGTGGAAGTCCTCGGAGAAGGAGCGGCGGTGGAAGAGGCGGTGGCGGCCCGACACGAGGAAGATGGATGCGCGCGTCTCCTCCATGGATGATTCTTCAAATTGACCGGGGATCTAGGATTATGGAGTGGTGGAGCAACGTGTGATGCGGCTGCGGTGGTCGGAGATGGCCAGAGCGGCTGGAACGACTACGAGTGGCTCGGCGGCGACAGAGAAGAAAGGGCAAGAAAAAGATAGAGATGAGGCGTGGTGCTCCTATAAATGGAGGTCAAGAAGCTTCGAGGTGGGGGTGGCGTGGCACATCTACAAGATTGCGTCGACAAAGATGAGGCCGCGTGTCCCTGGTGCTGCAGCGGCGGAGGAGTGCGTGGCGTCGGCGCCGCGCTGAGGAAGAAGACAACCCGAAGACGGAGTGGGGCCCACGAGTCAGTGGAAGAAAAGGGCGACGTAGTCGGTTGGTTTTGGGTTAAACAGTGACTGGCTCGGTATGATTAAGTGCGGACCGCACGATCATGGATGGACGATCAAGATTGCGAGAGATGTTCGGACCACTCCGATCGTGCGTGAGACCTGAGCCGCTGATTTCCAGTTGAACGGTCCAGATGACTTGGGCCGTTCGGACCATCCTATCGGCCATGGGATTTGGGCCGTTGATCCTCAATCTAACGGTCCCTACGCGTTGGGTGCGGTCGGTACACTTAGTTGACTCAGCCGAGTCAATTAGCCGGGTCGGACTCGAGCCTAACGCACAGTAACCGAAAGTTTAGGTCTAGAGCTTTGACTGGGATTTTAATTCCTATTCCTATATTGACCAGGGCTTTAAAAATAGAAATAAAATTTGTAAAATCCCAAAATAATTTAGGTGGGTTCCTGGGATAGTCTAATGTTTATAAAAATTATTAAACCTTACTTTTCATATAATATTTTGTATAAAATAAATTCAAACTTAGTGTATGTTATAGATGTGTGTTTGAATTTTCTGTGGTTTGAATTTAGTCCCAAAAATTTCGGAAAAATTATATTAATTCATGATAATTATTCTAGTATTTAAATTAATTATTTTCCAGAGATCTTATGAACATTTATTTAAAATTTCTTTTGTGGCTTTAATTTGAATTGGAGGTTTACATTTGATTTTAAGATTTTCAAATGCATAATTTATGCACATGCTCCAGAAATAACAATTATAATATAAAAATGCATATAATTACTGTTTATTAAAATTGGGGCTGTTACACTCTGCCTGGTCTCCCCGAGGGTAAAGATTAGTGACAGAAGCAAAACGGGATCTCGGGGGCGAAGATCCCTCGTGTTGCTGCGCTCGAGAGCGGGTAGTAGGTCTTGTCATTCTATTGCCATACAACTGTTAGCAACACAATAAGAGTACACCCGAACAAGCACAAACAAGGTTTTGGATAGCAAGGGAAAGTATTAAACTTAGCATGCACAATGATATGAGATGCACCAGAATTAACATCAAAAGAACACAAGATCCAATAAACAGCAACAGCAAGTTTCAACACAGTACAACCATATATGTCCGTAGACAACATGGGCACAGCCCGAAACAGAAAGTCTTACAACCGAACACATAATTAAACAAGTGCTATCCTATTACACTTATTTAAAGGACAGCTACTAGTTGATTACAACTCTTAGTAGCGAGTGCTCAACAACCAAACTCTAACCAAGATGATCCCGCTTGAAATTCACTGGAAATTCATCTAAAATATGAGCTCCAGGTGATCCCGTGTCTATAGGATCCCGCGGACTGATGAGACACTTCGGTGAAGGACCGGAAAGGCGACTAGAGGGGGGGTGAATAGGAGCACCTAATCTTTTTCGCAAAGAATGGATTCAACTTGTAACTCACTCCAATAGCTATGAGAGCTATGAAGATCAAAGATTAAGCACGAGAGGAAGTCTTATGTTGAATCCACCTCACCCCCACAAACCAAAGAAACAAAAACAGAAGTTCTCAACAAATCAGACAATCGGTACAACCACAGTAAACGGCGGTTGTACCGCAGTCCGCAGACAACCGCTAGTAAACGACCGGTCGTTCGCGATCTTGGTACAACCGTAGTGTTACGGCCGGTCGTTCCGATTGTCCCGAGCAGTAAAACAGCTCGGTTTCAAAACGAAAATCGATCAAACTTTTGATCTACGCCCAAACTTGACCAAAATGAACCACACCTTCCTGAAGATATTAGGAACCTATTCCAAGCAACGATTTCAGAGATCCATGCCAAGGTTCCTATCCTTTGCATTTGAACGAAGGTGGGTTCAAAACCGCAAAAATCAAAACTTGATCTAACGACTTGCTCGTGGGTGGATGATGATCTAGATGACCTTAGATAGGTTCCCACATGTCCCAGCAAGCAAGATCAAGAGGAAGAACCAAGCAAAAACTCCCGGATTGAAGAAAGCCCCCAAAGTCACAAAAAGGAGAACGAAGAACAGAGAGCACGAATAGAAGAAAACTTCAGATTTCCATTCATTGAATCAAGAGCGAAATACAAAGAGATACATCCCCATACGCATGGACATTAGAACAAGAGGAATGATTACAAGTTCATCAATCCATCCTCTCCCTCTCCCTAAGCCAAGAAGTCACATTGGAGAGCTACAAAGGGGACAAGCAGGGAGCACCCACTGCCTCCACCAACACTCTCAACCACTAAAGCCTAAAGCAAAAACAGCCACTAAAGACTCTTTTGACTCTAGCAAAACCCTAATTCCTTTTTCAAGTGCTCAAGAGGGCATGCAGCCCCTCCAATCCTTTATATAGCCTTGGCTAACGGGTCTCCTCCCGTACGCCCGCTTAAGTCCAACGGAGCCCGCCCGCCAGTGCAAATTTGCGAATTTCCGATTCGCCTTTTCTTCGACCTTTCGAAGCTTCAAGCCCTTGTCTCGCCGACGCCGCAACCACCTCGAGTCCACGCTGCCTTCGACACATCCCGACTGTTCGACCTCAGCGCCACTGCGCTTAGTCCAGTCCACCGTGTCTCGCCACGACTCCGCCGACGCCCCGCAGCCACACGCATAAGAACACGAAACCGGAACAAGTTCTTCACAACTTGACCTAACGTTAACTCAAACATGCAATATGCAACACATATGCATGAACACACCGGATATGACCTATCCAAAACTCAAAACACCAAAATGGCCGAACTCACAATACAATCCAGACAACCGCCATGTTACCAGCGGATCAACCGCGACTCCGGCAGATCGCCTCCAATACTCGCGGTCGCTCCGATTTCCAATGAAGACCGTAACACGAGAAACAAATTTCTCCGAATACTTCAACCGCCATTTACCAATCGGTATAACCGCCTCATGGTCGTATCACCATAACACGCCGGTCGCTCGATTTTCCCGACAAATTCGATTGACTTCACGAAAATGCGGAACTGCAAGAACGACAAGGTCCGACCACACAAACCAAACTCGATCGACCTAAAACCTTTGTCAATTACTCATCACTCACACGGACGACCTCCACATGGTCTCTCAATCTCCCCTTGATGAGTATATTGACAAACTCCAAAAAGAGCAAAGTTGAGTTTGAGTTTGAAGAATCCAACATGGTCCAAAGAAGAAGAGTGAAACAATTGACCATGTCGATGTATGAACACTAGAGCAACAACTAAAAGAGCAAATTGTTCTCCAAAGCTCTAAAATGATCCCAACTTGCTTTTTTTCTCTATTCTCCCCTTTGGCAATAAACACATCAAGAATGCTCAAGAGAGAATATGACATGTTAAAGGATGAAAATGGTCAAGTTTGTTTATTTAAGCATTTTGAGCCATGAGAATTATCCATAATGACCAACATGTAATACACCAAGCCATAACTTAATAAAAAGGCTATCTAGATCATGACAAGATATGTATAAGCTAGCTAGAACACATAGATGACAATCTGAAAATGAGGTACATTATGTGAGCAAGTCAAGTCATCAATGAGCAAAGTCTCGCTAGAGATATCCAAGGATGATGCAGCCATGTCAATAAGCTAAGCGGAACTAAGAAGCTTAAATTGAGACCAAAAAGAGTGCTATAAGCTCAAGATTGAAACATTGGTTAAGTACTTGATTCTTTTGATAGCTTTAAGCAAATTTGAGCACAAATGATATATTATCTTTGAAATTCAAGGTTGTTGACAACCAGATTTTTGTTTTATCATGTGCTAGACCTCAAGCCTTATGCGACTACTTCAAGCGAGAAGCTTAAGAAGGTAGTCTAGGTCATCCAAAACTCCCCTAAGTTCATGTCAAGTGCAATGACAAGCCGCCTCATAGGGAAGAATTGGTGAAGTCGGTTTTTTCAAGACAAAAGAGATCTTTTTGCCTTTTAACAAGTTGTACTAACTCATGTATCATCAAGAGACTAAAACAAATTCAATCTAAGGCTCAATATAGATTCATCACTCTACCCAAATTTATTTGACATGGCATGAATCATAAAAGGATAGCTCAAGAAAGACTAATCTCGAAAAGTGCTAACATGACAAGTTTTAGTTTAAGTTGAGCAATTTTAATTATCTTATCATGGCAAAAGCTAGGCTACACATATGAAGTCATGATAAATCTAGCAAATAAGCACAAGTCATGGCAAGGTGTAAAGCATTGTAAACATGTCATAGCAGGATAATAATCAAGGCTCAATGTAGTTATATTACAATGCGAATGCTAGAAATGCGTAAGATCCAGCCCCCTCAACAATAGATGCAACTTTTAGTTCAAGTTGAGTTAAGTCAAAATTAAGCTCCGAAGCTCCCAAAAGAACTCCCTTGAACCAAATAAATCGAGAAGTCGGCAAAGAAAACATAAAATGCATACCCTTAAAGCATAGATAAGATATAGAGAATACTATGGCTCAGATCGACTCTCATCTACCCCATATGACTCTAGGACTATCAACCGCCTGGCTAACACACTAAGGAGCAAACACGTTCCTCGCCTACCCAAGGGTGGCCCAACCCTTGCTAGAACCTATAAGAAGTGAGTAAGCTCAACCTAGTGAGAAGAGACACTAATAAGCAAGATCCTAGAATCACAAGATAAGAGCAAATCTAAACAACTAGACAAAAGAAGCACTCTATTCTATGCTAGGAGGACTAATCCCAAATGCACCCAAAATGCAATGCAACAAGAAGGAGCAAGAGCATAAATAATATAGTAAAGCAAGAAACCCAAAGCTCCCTCACTACAAATCCATAAGGACAAACCACCCCAAGCTCTCCTCGCAGAGTCAAAACCTCGAACTATCCAATGGCTTGGTGAAAATGTCACCAACCGGTGGTCACTTCCACAAACCGAGCACTATATCGCCTTTCTACATGGTCTCTAAGGAAGTGGAAACGAATATCGATGTGCTTGGTCCGAATGTCGACTGGTTCTTGGCAATGTTAATCGCAAGTGTTATCACAAAAAGTGGAACACCGCCGATAACTAACCCAAAGTCCCGCAGGTCGGCCATCCAGAGCACTTGACTACAAAGAATCGTCCGCAAAGAACATACTCGCCTCTGCATGGTGGATCAGGTAACACTGCATCGCTTCTTGAAGACCAGAAACAAGAGAAGTGCCAAGAAATTGGCAGTGCGAGTGTTCTTCCTATCTATCCTACACCAAATAAGTTCGTGATCCAAAAAGGCTCTCAAGGAAAGACAGATGAGGAAGAGTACCAGATACCATAGTCAATGGTAGCTCAAGGTACGAAGATGCGCTTCACCGCCGGGCGTGAGAAACGCGAGGAGAAGCTCAAAACGAGCGCACAAACACACAGAGAAATGTATGTCCGGTCTCGAGGCGTTGAGGTACAAGAGGGAGCCAATCATGCTTTGCGAAACTCCTTTTGATCAATCGCTCGCCATCCTCATCTGGGTCAAGATAGGCGGTAGAAGCCATGGGAGTCGACACAAAGCTTACCATCACTCATGTCGGTTGCTCAGAGGTCACGAGTGTACTTTCCTTGATGAAGAAATGTACCTCCCGAGTCCGCTTGATTTGGAAGCCAAGGAAGAAGGTCAACTCACCCATCATACTCATCTCAAACTCGGTGCTCATGACATCCGAGAACCGGGAAACCAGAGTATGGGAAGAGCCGCCAAAGATAATGTCATCGACATAGATCCGACGAGCAGAAGGTCAAGGCCATGCCTATGGATGAACAAGGTCTTGTCAACTTTACCCATCTCAAAACCATGACTTATCAAGTAGGACTTAAGCCTCTCATACCAAGCTCGGGAGCCCGCTTAAGTCCATACAACACTTTGAAAGCTTGAAAACATGGTTAGGTATTTGGGGTTCTCAAACTCGAGGTCGCTTGACGAGACTTCCTCCTCAATAAGGCCATTGAGGAAGGCACTCTTCACGTCCATCTGTAAAGCTTGAAACCCTTAGAAGTCGCAAAGGCAAGCAGATTCTAATGGCTTCAAGTCGAGCTCACAGGGCAAAGGTCTCTCAAAGTCTAGACCTCAACCTCGAAAACCCCGAGCTACTAATCTCGCCTTTGTTTCTGATGATTACCCCATCCTCACTGCTTGTTCTTGAACACCCACTTGGTTCCAATGATATTGTAGCCTCGTGGGGCTCAACAAGTGACCGCACCTTGTTCCTCTCGAAATTTTCTAGCTCCTCATGCATGGCATTGACCCAAGACTCATCGATAAAGCATGAGAAACATCTTTGGGCTCAAAAGAGGCAATGAAGGCGTAATGGAGACAGAATTGAGATAAGCTTGATTTTGAGCGGTAACACGCCGAAAAGATCTCCAATGATCTCGCTCAAGGATGAACTTTCTGGATGTGTCTAGGAGGTCCCGGGAGAGATGAAGAAGTGGCCTCTACCTCATGAGCCGACGAGGTAGGAACAGAGCCACTAGCTCCAGAGGAAGCGTAGGCAGGGTCGATCACCTCGAGGTGCGGTGGAAGACGGCACCTCAAGGAGTGGATGAGGACAGATCGTAGACAACCGTCATCTCCATCGCCCTCATCATCCACAAAGATGGTCTCGGACTGCTCTAAAGAACTCGAGATATCTCGCCTAGTCCCTGACCGCCTCGCCAAGGTCACCTCGCAGTCTCTACCATTTTGCTAGACTCGCAGCCTGCACTTCAGAAGCCCGCCAAGAAGTCGAGTAGCCTAGAAAGATACCGCCACAGAACGTGACTCGAACTTATCTAGGTTCCTGCACTTCAAAATAAAGCACTTGCAACCAAACACACGAAAATGAGAGACGCTGGCTTTCGCAGATCTCAAATCATAAGAAGTGCGGTAGGAGTGCCCAAGAAAAACTCGATTCAAACATGGCACGCGGTCGCAATGGCTTCAGCCCAAAACTTCCTCGTGTAGAGTACTCATCAAGCATCGCCCGCCATCTCAACTAAGGTACGGTTCTTCCTCTCCACAACGCCATTTTGTTGAGGGACGATGGAGAAGAGAACCGGTGCTCTACACTGCCTCACCGCAGAACTCTCAAAGTAGGAATTCTTGAACTCCGTACATTGTCATCATGGATCGCCAGAAGGCACCCGGAGCTCAACAGACAAACCTACTAAAAAGACCTCGAAATGTGAAAACGCTCTCATCCTTCGAGGCTAAGAAAACACCCAAGAATACCTCGAGAAGTCATCGACCACAACAAGCACATACCACTTCCTCCCGCCGATCAAGACTCGAGCCGGTCCAACTGTGGTCCATGTGGAGCAATTGTCTGTCTGCATCGGTCATAGTAATCGTGGACCGAGTATGAGAAGCGGCAACCATCTTGCCGCGCTTCAAGATGGAGTGCAAACAAGATCTTTGACCATCTTGAGTTTCGCACCACTTAATGAGATCATGGTCGCTAACTCGGTCAAATGGTCAAATCCAATATGACCAAGTCTCCTATGCCGTAAAGAGAGATCGCGGGACTCGTATAAACCAAACACCGGAGAGGATCACCAAAGAATCGAAAAATCAGCACGAAAGATCCTCCCATAACGAGAAATCCCGCAAACCGCACTACCCAAGAGTCAAGAATTTTGCAATTGTTTTTCTTAAAGCTCACCTCAAACCGCCATCAAGAAGTCGAGAAACCGAAAGCAAATTGTACCGCAGCTTACTAACCAAGGCAACATCCTTAAGAATAAAGGAAGCATTAATACGACAAGACCTTTGGCGATGACGCTCCTGACGAAGCGCCTCCGAAGGTGATCGCCTCATCACCGAGCGCGGCTAGGAGGAGAACCAACGGAGTCTCCGTCATATGACGAGAACAACCGAGTCTACAAGCCAAACCTTCTCCTTCCCTACCCGCTAACTCGAGTCAAACAGAGAGTAAAGTCTCAAGATCGATAAATCAACAATGATTTCGCACCTAATATCGAATAACACGCCGAAAGCGATGAAGTAGTCAAGCACGATCGACCTCTATCTACCCTACGCCTTCAGAACTCAAAGCGTAAGGTCTAAGAGTAGACCGGTCGTTGTCGGGTCCGATCGCTAAGGAGCGAGTCGAGCACTCGCAACATGTCGAACACGCCATGGTAGCTATCTCGATGGGGAAAACGAGATCTACCCTCAGACGGCGGAAGTCACGATCGAAAGCAAAGATGAGAACGAAAACCGTAAAACTCGAAAACCAAGTCCTCGATGTCGCACAAACCCATCGAAGAAACAAGCCTAGACCTCGTGTTGGTCTTAGGTGCACTCAAGGTCCGGGGCCGACTTCAATGCGCCTAAGAGACTCAACATGGTCTCTACGCGATCTTGGCGCTACCAAGCATCGACGATCGTGTGTCCATCCTTCCGATGAAGGTGCAAGGATACTTCACCTTCCGAGAGGTAGAAGCAGATGTGAAATTACCTTCTCGCGAAACCTCGACATAGCCCGCCGACTTGAAATGGACTTTCTCGGTCCCGGCTCGCCGATCACACTGGTGCTATGGGTCCGAGCACGGCAGTGGATGCTTCCTCATGTCCTCAGAGAAGTCATATCCTAGACCCTGATTAAATCTGCAGATCTTAGATTGGTCTAGAATAAGATTGAGCTTCTTCTTGCCTCCTACAAATCTCTCGAGAGTGTTCATAAGGTACTGACACTCCCGAAAGAGAGAGGTGCAAGAAGAGCAGGGGAAGAAGAGATGTAAGAAGGTAAGGAGCAAAAGAAGAACCAAAGAAAGAGAGGAAGAATGGCTTGTGCAAGCACAACCGACTCAAGGGACACCCCATCGCTAGCCGCTTGGTTCACGCTGCTAAGCTGCCTCATCCTTACCCCGGGCTTCTCCCCCTTCTCCACAATCATATTGCAAGCACAATGTGACTTCTCTAGAAGGTCCTTAGTTAGCTTCACACATTTCTCATCCAAAGCAATCAAGTCAGATTTTAGTTTGTTACACTTAATGCATGGTGAGCTAACAGGTCCTTAGAAGCAAACCGAGCCAACTTCCTTTCATGATCAATCATATCTTGAAACTGTTTGGAGACAAATTTCAAGTTCAAGCTAGCTTAACTTAGGACAGTTCAAGCATGAAACAATCGGCTCAAGTAAAGAAGCTTGTAGTTCAAAGAATTTTATGATCTGCCTGCTTTAAGTTCATCTTCAAGTTATTGCAATTTTCACAAGACTCAGCAGATCAAGAAGCATGGCATAAGATCCTCTAGCAAAGAATGTCCTTACCTCACATGAGGTGGGAGAAGTAGTCTCATCAAGAATAAGTAGGGTAATGTACCATCCTACTCAACTCTAACTCAAAGAAGCGACTAACATTCTCCACCTTAACACTATCAAGTTCGGAGGACATACTATCATGTGAGGTCCTTAACTTCTCCATATCAACCAAAGAAAGCAGAGCATGTATCACAATCATCACTAGAAGGGCAGATGTAAGAGCAATAATCTCTAGTGACACTATCTATTTCCTTCTCTAACTCAAAGACACCTAGCCTTAGCTTTAGCATGAAAACCTCCTAGCTTAAGAAAAGCATGATTGAGCTGTTCAGAGGTGGATCTACCTCGTCCGAAGTCGGAGTACACCATTGTCACGAAGTTCGCCCTCGAGGGCCATGAAGCACATGCCGAGAAGTCATCGCCGCCATCCTTGGGCTCTTGGTCACCCGTCCCGTCATCGCCGCTTCCATCCCTCCACCTCGCCGAGGTCGAGGTCGCCGAAGCGTGAGGACGCGTGGAAGAGCTTGGCTTTGCCGGTTGCGGAACTTCTTCTTGCTGGGCGCCCGAGCTGGAGGCTTTGTTGCGGTTCTTGTCGGTGTAGTCGTTTTGCCCGAACCGCCGTAGTCGTTTTGCCCTTCTCCATTTTGGGGCGGTTTGTCTCAATGTGGTTGGGGCCACCACACTCAAGCAAATCACGGGTCCTCCTCTCTTTCTCGCCCCTCCTCCCTTTGTAAGCGGGGAGAATCTACGAGCAAGGAGGGCAAGCCGCTCATCCGCAAGTCGCTCTAACCGATCATCGCTATGTCACGAGAGAGCAAAGAAGGAGAAATTGCAAGAGGACTCGGTTGAATCGATCGGTGACCAAGGCCATCGATCGTGACTTCGACCTCGAGACAACGCTAATCTCGTGAGTCTTGAGGCGTGAGTACAGCCGCATCAAGAGTCAAGGTCGAGAGGTCTGCCGTGTCTTTGATGGTGGTCACTTTCATCTCCCAAACACGCAGACGAGTGCCGTGAGCATCCGACGAGCATTGTCCGAAGTCGGGGTATGTGAGACCGACCGCCGGAGGTTGCTCAAGATCTTGTGAAAACGCGAAGCACTCATCTAGGGACTCACCAAAGAAGCATCTCAAATTTGTTGTATTCTCGCTTGAACCGGTCCTCGCCGAACCGCCTTGATCTGGGTGGTGCCTCATGGTATGCGCCGAGGGTCACCCAGATATCGAGGCGGACGACAGTGAGATATGCGTCAAACTCACTACGACTCAAACCCCGGATGATGATGTTCCTTGTTTTGCATTCGCCTCAACATCAACCATGTTCCCGCATTGATGTTCTCATCGGCAGAACAATAATCGAACCTTGACCTTTCGCCAGATGGCATACCCCGGCCTCGATGTATGTCTCCATTCGCTCTTCCGTAGGGGTAATCGATGCCATCAAAACAAAGCGCTTGGTCGAGTACTTGTCCATCGCCACGCTCTTGAGACCGTTAAGATCTATTGAAAAGAGCTAACCGCTCGATACCAATTGAAGGACCGGAAAGGCGACTAGAGGGGGTGAATAGGAGCACCTAATCTTTTTCGCAAAGAATGGATTCAACTTGTAACTCACTCCAATAGCTATGAGAGCTATGAAGATCAAAGATTAAGCACGAGGAAGTCTTATGTTGAATCCACCTCACCCCCACAAACAAAGAAAAAAAAAAACAGAAGTTCGAACAAATCAGACAATCGGTACAACCACAGTAACGGCGGTTGTACCAAGAGTCCGCACAACCGCAGTAAACGACCGGTCGTTCAAGCAGGCGGTACAACCGTAGTGTTACGGCCGGTCGTTCCGATTGTCCCGGAGCAGTAAAACAGCTCGGTTTCAAAACGAAAATCGATCAAACTTTTGATCTACGCGCCAAACTTGACCAAAAATGAACCACACCTTCCTGAAGATATTAGGAACCTATTCCAAGCAACGATTTCAGAGATCCATGCCAAGGTTCCTATCCTTTGCATTTGAACGAAGGTGGGTTCAAAACCGCAAAAATCAAAACTTGATCTAACGACTTGCTCGTGGGTGGATGATGATCTAGATGACCTTAGATAGGTTCCCACATGTCCCAGCAAGCAAGATCAAGAGGAAGAACCAAGCAAAACTCCCGGATTGAAGAAAGCCCCAAAGTCACAAAAAGGAGAACGAAGAACAGAGAGCACGAATAGAAGAAAACTTCAGATTTCCATTCATTGAATCAAGAGCTAAATACAAAGAGATACATCCCCATACGCATGGACATTAGAACAAGAGGAATGATTACAAGTTCATCAATCCATCCTCTCCCTCTCCCTAAGCCAAGAAGTCACATTGAGAGCTACAAAGGGACAAGCAGGAGCACCCACCGCCTCCACCAACACTCTCAACCACTAAAGCCTAAAGCAAAAACACCACTAAAGACTCTTTTGACTCTAGCAAAACCCTAATTCCTTTTTCAAGTGCTCAAGAGGGCATGCAGCCCTCCAATCCTTTATATAGCCTTGGCTAACGGGTCTCCTCCCGCTACGCCCGCTTAAGTCCAACGGAGCCCGCCCCGCCAGTGCAAATTTTGCGACTTCCGATTCGCCTTACGACCTTTCGAAGCTTCAAGCCCTTGTCTCAAGACGCCGCAAACCACCTCGAGTCCACGCTGCCTTCGACACATCCCGACTGTTCGACCTCGGCGCCACTGCGCGCTTAGTCCAGTCACCGTGTCTCGCCACGACTCCGCCGACGCCCCGCAGCCACACGCATAAGAACACGAAACCGGAACAAGTTCTTCACAACTTGACCTAACGTTAACTCAAACATGCAATATGCAACACATATGCATGAACACACCGGATATGACCTATCCAAAACTCAAAACACCAAAATGGCCGAACTCACAATACAATCGGACAACCGCCATGTTACCAGCGGATCAACCGCACTCGGCCGTATCGCTCCAATACCGCGGTCGCTCGATTTCCAATGAAGACCGTAACACGAGAAACAACTTCTCGAATACTTCAACCGCCATTTACCAATCGGTATAACCGCCTCATGGTCGCATCGCCCATAACACGCCGGTCGTTCGATTTTCCCGACAAATGTAATGACTTCACGAAAATGCGTGAACCACAAGAACGACAAGGTCCGACCACACAAACCAAACTCGATCGACCTAAAACCTTTGTCAATTACTCATCACTCACACGGACGACCTCCACATGGTCTCTCATTCGAGAACCTAGCAACAAAGCTATGACCTCCGGGGTGCCGCCACTAGCGTGTGCGAGGAAAGCCTACAGACATCCAGTCGATCTTGCGATAGCTAGGTACATAGGTAGGTACAAGTCCTGCCACTTCCGGAAGTCAATAATATGGTGGTGCAGCAGTAGTTGGGAAGGTCTCGTTGTCACCATAAAGCACATTACGAGGAACGCGATTCATGCTGACACCGATCCTTAGGTACTCCTGAGCTTCTCTCAGACGGTGTCGGGTTTCCCACAGCTCATACACGTGGCATCGATGAATTTGGTCCATAATGTGAACCAACTTCGCCAGCTGGCGTACGTGTGGGTCTTCCCTAAACTGAATCCTATCGAACGTGTTTACTTTTGCTCTAGGGCCTCGCTTAGGAAAATGATAGTAAGGTGGTTGAGACAACTCCGTCAAATCATGCCGAAGAAGGCTCATCATCCCACTAGTAGCTTCCTAGATAGCCATGGCTTCAGAAGTGGCATGTACTTGGATATAGTAGGGAATGCTACCCGTCACCTGTCAAGCAATAACGTTGACGACAGCTTGGTACTCGTCCATCCCGGGTCCTCGGTCTCGGCGATAGATGGCATACTCCGGTTGGTAGGTAAAGTTAGACCGCCACATCATTTCTCGAAGCAAAGCCAAGTATCCATCCATTTCTTCAGCTCGGGTCTCCTTAACCAAATACCACCCACTCATCTATAGACAAAAGACAAGGTAAGTGAGCAAAATAGTTTGTAAATTCAACTGGAAGTTGGGGTAAGAAAGGACACTAAGATAGATAAGAAATAAAATATATCATACTTAAGCTTGTAGAAAATATTTTGTTATCAAAATAATTTCACAGAAGACTTACTAATGCTAACGACCATGCTATTTCTAACCTACAGTCAGTATGGCTCTGATACCAATGCTGTGAGGACCCCAGGTATTAGATACATTCCCAGTTAAAGGATTACACCCGAAAGTATAATAATTAACAAGGAACGAACCCAATGCCAAGTTCCCGGATATATGTCTCACAATAGTTCCCAAGATCAAATACTATTGTACATATATCCTAAACAACATTTGTACACAGTCATACAAGGCATACAACATATACACATAACAAAACTTTACAAGTTTGGTTCGGTTCAGTAGAAGCAACCGACCAGCAGCACTTAACAGAAGTTTTGGTAGCAGAACAAAAATATAAACAGCAAAATTTCCAACTAAGTTTGCCCAACACCCTCAGGCAACTGAGTGGAGGATAGAAATAGCATCACTCGTTAGCGTCGCCCTGATCGGCGCTAACGGGTAGTTCAGATATGTAACCGCCTCACCAGAATAAGTGGTTAAAGCACCGAGTACAAAAGGTACTGCAAGACTTACACAAAACTACTAAAAGAAAGTGTTTAATAGAGCCTAAACAAAGGATCAGAACTTTACATGCATAAGGCTGAACAACAGGAAGGTTAATAAGGAAATAGTTTTGCATAAAGCCATTAGTTCTACTCCTATACTTAACAATTTTTGTAAAGGCCAGTTTAAGAATAGATTTGGACTAAAACAACAAGTAGTAAAAGTATTTAACAAAAACAGAACAATGTCAAAGTGGCTGTCCACTTTGACTAAACAACAAACATGAACCACCAAGTTCATGCCGAACCAAGATAAACCCAAGTCATAAACATGTCAAAGTCTATACTGAAGTGTCCATCAAAGCAAGTGTTGTCCATAACTGTGGACATAGCTATTCGAATAGTTTTAACCCTGCAGGGGTGTACAACTTTATCCACACGACTTAGTCAGCCCGTAAGCCTTCGGATGCCTCCAAACAATGACAAACTTCCTTTGGTGCGCCGACCGGGTAAACCAAGACTTAGTATTTTTCATAAAGTTGACATTATTGAGTTGAATTACCCATGTGTGACTAATCCCGCTTAGTACAAATGATTGATAGCACCTGCTAACCGGGGCACACATGTTGTGTCGAGAATGCCGATCCAATGAACTAAATCCAAACCTGCGCTCACTTGCACATATTAGATTACAATCGGAGCCCTACAGAACATGTGATCAAACACACATGTCCTCACTCCACCAGTTCATCAACTCAATAACATCAGCCCCTTAATTAACCAAGCAGCGCCCATACACTACATGTGGAAGTACGTAAGGTACTTGAATCGTCAAGCCAAAGTTCGGTCCTTAACGATCCAAACAAGACTACCACATTTCCCAAATTCTCGTGCACGAAAGCACCATCACTAGCAACCACTTGTCCAAATCAAAACCAAGATTCCAACAAACAAAACTTAACCTAACATTTAGTTTTAACAACTGAACAAAGAAAACCAAAGATAGAAATCAAATAGTGTTTCCCAAAATCGACAAGAAGCAGCTCGTCACCAACTAACGCTCATCGACTTGCAAAGCTAAGCGCTTATCTAAAGACTAAGTACTTCAACAAAAGATTACTACCTTAAGCTTAAGTGTATGAATGATCACGTGCAAGCCACAAAGATTTGGATATAACTAACTAGTTCACGAAGTACTAATACTTCAAAAATAGCATGCAACAGTTATCACTGCATTTCAAAACACTTAAGTATCAAAACTGTAATCAACATGGTGCAAGAGGATGCTTGCCTTGGTAATAAACCACTTGTTCAGATTCTGGAGCCTCAGGAATAATTTCACTCATGACGGTACAATCAGATCCTAACAGAAAAATAACAAATGAACATCCAGAAACATACCAGATACCAAAAATACTGAAAAGGTGCATGATCAAAGTATTGATGTGCAAACTAACAAAATTCTTAAGCTACAAACTATTTTTAGTAAGGTAATAACCCAGATTAACACTTACTAGCTCTAACCGAAAAGGATTAAAGCCTAAAGCTCTGCTACAGTTTTTGTCGGGCTGAACGACAACAACAGAACAACTGGGAATGTGATCTTTGCCGATATGAACACACATTAAGAAAAGAGACATTTGCTTAAGCTACTAGGGTTCACAAGGGAGCTACCTGAGCTTAGATGGTGGTCGGAGAAGCTCTAGAGCTCGTGGCGATATGAAAGACCAAAAAACGAAAATATAGAGAATCACGGCGACAAGATGATCTGGGCAAGAAATCAATGAGTGAGTGATTGGGATAGGTTAAATAGGTCCATAAGAAGCTCAGACTAGGATGAATTGAGAAAAGACTCACCCTGCCGGAGTTGGAGACAAAAGGGGGGCAAACTTGACCGAAATAGGAGATTTTCAAATTTCACCACCCTGCTCATCCAAATATGAAATTAATTGAGGGGTTTTGCTCCTTAGATCATGTGGCACGATGTGATGCGAAAGAACTAAGGAAAAAGCTCACCGGAGCGAAGAAAACTACAATGGTGACGCTCAACACGCTCTGGATAGCCCAAATGACAAGCTCGTGTTCCCAATCTACAAGCATTGCCAAAAGCTTCCATTAATAGGATAATCAAGGCATCAAAGAGATGAACAGAGTGAAAGAAAGAGAGGATACGCCGGAGATGAGGAAAAATCACTACGGCATCACTTTGGCGAGCGTGTGAGCTAGGGTTTTTATACCCATCTCACCACAGAAGAAAGAGGAAGCTTGTGCATGTCAACCTAGCAGCGAAATGGTGCGAAGTGGCAATTGCATGCTGCGAAAACCACGGCGCAACGCCACCTCGCCGTCGATGAGTTCGGTGCTAGCGAAGTGATGCAGAGAAGGTGAAGTTGAGTCATTGACATGCGGGCCCCACTGTCAGTCTCAGCGAAGATACAAAACAGTGAGCTTAAACAAATGTTGATCGCTCGATCGTAAACGAACGGCTTAGATTGAATGGGATGTTCGGATGGTTCGAACGGCCCAATCGATCTTGACCGTGCGTTTGAAATCCAAAGGTCACGAAAAGGTGCGCGCTTTGAGTTTCAAACGAAAAAGAAGCGGTGTCGTTGGATTTGATTTTAACAGTTGAGATCAATGGGTGGTTCGGACGGTCCGAACGGCCCACTCAACAAGGACGGTACGATCAAGATCTAACGGCTCAAAATCAAGGTGCGTTCGTTGATCCTGGCTGTTGATTTTGAATCCAAAGGCTCGCGCGCGCGTTGGGCTTTTTATTTAAAAAAAGGCATGGCCCGATAAAATGCGGACGGTCCGATTTAGTTTTAACGGTGTGGATCACGTGGCGCATTTGGATAGTCCAAACGGCCAAATGGATCTGGTATGTCCGTTTCAAATCAAACGGTGGAGGTTGCGTGGGTTGTTTAGATGGTCCGAACAACCCAAATGATCTGAGCGGCCCGTTTAGAATCGGACGACTCACGTGCATAGGGGTTGGCTGAGCCTAAGGAACGTGACAGGGTTGGACTAAACCAAAATGGTTTAGGTTGCTACAATGCCAATTGGCTAGGGTTGGGTCTAAAGTTGACCAGGACTAAAACCAAACTTCAAAAGTTTGATCGCAGGTTTAAAAATATCAAATAAATTTATAAAAATACGAAATTTTTCAGAGAAGCTACTAGGATGATATAAATCCCAACTTACTTTTGAAAACCACTGTCCTCTTTTTATAAAATACTTAACTAAATACTTTTACCGAAAAAGGTTTAATTAGAGAACAAGGATTTTTCTTAAGGTCAAAATAATCTCAAAAAATCTGACAAAAATTATTTTTATTCAAGATAATTTATCTAGTGTTTGATAAAAATACTTCCCCGGTCTTAATACAAGCATTAACTTGTATTTTCTTTTGAAGCTTCAAAACAAGCTTAGATTTGGTTCGAAAATTTAAGTTTTTCATTTGTAACAAAATGCCCAAGTTTCAAAATGACCAGAAATACTATGAAAAGCATTTTATTACTGTTCATTAAAACTTGGGCTGTTACAAACCTCCCTTAAGAGAATCTCGTCCCGAGATTCCGTGTAAAGTCGAAATCGAATAGAAAGATGCTAAATGATCTTTTCTAGAAATACAACATCTATTGTTTTGATTTCCTTTAAAGATAGGAAAGGAATATAAACAACATCTGCTGTCTTTATTTCTTTCAAAGCTAGCAAAACAAAGATAATCAAGAACAACATGGTGTTGTTATTACTTCTTTTTACATTGCTTTGTTTAACCATGCTTTTCTTGATTCAAAAGTACATCAAACATGGAAGAGGTGGGGGTGCTCAAGCCTCATTAGGTCTTCCCGCTCCCAAGTGGCTTCCTCTTCCGTGTGATTACTCCACTGGATTTTTAAGAACTTGACGGTGCGGTTTCATGTCCTGCGTTCCATTTCATCGAGGATACGCATCGGTTGTTCTTGGTAGGAAAGGTTAGGTTGGAGATCAAGGCTCTCCTAAGCAGTTGCTTTGGTAGGAACACGAAGGCATTTCCTCAATTGAGAGACATGAAAAGTATCATGTACTGCTGAAAGAGAGTCGAGCAACTCCAATTGATATGCCACAACTTCTCGTTTTGCAAGGATTCAGAAAGGTCCGA
The DNA here is from genome assembly GCA_036346405.1 of Phyllostachys edulis. NCBI lineage: Eukaryota > Viridiplantae > Streptophyta > Magnoliopsida > Poales > Poaceae > Phyllostachys > Phyllostachys edulis. Next base: position 84,373,915 of record CM070551.1, read on the forward strand.
TATAACGAAGGGCTAGCTTTCCCTTCACCTGAAAGCGATGAGTGCCCTTCATCGGTGATACTTTAAGATAGACATAATCATCTACCTCAAAACTTAACTCACGATGACGATGGTCAGCATAGCTCTTCCGACGAGACTGTGCAGTTTTCAAACGGTCTCGAATCAGGCAAACTTGCTCTTCAGCTTCCACCGCTAAGTTTGGACCATAGAATGGTCTTTCTCCAGACTCGGACTAGTTCAGAGGTGTCCTACAAGCTCTTCCATACAAGGCTTCAACAGGTGGCATTTGAATGCTTGCTTGGTAGCTATTGTTGTAGGAAAACTCCACATACGGCAAGCACTTCTCCCAGTTCTTGCTATATGACAGCACACAGGCTTTGAGAAGATCTTCCATCACTTGATTCACCCTCTCGGTCTGACGGCTGGTTTGAGGATGATAAGTAGTGCTAAAAGAGAGTTCAGTCCCCATTGCTTATTGAAGACAACTCTAGAAATATGAGGTGAACTGAGGGCCACAATCAAAGACAATGACCTTCGGTACACCGTGGAGACAAACAATTTGGGAAATATAGAGCTCTGCTATCACTACTACAAAACAGGCTATAGTAGACGCCCCATCATAGACGGTTCCTTTGGAACCGTCTGTGTTGGGCATTGCCGACCTGCTGGTGGCGCGGAAGCCTATCACGAGCGGTATTTTTAGAATCGTGCGTGATAGTCATCTATCACAGACGGTTTGTAAATAGAACCGCTCAGAATTATCACAGACGGTTCTATTCACGAACCGCCGCGATAATCTCAATCACGCACGGTCCTTATTTAGAACCGTCGTGTAATATCATGACGGTTCTAAATAAGGACCGCTCGTGATTGGGATATCACGCACGGTTCGTGAATAGAACCGCTCAGGATAATTCATGACGGTTCTATTTAGAAACCGCTCGTGATAGATGACTATCACGCACGCGGTTTTATTAAGAACCGCTCGTGATATGCCCATCGCAGATAAATTGAGCGCGACAGATCCATTTGCCGCCGCGCCAGGTTCATCGCCAGACCGCCAGTGTTTCTCGCCACTCTGCTCTGCCAAGTTTGGATAATATATAATCAACTGCCCCCGCCGCTGGGCTCCAATAGATCTGGCTGGCTAGCTTCTCCTCCCAAAGCCAGGCCACTTCCTCCCTAGCTCCTCCAACTGCGGCTCCTCCCTAATTAAACAGATGAAGTAATATCGATTATCCTTTTTCCACTCTATTGATTAGTGAATTTTTCTGATTTTGCTACTCGCACATAGACCCTAATGTTTTGTTTTCTTTGTTGTATTCCTTAATCGGAAGCATAGGGTTTAGGTTTCAATTAATACTACTTGATGGGAAAAGGCAAAACGTACGTACATCTAGCTCTCAAATTGATGGACCCTATTTCTAGAAAATGAAAAGCAAAACATGTAGCCTTTAATTAATCTGGTGTAATTCCTTTGTGCAACGATGAGACAAAACGAGTAAGTATGTTCAAAGAAGTGAAAGTCTTAATCAGAACTAATTTCATGAGTAGTTTTCTAGAACAGATTAAAAAGAAGAATTTATGACAAACCAAGATAAGTCACATGTGCAATGATCTATTTTATATTTCCTCCATTTATATCCATGAAGAAACGTCATCACAGTGGTTTATTGTTTCAATTATATGAAAATGGATACCCGTGCAATCGCGCGGACCAACTTGCTAGTTATTAGGATCTTCCTCTTGTCTTTTGTCTCGTATCTAATCAACAATCATGCAGATAATCAATAATATTTATCCGCGCCAGCTTAGAGAGGAGAAGGTTGGACCCTTGCCCCTAGCGCCCAACACCCGCCACCTCCTCCCCATTACGCCACCTTAGAGAGGAGAAGGAAAGGAGAGGAATCGATTTTCTTCGTGAGCTCCGAGGGTAACGATCTATAACCCTTTATGTTTGCTATAAATTAATCGCTAATCAATTTTGACACTAATTTGTTACATGCGTAGTGTAGATGGATCAAACCGGATGTACAATGCAGAACCGTGTGAGTCAAGAGTACATTAATGGCGTGGTTGCTTTTAGAAGAGCCACCGAAAGGTGATATGTTGAAGAAGGAGATAAATTTTATGTAATCGTCCATGCATTGATTATGTAATTTGAAGATGTTTAACAACGCGCGCAAATAGAAGCACACTTGATTCAAGGGGTTTCACAAAAGGGTATACATGTTGGACTAGTCACAGTGAAGAGCAGATTATTACACATGAAGTTAGTAATGACGGCATCGCCGAGGAAGTCAAAGATATGCCGATGTGAGGATATGTCACACGATGACAATCTGATGTAACATCCCAAATGTTAATTAGATGAGGATATGTCATGTAATTCTTGTCCAAAAGTTGTGTAATCCAAAACACAAAGCTCTTGTTGACCAAAAATCAAACTCATTCTCCAATTATCTTAAATCTTGTGCCAAACATTTGGAATATATTTTCCTTGGTCCCAAAAAACTGATATGGGACCCCTCTGAAAAATATCATGAGTTATAACACTTGTTGATAATTTTTGGAGGCAAAACAATCCTTTAAACAACCTTCATGAATTTCCTGACAAAAATGCATTGCATAATAACCTCTGGAAATTTTATGCAAGGTTGATCTCATTGTCAGCAAGCTCCAGTTAAAATTTCATCAAATTTGGAGTTCATTTGCTATCTCAAATAATTCTGCTAAGTTTCAGCTTGTTAAAAACTAAATTTTAAAGCCTACACTGCCTCGGGCTAGCCATGTTCAAGCCGGGCCAACCCAACCAGTGTCTGCACCTCGGCAGACCTCATCTCCACTTGATCGGTGCATGGTAGTTGGATTTACATCCAACAGCCACGACCTCCACCGCATGGTCACACCGCGAGACCTCCCACCTCATGAGGTCATTGCCGTTGGATCCGTGATCAACGGTCATGACCTCCCACATGTGTTAAACCTCAAAGACCTCCTCGAGCTGTTAAACCATCGCAATGAGGTAATCCCATTTGTTGAGGTCGAGTCGCTGGATCAAATCCAATGCCCACGACCTCCTCCTCAACATACTCGGTCGTCATCCCACTGCGTGAGGTCATAGCCCTTGGATCCAAGATCCATGGCCCGACCTCCTCCTCTCAACCTAAACTAAACAAACCTTCCACCTAACCTAGGTCGTAGCTATTGGATCAAATCCAACAGCTCACGACCTCCTGCTATCAAGCACTCACAACCTCCCTCATCTTTTGTTGTGCACCGTTAGATTAAAATCTACGATCACGACCTCCTTTTTGTCTCATGCGCACTGACCTCCCAACAAGACGTGAGATCGTAGCCCTTAGATCTAAATCTAAAGGCCATGACCTCCCTTGTGCGTTAGCAAGCTCGACCTCCACCTCCTTTTATCGAACCCTTAGATCTAAATCTAGCGGTCCCGACCTCCCTGCTCTGCTGCGCATCATATCGACCTCCCGGTCATTGTGTGCCCTTGATTTAAATCCAAAGGCCATGACCTCCCTCATGTCTTTTGATCGCGTGCGTTAAGTCCTCACCGAGGTCCGCACCGCTGGATGGAGATCCAACGCTTTGGACCTCTGTCCCCTTTTCCTCACGTGCGTTTTCGCGATTAATCTAAATCGGAGGGCCACGACCTCCCCATCTTGATCGTGTGGCTGGGACCTCCTCCCGCCACTTAAAACGTAACGGTTCAAAATGAGATCCGATGGTTAGGACCTCCCGTGTCTTATCCAACGGTCATGAGGACCTCCTGTTCTTCTCCTTCCTCCGGCGCAAGCATGCGCTTCCGAGCGGGAGTTAATGTCCACTTCGCCCATCGTGTCCTTTCAACTCTTTCTTGTCGCATTTAATGCAGTCGACTTTCCGCCTATCAGTCAAGACACACCCCCTTGTCAACCTTTATGTCTTGTCCACCCATGGACCAACCTGTGGGCTAAGCTCACCATGGAGCTTAGCCCCAGCTCAAAACCTTCTCTCAGGCTATAAAGTATCCTTTGGGAGCCTCCTTGGCTTCCTTTACACCCAATTGATCTCGGCCTTGCACTTGTGCGTGGTCGAGCTCCTCCTCACTCACTTCCTCACCGGTGGCTGCCATTGTTGAGTCCTTGAGCTCCTCGGTGGCACAAGAAGATCCAAAGGGCTTCCTTTTCAAACCCTTGTTCGCTTTTGCTCCCAACACCTCTTGGAAGTTATCCCGACTTAGTTGTTTGGGCACTTTTCGAGGAGGACAAAGTCGAGCTGGCGCTGGTGTCTTGGGCGTGAAGCTTCACCGTCTTCCCCAACTCCGGTCATCACCTCCACGACCTCCCAAAGACCTTAGGACCTCCGGTACCTCCTGTTAGTCCTTTAGTTGTCGGCACCCGCATGAATGATTTTGCGGAGCTTTCTTGGCACAAGCTTGAATGTTGCGCGAGCTGCTTTTTGCATTTTCGTGTTTGGCCGCGGCTGGTCATCTTTGCCCTCCGCTCGCCGGCGTTCAAAGCCGCCGCCGCCGAGAGGAGGTCCACCGCGCGCAACGTTATTGTGCACTCGGTGGTATCATTGACCTCACCGGCGAGCTCTACATCGCCGGGCGAGATCACTTCTTCACGCCGGGATTTTGCCGGACGTCCCGAGCGTGTCATTGTCGTTTTAGGACATAAATTCACCGCTTTAAATGCCCAATCATCGCAATCATTGGTGTCTTAACCGCCATTAACCCCGCCCCTTTGCGCATTAAAACCCTCGCGCGGACCTCCTCGTGGTCCCGCGCATTTATCCCATGTCCAAAGCTCGTCTTGCGTTGGTGCAGGGCGCCCGCACCTCCTCCGAGGAGATCTGGAGCGCCCAAGACCTCCCTTGCGTCGTCGGCCGTCGAGACCTCCCTCGAGGTCTGCGGACGTTAGGACCTCCTTAGACCTCCCTAGGTTGTCTCAGCCTGCTCATGACCTCCCGGGTAGATCTTGACCGTCAAGGTCCTCCTCTGACGATCTGAACCATCGAGGACCTCCCTTGGAACATCTGGACTGTCCCAGACCTCCCCGTGAGGTCTTGACGATGCAGATCTTCCTTGGGGAGATCTTGATAGTTTAGATCTTCCTTTGGAAGATCTCACCGCTGAGGACCTCCCTTTAGATCTGGTCCGCTCCGGACCTCTCTTCCATGTTGTGGTCCGTTGATTTCCCATCTACGGCCACGACCTCCCTCACCTCGCGCATGTGAGTTGCTAAGAGGTCCAGACCTCTGGACTTTCACGTCTTGGCGCAGTGTGATGTTCTCCTCGAGATCTTGAGCCGTTGGATTTAAGATCGGTGGCTCACGCCCTCCCATACCCTTGTGAGTTTTAGGAATTCGGTGAGGTCTTAGTTAAACTGAAATAAGGTATAGACTTTAGAATTTCAGATCTCTTTCATTTTAATTCCAAATGAGGTCATTCAAATTGTGTTAGCTCTGTCTTGAACTTGACTTTAATCCAAAAATGATTGTAAGTTGAGTTCAGCTCCAGAGCACAGTTTGCCATTAGATTTTAAAACCAACTTTAAAATGTGCACTCAAATCAATGCTTAACTTGTAAAATACATAACTAATGCTCTATAGACTATTTTTGGGTGAGACCAACTTTGTTGGTTTCTCTCTTAGTGAACTCACTGTGAACATTAGTTTTGAGCATGTTGCTGTTAGGAAAATGAGGACTTGTGCATTATAATTTTGTTCAAGTTCTTGTTTTTGAAAATTTGTAGAAAGTGCAATATAGCTCCAAATGAGATGAACTCAATTGTGTTATTCATCTCATGAGGTGCTGGTTTTACAGTAAAAATTTCAGCTTCGCTACTTTCCTAGAAAATGTTGCCTCATAATTAAATTAGTGAATAGTGCAGTTTGGTAATTAATAGGCTGAGCAGAATTGATTTCATCATATCTTTTGAATTGAAAATCCAAATCAATTGGTTCTTGTTGATAAATTCATGATAAATCATTGTCTTGCTGCTGTAAAATTTTCAGAGAATTTGGAGTTCGTTTGCTGTGCTATCTTTGTTGCCTTTAAATCGTTTTATCGGTTCTTTATCTTTTCGTTAGGTTTCGACATTTGTGGTGATCCCGAGAGCGACCCTCTGCCACAATTTGACCACCAGCAACAAGGCAAGCAGTTTGACCATTTCCATCATTGTCCCATTACTTTAAAGCTTAATATATTGTTTTAATTCTATGTATGCATGCTACTTTGTGTTAAATGTCGCTAGCGAGCCTATAGTTGCATGATCTGTAGGAATTGTTTATCCTCTACTACCATGAGCCTAGGTTATTTGCTGTGGTGGGAGCTCGTTGGATGAGCTCCTATCACTTAGTAGTTTCGATGAAAATTGCTTAGACATGCTTAGTTATCGGTAGAAATGGGCGATCATCGACTTAGTCGATGGTCTTGATCACTCAAAACTGATTATTACTCCTATATGTCCAGCACTTGTGCTTTGATTAATTTGTAAAATCAAAAACTGAAAATAAAAGATTGATTTAGACTTGGGCATATTGGATGGATGGTGCGGTTTTGGATGTGGTGGTATGCCCGGTCCCTAAGGACCGAGTACTTGGGTCACTAAGCCAAGCGATTTATTGTACTAACCACGAGGGCATATGGAACCCCTCTTGACTAAGTACTCTAGGAGGTGTTAATTATGAGCGAGCTCGGTTGGTGTGTTTTTAAAACAAATGTATATGTATAGTGTGGGAGGAGTATTAGCTTCCTGAAGGTTGTGATGTCTCCTTCTCCCGTGGGTTGTGCAGCTCGTAATTAGCATTCATCCTTTGGAAAGGTCTCGTAGACTTAGCCGTGCAAAGACACCTTCTAAGTGTGCGTAAAGGAAAGGCGGTCGGACGTGTGGGTACAGTGGTACACCTGCAGGATAAAACTATTCAATAGCCTCGCCCTAGGTTATGGACATGCTTGGTAAGGTCGTTCAAGACTAGACTACAACCTTTAATTAAAACTTGACATGGTTGGTATGAACGGGAGTTCATGCTATTGTTGTGGTGACTTGGGTTAGTCACTTCCGTGATTGTTCTTGTTGTTGTTATTATGTTATTATCTCGTTGTTTTTTCAACCATTAAAAATGCTTTGTCAAATTGCTTTCAATCTATTATGTTATTGCAAATAAATGTTGCTTTATGCTAAAATGAGTCCAAAACCTCATCCACTTAAATAAAGCTTGCATGTAGCTATTTATAGTTCTCGTTATCTCACACGTAAGTCTTATGGAGTACTTTATGTACTCATCGCCCGTGGTTGTGGCAATTTTTGTGGCTTTTGTGCAGAGGAAGAAGGAGAGCTCCAAGAGCCTCTCTTTTGTGCTACGTGTTGCGCTTTCTTGACGACTAGCTTGGCGGTCCTCGAGATGCCTAGGGTTAAGGCACAATCGATTGGCTTTTGTGTTATAGCCATCTTTATGGCACTTTTGCTTCCGCCGTTATCTTTGTAGATTTATTGCTATTTGGCCTAAGGGCCTCTTTTTGTAATATCTATTCCATATTAATGTTAACTTCGATGTTCTATGTGTTGTATGGAATTGATACATTCTTTTGTTGTGAGGTATGTATACTTAAGTATACATCTCTCGAGACCGGACTTATTTGGTTGATAATACTAGGGTCAATCGGATGACTAAGTATTATGAGCCTAATAAACGTCTCCCTCGGATGCAATGCGTAAGAGAACTACAAGGAGAGAGAGTTTTGTAAATTCGAGGGCTTAGGACTTGAGACCTTTGTTCAAGCCGAATATACAAGGTTGTCAACCGTGCTTGAACTGAAATTGAAGGCAAGCAATGGTTGGTCCGATAAGAGTTTCACGGCATTGTTAGGTCTCCTAGCGACATCCTTCGAGGGAAACGTGTTGCCCAGCACCACCTATCAAGCAAAGAAGGTTATTTGTCCATTGGGAATGGAAGTAGAAAGAATACATGTATGTCCGAATGATTGTATCCTCTACATCAGAAAGAGTATGCGACATGCATGTATGTCCGTGTGCAAAGCATCCCGATACAAGCGTCGAATATCGCTAAGGTGAAGCAAGGACCTCTGCTAAGATGTTGTGGTATCTGCACAGTAATCCCACGCTTGAAGCGCTTATTTGCGAACGCAAAGGACACAAGATTGTGCGTTGGCACTCGAGGAGCGTAAGAGAGATGGAAAGCTAAGACATCCTACCGATTACGCCAAAGGAGAAACTTCGATCGAGCTTCCAAGAGTTCGGTCGTGAACCGAGGAACATAAGGTTAGGGTTGAGTATAGATGGAATGAATCCTTTCGGTAACATGAGCGTGACATAGCACCGCCCGTGAATCTATGTATGTACAATCTTCCTCCTTGGTCGTGTATGAAGCGGAAGTACATTTTGATGTCACTACTTATCTAAGGGCTGAAGCAACCGGGAATGATATTGATGTGTACCTAGCACCATTGCCGGAAGATCTTGTGACACCGTGGAACGAAGGGTGCAGTATGGGATGCGTATAAACGAGAGAACTTCACTTTACGCGCCATGTTGTTCTCGCACCATCAATGATTTTCCCGCCCTTGGTAACCTGTCGAGCTTTAGTACAAAAGGAGCCAAAGCTCATCCAAGACCGCTAGATGCTCAGAGAGTGTATGGTCAACAACTCACAAGAAAATCGTGTATATCGTCACCGTAGGTTCCTTCCTGTGAGTCACCCATACCGCAAGATGAAAAAACAATTCGACGGAAATAAGGAGAACGATTCAGCTCCAAGGGCTTTTAGAGGAAGAGGTCTATGATATGGTTAAGGATATCGATGTTGTGCTTGGGAAGGGCGAAATTAAGAACCCGTGAGAAGAACATCCGGAAGAAGCGGTCAATTTTTGGGACTTGCCTTATTGGGAGCACTTAGAAGTTCGCCATCGCATCGACGCCATGCACGAGAGAAGAATGTATGTGATAGCTTGATTGGTCTCTTCTTCAACATTAGTGGCAAAACAAAGGATGGTGTTAACGCACGGCGTGACTTGGTTGATATGAACATAAGGATCGAGTTAGCACCGTAGAGACCGATCAGAGACTTAACGTATTTTCCCTAGCTTGCTACACTCTATCCAAGGCCGAGAGAAATGAATCGTGCTGAGCTTGCATGGAGTGAAAGTCCCATCCGTTACTCCGCTAACATTAAGAACCTTGTTTCTATGCAAGATTTGAAATTAATTGGTATGAAGTCTCATGATTGTCATGTGCCGATGACACAAATGCTTCTGTTGCAATTAGAAGTATCTTGCCGAACAAGGTCCGAGTGGCAATCTTGAGGTCAGTGTTATTTTTTCAACTCAATTGCTCGAAGATCATTGATCCCCAAGGACTAGATGCTCGCAGCCGATGTGGTGACCACTCTATGTCATCTTGAGATGTATTTCCCTCCGTCATTTTTTTGATATCATGGTCCATCTCATTGTTCACCTTGTGAGAGAGATAAAGATATGCGCCCTGTGTTCTTCGCCATATGTACCCGCTCGAGAGGTACATGGGAATTCTCAAGTCCCACGACGGAATCGATCTCGACCGAGGGCAAGATCATCGAAGGTTATGCAACCGAAGAGGTCATTGAGTTCTGCGTCGACTACATGGCTCGTGGAACCGATAGGTGTGCCTCTATCTCGCCATGAGGGGAGATGGATGGTATCGGGACCATCGGAAGGAAATCAATAACTCCCGATCTGATACATACGCCAAGCCCATTTCATGGTCTTGCAACACATGATCCAAGTGTCCCCATATATCGACGAGCACAAAGACATGGTGCGCCAATGTAATCCGCACGGTCGGAGGTTTGGATCACGAGAGAGCACAACCGCTTGTTCAACGAATGGTTAAAGGTGCGAATCATCGGGAGGTCATCAAGTGATGATACTGCTATGGTTGGCACGAGGGCCACAATTTACAATTGTCACATGGCAAGGATACGACATCAATGGGTACACATTTTATACAAAGAACTCGGGATAGGAAGAGCATAGTGCGTAATGCGGTGTCCGTGATAGATGCATTCAAGATCCGATGGGATGAGGAGCTCCTACTATGGGCAAATAGACGAGATATGGGAGCTCGACTCGTGCTTTTCAAGATCCCCTATTTCGGTGCCGTTGGGTCCATCTCGCACAGTGAAGGTCGATAAGCACGGTGTCACTACCGTGGACCTCGAACGGTGTCGGATATAAAGACGAACCATTCATCTTGGCTAACCAAGTTGTTCAAGTCTTTTATGTAACCGACCGGCAAATAAGAAGCGCCACGTAGTTCTTCATGGAAAAAGGAGGATTGTCGGAGTTGAGAATGTAGTGGGCGAGGAAGAATACAATCAATTTGACGAGTTGCCTCCTTTCGAAAATGGCATTAGGCTCGAGGAAGAACCCAATGAGGAAGCTAGCTATATCTTGGCGTCGATCATCATGAAGGCCTATATCTTAATTAAGAATTTACTCCAATGTAATTAATTTATTCCATAACATCATGTGTTATGGACTTGTAATCTCTCATATATTTTGATGTCAACGTGAAATTGTCATGTGTTGATGTGTTATGGACTTGTCATATTTGATATTGATGTCAATGTGGACGACATTGTAATGTGGAGTATCAAAATTGTCATCATACTTGATTTGGAGTTGAGTTGAATTAGATATGAAATTTTGAAGTCAAATGTGTTATGAACTTGTCATCATACTTGTCACCAAAGTTAGAATTCATATGGACTTGTCATAATTGTCATCATACTTGTCTCAAAGCAGATTCACTATGTTTTCTCGTGATATTTATGTCTCACCGTGTTTAGTATGTTTTGTCGAGGATATCATAAATTGGCCTCGGTATTGGCTATCACAGCACGGTTTTATTATACAACCGTCGTGGTAATAATATCACTGCAGCGGTTCGTAATGAGAACCATCGTGATAATATTATCGCACGGTTCCATAATAGAACCGTCGTGATATGAATATCCGACGGTTCTATTATGGAACCGCTCGTGATATATTATCACGGTTCTCATTACGAACCGTGCTGTGATATTATTTTTATAAGGCGAAACGCTAGGGTTTTCCTCTCACTTCTCACTTCCTCTCCCGCGCCCTTACGCTCTCGCGTGCTCATTCGCCTCCTCCCGGGTTTAGGTGCCCCCGACCTCGACCTCGGCCCCGCCGCCCGACCTCGGCGCCTTCGACGTCGGTGCCGCCGCCCCGACCTCGGCGCCCGTTCACCTCCCAGTCAGAAGCCCGGCGTCGCCGCCTTCCCGACCTCGGTGCCGCCGCCCGACATTGGCGCCTCCGACCTCGGCCGCCGTCCTCCTCCCGTGTCGGCCTCCTCCCTCTGACCGCCTTCTCCCTCTCAGACTGGCCTTCTCCCCGCCCTCCTCCTCCCAGTCGACCTCCTCCCCGACCTCCTCCTCGCGATCGGCCTCCTCCTCAGACTGGCCTCCTCCTTGCACCGTCGGGTTCTTGTGCGGCATCCTCTCTGTGAGTATTGCTCCTCTGTGGCGGTTGATATATATATATATATATATATATATATATATATATATATATATATATATATATATATATTGCTAGTTGCAAATTGATTAGTGGGCTTTGTTGACATGCTCTGTGATGAACTCTGTCTTATACTGAGATTGAATGTGATAGTTAGTTCATACTTGAGCTCTATTGTATTACTTGCTACTGTCAATATGTTATACTGTTAATTGGTTACTTTCGGTTCAGCTCATAGTTCTATTGCAAATTGATCAGTTGTATTGACTAGTTTGTGATTCTTCTAGTAGTATGTATGAGCTCATTCAACTTTTCATTTGCCATCTTGATCTCTGTAGTCAACCTCTGTTTGACTGGAAGTTTAATCTGTTTTCGTTAACAGTTGAGATCATTTGACAGTTAAGCAAAGTATTGTTTAGAGCTCATAGTTTGAATTTATATTATCATATTCATTTCATGAAGAGTATAGACAATAGGATTGAGATGGCAAAGACTTGTTCTTTAGCTACTCTCCTTCTGAGAGCACATAATATCATCAATTAATATGTTGGAATAGTGTTTGTGCACTGTGAGTTCTTGTGCGGCATCCTCTCTGTGAGTATTGCTCCTCTGTGGCGATTCGGTTGATCTTTGCATATATATATATATATATATATATATATATATATATATATATATATATATATATATTTGCAGTGTTGATACCTATACGTATTAGTTCAAATTGATATTAGATCGCTGGGCTTTGTTGACATGCTCTGTGATGAACTCTGCCTTATCTTGAGATTGAATGTGATAGTTAGTTCATACTTGAGCTCTATTGTATTACTTGCTACCGTCAATATGTTATCTTTGTTAATTGGTTACTTTCGTTCAAATCATAGTTCTATTGCAAATTGATCATTGTATTGACTAGTTTGTGATTCTTCTAGTAGTATGTATGAGCTCATTCAACTTTTCATTTGCCATCTTGATCTCTGTAGTCAACCTCTGCTTGATTGGAAGTTTAATCTGTTTTAGATTAGCTTGAGATCATTTGACAATTAAGCAAAGTATTGTTTAGACCTCATAGTTTGAATTTATATTATCATATTCATTTCATGAAGAGTATAGACAATAGGATTGAGATGGCAAAGACTTGTTCTTTAGCTACTCTCCTTCGAGAGCACATAATATCATCAATCGCATTTCTGAGAGAAGTTTGGTGGATTAAGGAGTGTTAAATTCTTTAGGAATTATGCTTTAATGCTAATTAATTTTGTTGGGATTAATTCTGAAATTTTTCTAAAACTGCATTTTTACAACAATCCAAAAAGAAAGTTTTACTTGATTCTATTTTGTTTCTATGTTGGGATTAAACCTTTGCTTAGCATTTCCTTCGTCGATCATTTTACTTGATTCTAGTTCTATGTCTTCATTAAAGGCTAGTCTTACGTACATGAAGCATTAAACCTTTGCTTAGCATTTTCTTCGTCGATCTGACACACTTGAGTGTACCTCGCTTCATGCCAATCCTTCACGGCACAGCGGATGGTACACTCCAAAGGTGTCGCCTTCGATGAAGTAGGCTCGAGCAAAGATAGGCTCGAGCAAAAGATTTGTATCACTAGTTTCTATCTATACAAAGATCACAAGAGAAGTTTGGTGGATTAAGGAGTGTTAGAATAGAAGCTCGTGGATTAAGGAGTGTTAGGAATGTTAGTAGTCTGATGAGCTCATTCAACTTTTCATTTGCCGTCTTGATCTCTATAGTCAACCTCTGTACTTCTTCCCGAGATTAATTGTTTCATATTTATCTTTGGAATGTTAGTAGTCGAGATGAGCTCATTCAACTTTTCATTTGCCATCTTGATCTCTATAGTCAACCTTTGTACTTCTTCTTGAGAGCAAGTAAGCGAGATGGCAGAGGCACTGCTTCGCCCAGTCACCAACGCCCTTGAGATGGAAGAGGCGCCGACGAGGCCACCAACACCAACCCCGCAGATGGAAGAGGCGCCGACGAGGCCGCCAACACCGACCCCACAGATGGAAGAGGCGCCGACGAGGCCGCCGTCACCATCGACAATAATGTCACGGAAGCGAGATGGCAGAGGACAATCGAAAATGCCTACGGGCCGGCTTGTCATCACGGAGGTCAGTGACTTTGGGGTCCCTCTGAGTCCCAAGAGATCAGCGGCGAGATTCCGGACCATCTGCGGGATACTTGGAAGGGAACGGGTCCTCATCACCACACCAAGGTGGAAGGACCTAACGAAACAAGCGAAAGGCACGCTGTGGACAGAACTTTCAGAGAAGTTCACTATTCCAGAAGCACATGTGGCACGCGTGCGACGGATGGCGATGCTCACGATGGGTAAATCGTGGAGGACCTTCAAGAGCATTCTTGTCACGAAGTACGTGAACACGGGTCAGACGCCCTTCGCGCAGTATAGATTCTTGACGCGGGAAGCATGGGACACCTTTGTGACTATGAAAACGTCGGCCAAATTTAAGGAGCAAAGTGCGGCGCACAAAGCTCTCGGACACGAAACACTCACCCGCCACAGACTCGGCACGGCTGAGTGCAGCGGGTAAATCTGAGGAATGGGCGGCGGAGAAGGAGAACCCGTTTCGATGTCATAGACCCGCGTTCCCTAAGCCGGTTAAGCGAGGGCACAAGTCTCGTCTTGAGCAACATCTCCTTCACAAACCCGGCACTGTGAAGTGTCCCAGCGTGTGGTAAATATATCGAACTACTAAGTTGTTAATAAGTCCATAACTTCATAGTGCCTATAATAACGTGATGACCTCTTGCGGCGTGACTTGATCGCCCAAGCTTCCCAAGGCTCCTTCCGTGCGAGCGAGGAGAAGGATATACTATCTCGGCCTTGGGAAACAAGGAGCACCCTTGTCGCACGCGAGGCCTTGGGGTTAACGTGCCTTGGAGTCATGGATTCATGGGACGACTACTACATGTATAGGACTAGGAAGAGATCCAAGGCCGAGCACGACAACCTGTTGGTACAGATAATTACTAACCAATTTCAAGTAGAGATGGCAGCATTGCAGAGTCAACTGGATATACTCATGAGCCAGCGGTCACAAGCCGCCCCCGCTAATTTGGGAGACAGTCCTCCTCGACGTCGGAGTAGCGTCGCGTCCGCGCATAATTGTGAACATGATGACGTCCGATTACCGATAGACGACATCAAGGTAACGTACATCTATGGAATGCACCAAAGATAGACCCTAACGACGCCTTAGCTAATTGTGTATCGTTTTGTAGGAGCCGACGCCCTGTAAGCTCCAAGTGAGGATGGATGGGTCCCTTTGTATTGAGGCTGCGCAGGGGATGGTGTATCCATACGAGGAAGGGGTCTGCAAAGGTGCCCGGTGGTGCACTGTTACGCCAAGGTCCGTGGATATGGTACATGTCAATTTCGAGCCATCCCGCCGACATTTGCCCGAACGAAGAGATCACAACACTAGGGGATGCCGTCCTCTCTTTTATCCAATGGCCCAAGAAGAACATCGCTCAGGCCCAAGCGGTCTGCGATCCGACACGACCATTCCTCTCCAACGGGACCCTCGATGACTCCACCTCATATTTAGCCTCAAAAGGCCACCTCTTGATTCCGTGGAGAAGACGCCGAGGAACAGAAAAGCGTGCGACGTATCGGTTCCCGAGTCGTCTCACAAAAAACGCCGCCAATCGCTAAGGCCAAATCGAAATCAACGAACGTTAAGGCGCCTCCCAAGTCCGAAGTCCGAAGTCCGGAAGTCCCGGAAGTCCGCGATACCGGAAATACATCATCGAAAACCGTTGTGCTCGTGCGCATATTATGCACGCCGGATATGCTTGTCGCTTTGCATACCGTACTTGGACAAGACCCAAAAGAAGGGTGCGATCTTCGGAATCACCGCCGATACGAGGACAAGCATTTCTTCAACGGACGAGGTACTTCGTCGTGGGCTTCAATGATTTATTTGAACTATTCAACCTCGTTGGCCTCGGCGTCTCGCTTCTACGATGTTGGACAATCGTAAGTGCGTACAATCAAGTTCTACATTCATCTAATACCGATAAATATCACAACTCATTGCTTATGTATAGATACATCTTTGCAAAATGTCCGGAATGGAAAGAACCGTGGGTTTCCTCGACCCACACGTGGTATCGTTGCAAACCATCCAAGAAGACTCGCCCTTCGCCGAGAAATACATAACGAGGTCATTGCTTCTCTGAGGAACATGAAGTACATAGTGGTGCCCTACAACCGTGGGTAAGTGTCACTACTTGCTATACAAATTTCATTTGTACTTTATCTGCAAACACAAACTTAGGTTTAATGACTATAGCGACATACTTAGGTACCATTGGATTCTTTTAGTTATTATACCCAAGAGGAACCATGTGATATACCTTGATTCCCTAAACCGCAACAAGCACGACTTGACACTCTAAGAGGAATACTCGAGAGGTATGCTCATTTCCTCCTTACATAACTCTATTGTAGTCTTCATTCGTTTGAAATGGCGAGGATAATTTTTTCAATCATGTAGGTCGTTCATCAATTATGTTGCCAACAAAGGAATATACGATGGAAAGAGCGCCTAACTAACACACAGGATGGATTTTCGATCTGGCGCTACAACACAATAATCCTATATCATACTTCATAATAACGCGTCTCGAACTGACTATACCTATATATGTAATTCTATTTTTGCGGTGCCGCCAAAGAAAAGATGATGAGTTATGTGCAATCTACGTCTGCTATCATATGCGACTAATCCTTACAGACTAGGAAGAAGGATCACGAGGTTTGTCAATATCGAAATAATTATTTCCTAATTATAAATTTAAATATATATAGCTTACCACTTTACTCTTAATTGGTAGCGATTATGTCTTGGATTTACAATGTGATTCACTCGTTGCGGAAGAGATCAAGGACATTCGAGGAAGCTCTGCGCCTTTATCAACTCGAAATCATTAACGACAACGGAGAGTTTCACTCGTCGCCAACCCGAGCATCACCCCACTAAAACCTCTCAACGCAAAACAATTGTAATCTAGTTGTAACTACTATAGCGACAATACTTGAACAAATGCGATCTTTTGTAATTTATTTTGAGTAATGATCACTTTGAGTTGTCATGGTCGCTTGAATCTATTTTTGTGAATGCTTGAATCTATTTACGTGAATGCTTGTTTTCAGAGGGCATGGCTAGCAATTCCCGAGGCTAGCCAGAAAACAAAGAAATTGTGGGAGGGGGTATGAGCTATCACGGATGGTTTTTGTTAAAACCGTCAGCGAAGGCAAAATATCACGAGCGATTTCGATTGCAAACCGCTCAGTGATAGGAGAATATCACGACGGTTCTATACAAAAGCCGTCAGATATTCACAAATCACTGAGCGGTTTTATTTAGAACCGCTCGTGATATTCTCCTATCACGAGCGGTTTTTATTTAGAACCGCTCGTGATATTCTCCTATCACGAGCGGTTTGCGGTTGAAACCGCTCGTGATATTTACCTTCACGAGACGGTTTTTAATAAAACCGTCAGTGATATTTCTTATCACGAGCGGTTTTGTACCGTGCGTGATAATATCCTATTATCACAGACCAATAAACATAGACGGTTCGGAAACCGTCTGTGATGATGGTTCCGAACCGTCTATGATGTCGGTTCCTGTAGTAGTGTATCTTATGTCCCTTGAAGGTGGTTTTGACGGGAATAAAGTGCGCTACCTTAGTCAGATGATCAATGATCACCCAAATTGCATCGGACCTATTCTGAGTCCTCGGAAGACCGGCAACAAAATCCATACCGATTTCCTCCCACTTCCACTTGGGAATTGGCAGCGGTTGAAGGGTACCGGCTGGTTTCAAATGCTCGACTTTGACCCTTTGACAAATATCGCACTCAGCAACATACTGTGCAATTTGCATTTTCATCCGGCTCCACTAGAATCTCTTCCTTAAATCCTGATACATCTTGGTACTCGTAGGATGTATAGAGAATTTGGAATTATGAGCTTCTTTGAGGATTAAATCCTTCAACTGATGATTGAATGGCACTACCAACCGGTTCCTGAACCACAAGACACCTTGCGCATCTTCAACGAAACCTTTGGCCTTGCCTTATTTCAAAGACTTTCGAATTTGGGTGCAGTGGAAGAAGAGTTGAAGTAGCCTGGTCCAACGTAGGGTGCGTCGATGGAGTGGTCGTAGTTGATCGAACAACATCCTCGTGAGTCGATCGTCTCCTCCAGCAACCTCTACAGTTCCTTATCAAGATCGCGGATCGTCCTCGAGCGCAACAGCAACCATAGTAGCGTCTCTACGGTATCCATACGTCCAGGGAAGGAACAACCGTACGCTGGTGTGCTAGCACCAAGTCGCATGGCATAGCTCTTAGAAAGATGGCGGCTAGGGTTTCGGTGGAGCAACTCACATCAACACGTATATTTCCCAATAGCCTCAAGCATCTCCTTATATAGTGCCCATGACGGATCCTACCCGAACACATTTTGTTCCAACCCGTTAAGTATGTGACCTTGTAGGTTCAAGCATAATCAGTTGTGACTCAGAAACCCTTTCCAACCACGAGTCGTTAGCGGTTCCTAGCAGGACATAACTACGATTCTTGAATACACACAAATTATATCGGACGAACCTTAATGCAATATGATCTATGACCAAGTCCTCATTACTTATGACCAGGTCCTATCTCCATACGACCAGTTCGTATTTGGTCACGACTAGTTCATAACTCCTTACGACCAGGTTACGACCACTCTGTGATTATGTTCGACCAGTCTACGACCAGCTCGTATCTCCATACAACCAATCAGTAACTGATCGAACTAAGCGACTTACTCGTGCATTCTCCCTTTGCCTCACGATATCTGGTTGAACTCCAGGTGAGATATTATGTCATCCATAGATTGTTCAATACTTTCTCGATCGAGTGTCGGATAACCTTATGTGGTCGAACTCTTCGACCACTAGTGGCATGGCCATGCACTTTCTTTATCCGACCACTTCGAGGGGCCCAGAGATATCTCTCCTGTTATGTTAGGAGGGCAAATCCCATATCCAACTAGTCACATCCCTCCGCATGTTTCATAGCATACCCAAAGCTACCTTTATAACTACCTAGTTACGAGTAGCGTTTGGAAACCCCTAAGAGTGCTATTACACATGTAGGGAACCATGCTAATCTCAGGTCTAAGGATTATACATCATCATTGCTTGAGACCATCTAATGACACATAGAATCATAACAATCTCAATAGTGTCTCAAGGTCGGTCTTATCTAACACCATGTTCTCTAACATGTGTTCACATTATCGATTCGATATTCCTATATCCATGACCGTGAAACATGGTCATCAATCAATACACGTCTTTGGTCGATAAGTCACAAGTGTTCCGACTAGTGACATTCGACTAGGGATACATTTAGAACGACAACATATAAGTTAAAGAGCTTCACCAACATGCCACATACTTGTTAATCTTTATAACCAATGATTCATTCAAGGAACAGAATAACATTTATTCAATAACTCATAAACATAGATGTGATACAATCATCTCTATGATTGACTCTAGGGCATATCACCAAGAATGTACTTCATTCCATCTAAAGGATTTCCTTCATCAACTTCCTTTGGATATACTTCATCTGTAGTATTTCCTTCATCAACTTCCTTTGGGTATACTTCATCTGTAGTATTTCCTTCATCAACTCCAGATAATATGTTTTGGTCTCATCTGAAGTATTCCCTCCTTTCAAGATGCTAATAAGTATGTTTAGTTTTGTTTGAAGTGTTTTCATTTCATTTGAATGTCTTTGGATTTATTGGATTTGGTTGCTTTCAGACGTTCTTCGATTCAATTGTATTCTGCGTAGTTAGAATCTGAAGCTACAATGGAACAGCGGTCCGAGACAAAGCAAGAACAAGATTTTCAGAACATTGAATAGGATGATTATCAGAACATTGAGCGAGATGATTATTAGAACATTGAGCAAGAACGGGACCGAGGTGATCAGAATATTGAGCATGGCGAGTCAACACTTTGACCATTTTGCACCTACTTTTGAAATGCAATTATATTATTTTAAATTATGAGATTGCATTGCTATGATTTATCCAAATATGTTGGTCTAGCTCATAGTTACTACCTTAATCATAATTGTGTATAAACTTCGAATCCTTGAACTTGGACATTATCCTTGTCACCCTAGAACTCATGGTTTACATACTAGTTAATAGGTCTGTATCTAAGTGTCATGCTTAGTTTTGCTTAGATACATTGTTATGTGGGCAATGATTTACCCCAACATCATTAAAAACATTTGAAAATGAGATTAAGCAGTCGAGGCTAGAGCCTGGCTGCTATGTTGACTAGAAAGGTATTTCAAAAATAAAATAAAACCAAAAACAGATTTTGACTTGGGTGGTCGAAGCGTGGCGGTCTTTGGTAAGAGCACGATGTTGGGGATATGGGAAGTACCACCCAAGTCAATAAAGGACCGAGTTCTTGTGGTGACCTCTCGTGTAAAAATAGTGCAACCACAAGTCTATAATAAGTACGACCTGGCTAACTAATTTGTTCGCCTCGGCGTGGCTTTACCACTGGTGGGTGTGTGGTGTGGGTATAGGTTAGAAGCCACAAAGAAACTGCATGGCGCAAATGGGAGACCTCCCGGGGGCGAGGCCCAAGGAGGTTGATACCTAGCGGTGTGGGGTTGCGTTGATGTGGGGCATTCACTACTACAGAAAAGGTCTTCACAGACGGTTTCGTGAGCCGTCTGAGTTTATGGGTCAGTGATGACATGGGTCATCACAATCGGTTTTGAACCGCTCAGTGAAAAAGCTATCCTGAGCGGTTCTTGTTCGTAACCGCTCTGTGATAGTCTATTTTCATAGACGGTTCGAACAAGAACCGTCTCTAAGTATTATTACAGGCGGTTCTTATTCAGAACCGTCTGTGATAGTTTTTTGTATTGCAAAAAAAATCGGATTTGAACCAAACCAATCAATTGCTAGACAGTAGTTTCCATATGCAACCTCTATCAAGACAACTAAAATCCAATTAAAATTCTGATGGCAAACACATTATAGGAAAGGGAAACCAAAAGGTTCCTAGCGTCCCCTCCGAATGGGAAAAAATAATAAAGTTACAAAGTTAAACTAGCTAGAAACTATCTATGTCTCCAAGCTCCTGAAGAACTCATCGGCTTCTTGGATTGGTCTTGTGAGCTCCTCCTTGTACCTCACCAGCATGTCACAAGATGTTCTTGCATGTCGTCGAGTTCAACTCAAGCTCGTCGGCAAGGAGAGACAACTGAAAATCTCGGTGACGCTCCCGACCTTAGGTAACACAAAATTAAGATAATTTTCTTTACAACAAACAGCCAACAAATTGTGTATGTTATGGAGATCTACACGTACCTTCCGGTAGTCTACCTCCTGCGGTAGACAAGGAGCTCCTCCGCATCCCTCCTCCTCCTCCTCGTCGGCTGTGGCTCCTCGCTGAACCACGACGGGGAATCGAGGGTGGTCACCGGAGCTCGGTGTGGGGAGGGGAGAGGGAGAGACTGATGGAAAACAAGGCTGGGTGGCTATAATATATAAGGATAGCGCCAAAACATTTTGCCTCCCACGCGCGCATTCAAAATTTTTCGAACTCCCGTGCTGCTAATCACAAACGGTTTCATACAAAAACCGTCTGTGATGACATACCACAGATGGTTTTTAATATGAACCGTCTGTGATAAGTATCTTATCACAGACGGTTCGTATTAAAAACCGTCTGTGATATTCGTATTAAAAACCGTCTGTGATATATATCTTATCACAGACGGTTTGTATTAAAAATCGTCTGTGACATGGAAGCCATGGTAAAATCAGAAAGTAAGGAAAATTCCAAGTTGCAGACAGGTTTTAATACAAACTGTCTGTGATAAGATATATATCACAAATGGTTCTTGTTAAGAACCATCTGTGATACTTCACAGACGGTTTTCAACACAAACCGTCTGTGATGAGCACGAGGATTCACAGACGGTTCGTGTTGAAAACCATCTGTGAAGTATCACAGACGGTTCTTGTTCAGAATCATCTGTGATACTTCATAGATGGTTTTCAACACGAACCTTCTATGATATTACTTCTTCACACACGGTTTTTAGCGTAGCCAGTAACACAGACGGTCGCTAAACCAAAACCGTCTGTGATTGTATTTAATACAGACGGTTTTGGTCAACCGTCTGTGATGAGGCGTCCAGTATTAGCCTTTTTGTAGTAGTGATTGTAAAGGCCTTGTGAAAATCATCTTAGTCGCACACCTATGGAATTGTGTTAGGCGGACATTATAAGTTGATTGTCTCTTGTGGGTAAAGTGTGCGAACTCTACAGAGTAAGAAAACTATCTGGATAGCTATGCTCATGATCATGAGTGGTGCCGGGAGCTTGCTTGAACTAGCTTTCATGTAAATAAAACAATGATTTGTGGGTGGTATAAAAAGGTGGGTTGAAACCCAGAAAATTGAGATGGCCTGGTCGAGGACCAGTGGTAAGTACGGGATGTGACCCGAGAAAAGAATACGAGTATTGGGTGGATGGAGCCACTCAATGGTATAGGAGGTTGGATCCTCCACTAGTATTTTACAACAAAATTCAACTTTGTTAAAACCTGTGTTAGTTAAAAATGTTAGGTCTCAAGATTTATTACTACTTAATCTATTTCAACAGGTGGCTTTATGCAAACAAAAGAACCACAAGCCATTCGTTTGATCAATCTTTAGAATTATAATTGAATTTCAAACCTTTAGAATTATAATTGAATTTTAAACATTTTTATTAGGATTTAAAATGGAATTTTAGTATTTCTCTAGAAAGGGTATTAAATCTTGGGCCAAAGGCCCATAGCCTTGGCCCATTAGGGGCAGCCAAAAACCCTAGATGCAATGTACCATGCCTGTGCTACAGTGCCACCGCCAGCTACAGTGCCACTGTTGCTACAGTACCCACCTCCTCCCTTGCTGCTGTTCAAGAAGGAGGGAGGGAGAAGAACCCTTCGGGTGTCTTCTAGGGTAATTATCAACTCCTCGCTGTTTGGTTCAATTAGTTTCTATGGTGGTTATCGTTTATCAAATCGTTGTTACTAATGTAATTTGAATCGGTAATAAGTTTTCATCTAGCTCAATGCAAAATTATAGGTTAGTGTCTCCTAGAGAATTGTGGGGAATATCATCACGTTTCTATAGGTTCTGAGATCACTTAATTCGGAGTTGTAGTTTGGGAGATACGTTAATTTCTTTACTGCTGTCCAAAAACCCTGTCAAAATTCAGCAGTCGTAGTAATTAATAGATAAGTTTTTGTTATTGGACGATTCAGGGAGTTCTCCCAACATGACTTTTGTAGGAGATTCTCTTATCTTTCCAGATTGTTAAGGAACATAAATTTTGGTTTAGCCAATTGAAAGTTATAGCTTTTCTTGTGCTGCTGTCCATTTTGTCTGTCAGTTTCTGACGGTAGGTTTTCAACTGTATGTTAGGTTCTGTTAAATGCAGAATTAGAAGATCTTGCAAACTAAGTTTTTCTAGATGATTCTGTTATCTTTCCAGAGGATCTGAGTATGCCTTTTTATGATTAACAGAGAGAAAGTTATGAATTTTAGAATGGTCGCTGTCCAGTTTAGGTTTCTGCTAAATCGTCGTCATATTTGATTAGATTGAATAATTGAATCTTGGGTCTTGGGAATGTGGTTAAGAGCGTTGCAATTAGTGTTGTATTACATTGTCAAGCTTGTTTTGAGTAAAATGCTTGTTGTAGGAGCAGAGGCTTGGGGTTAGTTGCACCTTCTCTACCTTCCAACGTGTTGCAACACGAAAGGCAAGTATATATTGAATTACATTGAATGTATGTTTGGTGCAAATCGAGTGTATGAGTATGTCATGGTTGAATTCTATGGTTGATGAGTGATTCCATTCTTACATGATTATGTTCATTGTTGATATCAATTTGCTTCTATGGGAGAATGCAATTGTTTTATTCATTTCATTTCATTCAATCATGCCTCGTCCACGGGAGTGGGTAATGAAAGTCTCATCATTCCAATATGGACAAATAGGCCCCATCATTCCAATATGGGCAAATGGATCCCCGTATGAAAGATTCTTCATACGGGCCTTGGATCCCCGTATTTTGATAATGCGGGCCTGAGTGAACACCGACGGGTGTTCACTGGCTATACTGGTATATACAGAAGAGAAGTGAATACATTTTCATACTTGCATCAAGTGCATAGAATTTTCTTATGTATTCGAAACATTGAGAATGTCCTGTCTTTGGTTCGTTGTTTCATATGTCATTCAATTATATTTGCTGAGTCGTGGACTTACTCTTGCAAGTCTTATTTTATTCTAGGTGAACCTTGAGGATGTCACGCTTTGGGAAGGGATTAGACCACATGAAGAACCTCACTTTGTCACTTGATTCACAGTTTAGATAATAATTTTGTGACTATTCTTCATTTGAGAACTATGGATTGTAATAATTGATATTTCCTATTGTTCGTCCTTAAGCTTTACTTGCGCTAGTTGATGGTTTAAGTTTTTTGGATATATTCATGTTTTTGATCCTGTTGAATGAGACATTATAATCTGAAATTTAGAGTTTACATGCTTGTTGAAATTTAGATTATTTATTGAAGTAGTACCTTTGTGTGTTGATGTTTAACTATTAGTAAATGTTAAAATGTTGGCATAAATTCTTATCGTTGACTTGTGTTAAAAGTTTAGGTATTGGCTTTCGCTTAGCCAAGGTGTTACAGTTGGTATCAGAGTGGGCTTTAGGTCTGTGGTGAATAGGTTAACAACCTAGGTAACTTAATTTGCTAAAATTTATTAATGGTTTATTAACTTAAAACTTGACACATTGGTGCACAGTAGGATGGGTTGGGTCAAGCAATGCATTTCCGTTTTTGTTATGTTGCCTTGTTAATTTATGAAATGATGTGATCTTCTATACTTTTGAATTTATTATATGATTGTTATGAGATGATCTTGTATACTCATAATTGATTATATTGGTTATGTGTGATGACAATTGATGTTGAGAGGTTGAGGTCGTGGTTGTGGCCCCTGCTTTGCGAGTTACACCACCATTAAGTGGTATGGGAATAGAGAAGTAGATACCCTAATTATCATAGTTATAGGTGTTGAGGATGAGTTTCTTTAGAAAAGTTGTTCTCTTCCATGAGCCTGAATTTTGGCCAGTTCTGGTTATAGTTGCGGTTGATGAATTTTTTCTTGAGTTAGTGTTTACAATACAGCTGATGAGTTTTCATTGGTCTTTCTTGGTTCCATAAAGCGATTACTTGTTCTCTTGACTGCTGATCTATTGTGTTTTTGTGTGAACATCGGTTATCAGCAAGATTGATCTTTTCATGGGAGTTCTACCCTTCTTATTGGCAAATATGACTTATTTATTCGCTTGATATTCCGGATACTAAAAGTTTTCTGTTGCAAGTTCTTTAACATGTGAAAACTTTGGCTCTATGTATTTCTTTTGGATTATTCCGAGTGTTGAAGTTTAATGCATCTCTTTCTAAAGGAAAGTGTTAAAATCCTTTTGTGATTTCTTGTTATGGTTAAGTCAAAGATTGTAATAAAATAAATTGATATGGTATGGGTATCAAGTGGAGTCAATGGTGTGGTGCATAATTTATCTTGATTAGTAACCCTGGAAGTGAAATTGATTAAGTTGATGTTGTCCTCTATTAGTTCTTGATGAACTGCAATTATGAGTAGTGACTAAGAGTATGTCCATACCTAATTGGAGTCAAAAGAGTTATTAAGAAGTATAGAACATTGATGAGCTGGTTTGGTCATTAACATTGTTCAGTTGCTAAACTTGTTGGGTTATTTAGTCCCAATAGATTAATCTAATTGTGTGGAAAGGGGAAACTTGAGGAGATGCTATATTATTGCCTTAGTAGATATTTCGTGGGGTCATCTTTTCTGTAGATTTATATGGTTGCTAGATTTACATTTTCCTTAGTATGATTGATTGTTGGAATTGTGTACAAAAAGGTTAAACGGATTGAATATCGGTGGATCTAGAATTTATAGGAGGAGTTCTGCATAGTTTTTCTATATATAATGATGGGATGAATTTGGTTGTAGTGTTGTTGAGACTTTTGATCGATGGAAGATTTCGATTCTTGAAGTTTTAGTGTGATTTTGCCCAAATCTAAACATGAGGAGGAACAATTGAATATGTGTTTGTAAATATTCATGTGATTTGGAAAGAAAAGTATGCAGCAACTAGACTTTACAATGAAGCCAGTTGATAGCAACGATGGTTGGAGTGCAATTGTTGTGTGTTGAAGTTTGGTGTTGAGCATCACTACGAGTTGAACTGATATGCTTTAATAAGTGGCTTATGCCTACATGATTGTGGAATCGTCGGATGATAACGTGTCCTTGATGAAAGGGTTTTGGTAGGACCTTTTAAATTGTGTAATAGATCCCTTCTAAAATAAAGTGGTTCTTGTAGTGAGGTTGTATGGTTTTGGTATACTCTCATTTTGAAGATGGGATGAGGGGAAATGGATAGGGAGAGGTGATGCACTCAGTGCTCACATATATAGGCGATGGTCTCAGATGAAACGGCATTAGGCCGCGACATTTGCTATGGTGATGGCGCGGTAGGCAGTAGGGCATGGTGTGGGCGCGTCTGCGACGGGTAGGGCATGGGCGCAAGGTGAAACCGGGCGCTCGGTGAAAATCGTGGCGGGCGCCAGGTCGGGCGCTGATAGCTCGGCAAGATGGGTTAGAGCAAAGACCTTGCGCTGAGCACTACTGTTGTGGAAGAAAATGATCGACAGTGAGCCCAATTTGGTAAGCTCTGAAGAGAAGGAGAGAAATCTATTTCAAAGACCAAGATTTTCCTAGGTCAGCAGTCAGTAACCATCGCCAGGCGAAGCGATTCCCATCTATGTTGCCAAGATTTTCAATGCCACTACCCCATTGGTTCTATCGTAAACTTTTTCAATCAAGATAATTTTATCAAAAGTATTAGGAGCAATATTTTCAAAGGGGAGCTGCTTGCCCTGCTGGAGATAACCCGCTTGCTGCAGAGGATCACTCTTGTACTCAATGAACTCGTCGGAACCTAATAAAAGAATTGAAAAGAAACAATAAGAACGGATAACGCCGAATAAACTTCAAAAACTGGAAATCATCCATAAATAATGAAATTTACACAGAAGTTAGATCATGATTTTAAGTGAATTTAGCAACAAAAATCAATTGATTTTGATGTTGCATGCAAAAGTTATAGCCAAAACAATTTTGTCGGAAAAGAAAATCAGAAATATCAACTTTCGGTTACTATTTATGTGAAAATTTCCAGAGAGTTGGTGAACATGAAAATTTAATGGTAGACATAGCATGACATTCTAAGAACAAAAAAATTTTATTCACTTCATTTGGAGTTAAAATATATTTTCTAGGATTTTACAAAGTTATGACATTAGTGAGCAAATAATTTGAAAACCAAATTTTTTAGTGACAGAGACATACTCAAAACCTATTCTACATTAATTTATATAAATATAGGAACCCATCAAGCTTGAGTTCATTCAATTTGGAGTTATAGAGAAATACTTATGCATTCTTCAAGTTAAAACAATTTTTAGTGCAAGAATTAAAGCTAAACCGAAAATAATTCTACTAACAACATTTTCTGGAACAAAAGCATGATTCAGACCAATTTTAGATTAAAATACAATTAAAAAGGAAACCAAGAAAGTTTGAATCATCAAATTTGGAGTTAAAAAGAATTACTCATGCAATTTTGAAGTTTAACCAATTTTCAGTACACAAATAAAGCATTTCCGAAAATATAAAAGCATTTAATACTTTTCTTACTAAGGCTTGCCAAGCCATAGACACTGACTAGGAGAGCCCCACTAATTCTTTCCTATTTCAAATAAAATCCTAAAGAAAACATATTCTTACAAGCGGGACCCACATGTCAATGACTCAAAAGGAAACTAACCAGCCATTAAATAAAGCTAGGCATTGATTATGTCCTAACGACCAAGATTTGGATCCTAATCACCATGCTACAGTCTAGTCCGCATTCGACAACGCAACACGTTCAGCCACGAGTTCCTCTGGCTAATCGCCGACGTAGGAGGCCATGGCTGCGCCGGCCAAGGGACAAAATGGGATCTACACACTATTGCGCACTCGCCGGTGGCTAGAACATCACCAGAGACGAGCTAGGGCGACAGCGCGACAAGATGGCGTAGAGGAGAGCTTACGTCCAAAATGACAACGATGATACGGTAATGCCCTAAGCCATCTAATGCGCGGGGCGAGCAATTGGAGATTACACACGGCGAGCTTCCATGGCTCTCTCTCACAAGCAAGTCAAGGGACGTGCCGCCAGGGAGAAGAAGGGCTATGTAGTGGGTCCACCATCATGCGGCACAAGTTGAGTTGGTTTTCGGGGTTTGGCGACCGGGTTTGGTCGAGTCGCTTAGGTGAGTGGTCTAATTGACGGGTCTGGGGTCTGTTTTGACCGAGCGATCGAAGGTCCGATCGTGGGTCCCAGCTTGATTATCTGTGGGTATATCGTGGGGATTCCATGTGTTATATTGTTATTCTCGCTTCGCTGCCGATTCTTTAAAGGTATTTGGCCCGATCGACCATTTTGAAAGATAAACTCCGAAGGTATATTTATGCTTTGTTTATTATTATACAATAATGTTATGTTTTCATGATATGTATTTGATATCCAATGATATAATGTGGGCACTAGCTATCGATCCAGTGGACTAGTGTCAGAACAAAGCGTATTCTAAATTATAAATTTGGGGTCCGAGCACAAGGTGCTCCTGTGCATGTAAGATCAAATTGCTGAGGGAAACGCTCTCGAGGGCTAGAACATGATGTGACATAGTTCATTAGGGAAGGATCTCACCTGCTTATCGAATGGCAAGCGGAGCAGCAGACGTGTACCAAAAATCGCCGGCACGAAGAAGCTCGCTCCTTCGATGCTTCGCTACAAGGAGGGAAGAAGAAGGTAAGGGATGGAAAGAGGACGTAGAGGAGATTATTAGGGACATGAATAAAAGGGCCAAAGTTCGTCGATGCGGCCAGGAGGCTTGGCGAGCGGCGGTGGCCATGGCCGGCACTGACCTTCGGCTCCAAGCTTGAATGAAGCTCGAGGAATGGACGAATAGAGAAGGGAGATGAGGGGAAATGGATAGGGAGAGGTGACGCACTCGGTGCTCACATATATAGGCGACGGTCTCAGATGAAACGGCATTAGGCTAGCGACATTTGCTATGGTGATAGCGCGGTAGGCAGGTAGGGCATGGTGTGGGCGGGTGATGTGACCGGTGTAGGGCATGGGCGCAAGGCGAAACCGGGGGTGGCTCGGTGAAAACTAGTGGCGAGGCGCTGTGCTGGCGTGGTTGCTCACTGGTGCGCATGGGGTAGAGCAGCACTAGCGCTGAACGCTACGCCGCATGGAAGAAAATGACCGACAGGCGAGCCCGGCTGGTCAGCTACAGAAGAGAAGGGAGAGAAATATGTTTCCAAATTTTCTGAAAAAGCTGAGGGTGGATTTTTAAATAGAGATATCAAGCTCTAAAAATTGTGAAACTTTTAGGGGAGGCTCTTGACATAGTGTAGATCATTGTATCATTTTTCTGGGATTTTGTTTGTTTCTTATTTTTCTCTAAAAATTTTTAAGCTTCTGTTTGTATACTTTTATATTATTTGATTTTGAAGAAAGTTCTAAAACCTGTTTGAGAATATCTCCCCATTTTATTAATAGTACAATTACACCAAGTTTGGATTTTTAATCAGCATCTTTTGTACCAATTTATTTTAAATTCGTAATGAGTTTTGGTATTTTCAAAATTAAATTCTTAATTTCTCAATTAGACAAAAGCCTTACATAAAATGCAGGAAAAGGCATGTCAATAAAATGCATAAGAAAGTTTTTAAAAGGTTCGCATTTTTGCACATTTGAGAATAAGCTCAAATTTTTAGGATGTTACAATATTTGTTTCACGTTATATGCAATTGTGTATGGATGTGCGTATAATGTTGTGGATGTGTGTACTAGCCATCGATTATGGGAAATTTTATTCCAAAGTAACACAATAAAATATCAAACAAATTACCTCGTCGACAAATAATCCATTAACATGTAACAAGACTTAAGCTAGTACTGCAGATATCATCATTATTAGATCAAAATATCCTACACATGCTAGACAGGGCATCATAAAATATAGGAACAGAACCATCATAGCATGCATATTCCACAAATTCGGGTTCGATCACTCATAGCGAGATGGAAGATGAAACCGGGTAGATGAAGAGGTCGATGCAGTGAAGATGATGCACTGAGCAGTCGTGTAGATGTGCTACCTAGAAACCAGATTGTCGGTATCTGTGCAAGTCTTTAGATCACTGGCAAAGGCTTAGAGACACTGCTCTCCCTCTATCCTTTGCATGGCGGATGGAGGGATGCCGGGGCTTGGAAGGCAATGAGGCGTAGTGGAAGATGGAGGAGGAGGAGTTGGTGCGTGTCCCTCACGTACAGAGACATATCCCTATATAGAGGTGAGAGGATGCAACAACAGTCCACGTCCGAGTTTCAAACTGCCCTGATCTCTAGGAACCGCCCCCCTGGGATCTCTCAACATGAACCAACAAACTAACTGCATGAGAACGTGCGCCTCCTAGTACGCGGCGATACGTGACAGTCTAGGTGTAGATGACGTGGCACCAATGCACACATGGCAAAAATGAATGCACACATACTATGGCACGTCATGGTCGTGCGTCATCACAAGTCACCCGAATACACGCGAAAACACGTGCGCGTGTACCATAGCCTAAGACTTGTGTGTACAGATCAGCTAGATCCCCATGTCACTCATTCTTTGATTGATTAATTAGTTGATGATGGAGGGAGGCCGTCCTCAGAAGAAGTTGCTCCTCCCAATGCAACAAACTGCCGACAAACTTTGACATCGGCTAGGTCCCATGTCACTCATTCCTGTTTTTCCCATCCATCTCTTTCGATATGCAGTGTCAACTTTGTCTTTATTCCCATTTTTCCCATCCATCTCTTTCGATATGCAGTGTCAACTTTGTCTTTATTCCTGTTTTTCCCATCCATCT
The DNA here is from genome assembly GCA_036346405.1 of Phyllostachys edulis. Taxonomy (NCBI): domain Eukaryota; kingdom Viridiplantae; phylum Streptophyta; class Magnoliopsida; order Poales; family Poaceae; genus Phyllostachys; species Phyllostachys edulis. Next base: position 84,404,684 of record CM070551.1, read on the forward strand.
CTTTCGATATGCAGTGTCAACTTTGTCTTTATTCCCGTTTTTCCCATCCATCTCTTTCGATCTGCAGTGTCATCTTTGGCTGTAGACCATTTCGTGCCTACTTCCAGAACTTGTTTTTTCATGTTGTTGGACGCCATGCTACACGAAGAATTGAATGCAAAAAAACGATGAGATTTGAAGTTGCAAATTAAGCAAGGGGAATGGCTTTGGGTTGTGCTCCCCTGTATATGCAGTCTCGGTCTTATCCTCTACCTGTGCTCTCCTGTGCGTAGTGAGGGGTGGATTTGTATATTTGCAGGATTACGATGACTGTGGAGCAAATGAACTGGTGTTGTGGGTTTTTGAGACACCCTGTGATGTTTTGACTGATGGTGGGGTTTAAGGGGAGGTGCACTGTGGGATTTTATTACAGTTGAGGCCATTGTAAAAAGTGGGTGTTGGATTTTTAATCTGCCGAGTAATGAAACCTACGGAAGCGAAAGGTGCCGATTAACTCTAGTTAGTCTGGGTATCTTGGTGATCAATGGGCCAACCGACTCGGGTCGATATGGGAATCCTACTGTACTTCGGGGTAACTAACAGCCACTTTCTATATTCTAATTTCTATTTACTGCTCTCAACTTCGCTTGTTAACCGCTTTCTGCTCTTCTCGACGAGCAATGACAATGAGGATCAAGGGGTGGTCCGATATTTTGGCGATATATGGACAAGGTGGCAAGAAGGGCTTCGGCGAATGAGCATGCAATGATTTAGATTGTACTTTAACTTAAATGATGTAATTTATATTTTGATTGGTTGTAAAATATTCTTGTAAGTAATTCTAAATTGCATTATTGTTATAATTTCGCTTGCGATGAATTCTTGTATATTGATCCGAAGGAAATAATTATTGTAATTTAATTTCGATTTTGTTTTTACTGCTTTACCGGTGATTGAAAAAGATTCTTGTAAAGGATTTTGAGATTGAATGGGTGATTTATTCCTGCGGCAATAGTTTATTTTGTGAATTTGGTTGATGAACTATGGATAATATTATTTTATATGAAATTTACTTGACGAAGCGATTTATATTAATATGAAGTTATGCTTTTCTTATGTTTAGTAAATTTTAATTTACTGCTAATTACCGATGAGCGTTGTTTTAGTTTATTCTGATTTTATGGGTTCTCACACGTGCACCCATAGCCTAAGACTTGTGTTTACACATCGGCTAGGTCCCCGTGTCACTCATTCGTTGATTGATTAATGGGATTGTCTATTCGTAAGGTGACTAAAATTTTCTTAAGGATAAGTCACATTTTTTATCCATCAGATCAATATCCAATTATATGTCACATCAATCTCTACGCAATAATTGATTTAAACTTAAGAAAATTTCAGATAACTTAGAAATATCAAATCCGTTGATGATGGAGGGAGGCCTTCCTCAGAAGAAGTTGCTCCTCCCAATGCAACAAACTTTGACATCGGCTAGGTCCCGTGTCACTCATTCTCGTTTTTCCCATCCTTCTCTTTCGATATGCAGTGTCAACTTTCGTTTTTCCTCAGGCCAGGCAGACGATCCAAGATACAATCAGCGCATGCGTCAACCATGCTCATCTTCTTTCCTTGGAGATGTCCTCGCCTCCTATCCTGGCCTGCTTATCGGTTTCTTTTCATTTTTTAATAAAAAAAGCTATTCGTAATTTGCTAGTAATACGCCAGATGGCTAAGAGACATGACGGTTCAAAACTCAATAGTGAAACTTGATAACACTACTATAATTCTGTAACATCCTCATTATATTCTTATTCATTCATTGTGTTCTATCGAGCTCTCATATCATAGCATTGTTCCCTATCGAGCTTATACGGGGAAATGATATGAGAGCACAATCATCGATAGTCTCCTTTATATTAAACGTGGTATTATATCTAACATGATACAGTGCAAATAGAGCTCGAATGGAACTCTAGAGCTCACACATAATTAATGCATGTATAAGGCTGAGGAGGACAGCGAAGAAGATGAAGAAAACTTGCGCCCAAGATTCTACGCATTGATACAACATATATCGCACGTGATCTACAAACAGGGAAAGCGAGATGATACAGTGCAGCGGATTGACGGTATTTAAAGGGCTTGCAGCGAGATCATAACTCCATGACATGCGACTTGTGTGTACGGCGGCAGCATAGGTAGGACCCCATCAAATCTGCGCTGGTGCGGGGATTAGCCTTAAATACATGCTGTGCCGTATTTAAAGGGCCAAGGGGCTTGCACAACTGTCCATCCTCTTTTTGATCTCCGTCTCCTCCATGCAGCCTCATTCCCAGGCGAACTAGCCTACTAGGTACGTACTACTGCTTGCTAACTTTTCATTTTGTAAGTACTAATTAGCATGAATAATTCTATTATAGTATAGTATAGTATATATAAAAACACTATGGCAAGGGTATTGGGTCGTCCGATTAACAAGGGAAGTTAATTAACACTACCCGTTTGTTTGTAATACGTTGTTTCAAGAAAAACAAAAAATTAGAGTATTACTATAACTAACAGCCGGTGGAAGTATTGGCTGTGTACATCCTTAGTTGGTGCAGAGGCCAGAAATTATACTTCCATTATGAAAAACGCTGTTGGATGTCGGCTTTACGCTTATGCTGCTGCTGCATGGACGACGTCCGATGGGCCCCTAACGCCAAGATGTCCGCATGCTCACGCTGCTGCCGGGCGCTGTTTCGTGCCGCGCCAAGGGTGCGAGTGGTCTTCTAGTAGTAGTGATTTCTCCTATGCAGCTTGGACAGAAATTGCCATGGAACAACAGAACCCTAAGCGACCGCGGTGAAGCTCGACAATAGCAAGTGGATCAGCATACTTCATCGACCCACGCCTCTTTCCCTTGCTCTCACCAGTAACACCATGCATGTATAATATCTTGAGAGAGTTGTAGATTGTCCTTTCTATAGATTTCTCCAAGTTATGTTAACGTTTCATATATGGGATTGTCTATTCTTATAGATCAAATTTTCTTAAGCATAAGTTACATGTTTTATCCATTGGATCAATATCTAATCATATGATACATCAATCTCTACACAAATCTAATGGTCACAATAATTGACTTAAACTTAAGAAAATTTTAGGGACTTAAAATAGCAAATTGCTCATATATATATATATATATATATATATATATATATATATATATATATATATATATATATATATATATATATATATATATATATATATAT